>CM053584.1:220545422-220572018 GCA_028627135.1 Pseudochirops cupreus
GTAGACACTTTAGCAAAGGGCCTAGGGGCAGGGAAGATCTTCAGATTCCCATAACAACTAGTTGCATAACTATGGACAAATCATTTAACCTCTCACAATACTCTATCTCATCTTTTATAAAACAGAACTTGTCATACACATACAACCTACCTCACAGGGCTGTTGTGAGGAACAAATGATTTGCCAGCTTTAAAGAGTTAGGCAAATGTGGGTTCTAATTCTACAACTTCATGTACTATGGGGAAAAAATATCAATGCCCATCAGTCAACAATGTAGTGGTATATGTCTCTGCAGTTAACTAGGCCGGTCTTTGGAAACATATGCTCAATCTACCACCTCACCATCATTCAAAGACTTTCCAGCTTGGTAGGATTTGTCAGAGATTGATTTACTCTTCAGCAGCACAGGGTCTTCTCCAAAACTTTACACGTGATTCTTAAAACATGATTCAAAGAAACATGATTACATGAGTCATAAAATATGATTGTTCCAATCAGCTTCAGGCAATTTCACCTTTATTCTCATTTATAACTATGGGATTCCTCCAAAATCGTAAAAATGAATATGTCCATTTTACAGAGGATGAATCACAGATATTAGACATTTCCCAGTTACTTAAGAAGAAAGAATTAGGGTCCCTTGACTTTGCATTTTATGTTAATTCCACTTGAAAAGCTATAGTTTGATATTTCAGTCAATTTATTTATTCGATTTAATTTTTGTCTTTGCATCACCTATCACCAAGCACAGTGCCTGCAACAGAATGGGTGTTTAATAAATGTTTGTTGCACTGAATTCGTTTTCTTTGGCATATATTTAGAAGTGTTAATTTAGTGATAAAGAAGGAGTTATAGCATAGTGGATAAAGAGATGACCTCAGAGGCAGAAAGAGCTGGGTTCAAGCCTTGCCTCTGCCACATATTATTTAGGTAACCTTGGGCAAGTCACTTGACTTCTGAGTGCTCTACATGAATCTCTGAAATGATAAGGCACAGAGAAAGTGCCACCACAAGGCAGCAATTGAAGGAGTTCTTACTTTCAATAAAATGCTAATCTAGCAGATATCTCTATACTAATTTAGTATTCAAATTGTGTGTGTGTGTATGTGTGTGCGTATAGGTGGTAGTGGATGGAAATTACGAGTGTAGCAGAATAACTCTCTGTGTTTTATATTAAATTAATTTCTTGGGGTGGCTAGGTGGTGCAGTGAATAGAGCACTGGCCCTGGAGTCAGGAGGACCCAAGTTCAAATTTGAACTCAGACACTTAACACTTACTAGCCATGTGATCTCGGGCAAGTCATTTAACCTCAACTGCCCTGCCTTCCCCCTCCAAAAAAAATTATTCATTTCTGATTTGAGGAATAGAAATGCATGTGTTAACAGCGATCATCCTAAGGAGAATGAACAGGGGAGGGAAGAGATAGGACTGACTTGTGCCCATTCCCCATCAATAGGTATTCTTATGGAATCATTTCCCATTGCATTCTCTATCATTATTTAGTGACACCTGCTCAGTAATGAAATATTTAATGCTTTAGGATGTTGCAGCAAAACCTGGATAATCCCTTGGTCCCTCAGCCCCCATGACATTGTAGATGAAGGGAGGGCTGCTGCACTAAACCTTCATCAGAAAGGATTGGCCAGTGAACCAAAAAGATTCAGCTACTCAGTGATTTCATGTAGTACCCCTCCCTCTCTTTCTCTCTGTCTCTGTCTTTATCTCTCATTCTTCATAAAAAGACTGGAGGGTGAAGTACTAAACTTCTCCTAAAGTCTCCCTTTACAGAGGCATCAGAACTTTCCTACTAACTTCATTTTCTATCCTCTGCTGAGCTTGATTTCCATGAACATCATGTCCTAAAGTGAGGCACACTCTGGCTCTGGTACCACTCTCCTCAACCTCTTTTTATTTAGTATCTTTTCCCAATCAATTCTAAGCTCTTTGAGGGTATGGAGTGTCTTTTTTCACCTTTCTTATTTGTATCCCTAGAACTTAGACCAATGCCTGGTACACGGTAGGCACTTAATAAATGTTTGTTGACTATTGAGAGAAATAATGCAGAGCCAAGTTGAAGGTGAAATACTGATTCAGGCACTCCACAAAACTTGATGTTCTGGTGGCTTAAGTATCAAACTCTCAGGAGAGTTTAATAGTAGCTATTAAATTATAGATAATGTTTAATTTGACAGTATACATTTCTGAGTCTTGCGTTTTTAACATTTTCTTTATGTGGAGAAAATAGAAAGTTATCCAATGCCAGATCAACATTGTACATTGTGTACCCTTCTAGTCCTTCCCTTTTGAGGATACCATAGACAACAACCAAAGCTAAGCTTTAAATTATTTCCCCCAAATCCACAGCTTTAGGTGTATAAAGAGCATTTGACAAAAGAGTCTGACCTTATTCCTTAGGGGCCAGGCTCCACTAGGAATATTTGAGTGTTTAAGTATGAATTCAGAGCAGAGGAGAATGAACGAATGAATGAAACATTAAATACCTATTTCCAAAGAAACATTAAATACTTATTTCCAAAACATAATAGGGTGATCGTGATTACCAGAGTTCTCTAGGACCCAACAGTGATATTATTTATTTTGACACATATATTTGGATTATCCATACATGTCTTTGATTATTGGAAATAATAACTGTGAAAAGCCACACCCACCAAAAGATTGTATTGTCTCACTAATCATAAAAATCAGATGATCATAGATTTAGAATAGTAAGGGACAAAAATCATGACTTCCTAGGCCACTCCATCCATAGATTGTAGATCAAAGAAGACTTCATTTACAAGACAGTTTCACCAGCAGGCTCAATTCTACAGACTCTGAGCAAAACAATTTGGGTAAATTCCAGTGACTCAAAGTTGTTTGACTGGTGCAACATAGCTTTGAAAGCCTTATTATGGGACAAAAACATATACACATTTCATATTTGCCAGTGGCAGTAGCCATTCAACATGGATGAAAAGCACACACATGTGTACATGCACATGTGCACATGCGCATACACACACATACACAAACTTTTCTCTTCATAAGTTATATTCTAATGAGCTTTCAAGAATAATATGCTCTGAAGAGGGTCTTTTGATGAGGTTTGGGTCTGAGTGACAGGAAAATTTGCTGGTTTCCTATCAAGTTGAGAGGTAAGCGACAGTATTATTAGAGATGTTGATTATATTGTGGGCAAATTTAATAATGATATAAATCAAATGTTAAAATAATCCTCTGAGGAAACTTACTTCACTGGGGGAAAAAAATAAAGTTTCACTAGTAACCATAGTGAGTTCATATTATTGCAATTGTTTTTCTAAGTTGTTGCCATGACTTTTTTGACTTTGGGGCTAGATTTGACTTAAAATACAACAGATGGCAACAATTACACTTCTGTAACTTTTTCTTGAATAACTAAACAGAGCACAATAAAATAAACAGGATTATACACAAGAGAGCCTTGTCTCATTTCACAGAGTTCTCCCATTATTAAAAGCTAGAGATGAACAAAGCAATGCATATAAAATATAAAATAAGACTCTCATCTGTCCCACACTTTAGCTTCAAATTTGAAAGCATTAAAAATACATTTTTCCCTCACTTCTGGTGTCTTGTGAGGGCTGAAGTAAAATGAGGCCAAAGTCTTGCAAGGAAAGTCATGTTTGCAATATTGCCAGACAGAGATGGAAGCAAAGGCTGAAAAGTCCAAAAGGAGGTATCCCTTCATGAAAATTCTAGCTCTCTTCTTCTCAGCCAAGAAGCACCAGATCATTGATATACCAGTGCAAACCAAGAATCCAACAATGCAAACGAACCCTTATTCTAAACCTTTTTTCAAAGTTTCAGTATCCAACAATCACACCTACTGCCCCTTTTATTCCTAACATCTCAAATGAAGACAAGGATATGAAGGGTGCTTGAAAAAATCAAGGAGTTAAAGCAATTTACAACTCTAACCACGTTGTGATTATTTCCAGATAATTTGCTTTTTGAATGGATAGTTTTACAAAGTATTCTTAGGTATATTTGAAGGGAAATGTGGTTTGGTAAATGGAACATTGAATTACATATTAGGAGACAAGTTCTATTTCCAGATGTTATACACTAATGGTATGTGTCCTTGGAAGAGTCATTTAACTTCTCTAATCTTTGATGTCTTTCTCTGGTAAATGAGGAGGACAATATCTACAAAATGAATAAATTGTTCATAAATAATTTTGAATGAATTATGTAAAATGCAGATGATAATGGAGTAATAAAGTCTGATAAGGAGATATATGCATCAGAACACTAGTGTTGTTGTAGTTGTGGAGTTCATAGCATAAGTAGGAATGTGAGTTTCTATTATAAACAGAAGTAAAGCAAGGATGTCTTCCCTGATATTTTACATAGCTGTGGAAATGCAAACCATAATAAAAAGAGAAAAAGAAAAAAAAAATTGAGATATAAACATTGGCAAAATTATTCTTGTTTGCAGATGACATAATGATATACTTGGAAAATTCCATAGAATCAATAAAGAAATTGATGAAAATGATTAGTAGATTCAGAAAGGTAGCAAAATATAAAACAAATTCACACAAATCATTAGCTTTTCCATATAGTTATAACAAGAAAGAAACAAAATATTGTGACATTCTATTCAATGTCACTACAAAATGCATAAAATATTTGAGGTTAACCTACCAAGACACATTCAATATTTATATAAAACTACAAAATATTCTTTTCATAAATAAGTGGAGAATTACTCAATCCTTTTATTTGAACTGTGCCAATATAAGAAAAAAAATGACAATGCAAGCTCATTTAATTTACAAATTTACTGCTATACTTAATCAAATTATAAGGAAATACTTCATTGAACTTGTCAAAGCTTCAAAATCAATTTGTAGAAACAAAAGTTCAATCATCTCAAGAAAGATAATGGGGGGAACAAATGAAACATTACAATACTTTAAACTGTATTATAAATCCATAGACATCAAAACAGTTTGGTACAGTTTACATAACAGAAAAGTAGATCAGTAAAAGAAACTAGATAGGCAGCAACACATTTTTTTTTAAAAGAAAAGGTAGCCCAGTGCTTGATAAAGCCAGGGCAAAAAACCATTGGTGGGAGACTCCATCTTGTGACTAGAACTTCTGAGAAACCAGAAAAGTTTCCCAGAAATTAAGTTTATAATAACATCATATATCATATATCAACATGAGATCAAAATACATATGTGAACTAAAAATAAAAGGTCCTAATATGAGAACAGGAAGAAATACTTTTTCTAATTATTATGAGGAAAACTTTTAGTTGAACAATATATCAAGAAAATCATAAAATACAAATAAATTACTTAAAATCAAAACACCTGTAAATTAATACAATCAGTGAAGAGAGGACAAAAAGAGAAACTGTGCATTGTGATCCATATTTTGCACCACATATCACTGATAAACATCTGATGCCCAAGTCATAGAGTGAATTGTCACAGGTAGATGTGATGTTGGCCCTCATTTGGCATGTTTCAATTGAGTGACTCAGTTACTATCTTCTGAACCCTACAAAAGACATTAGGCTACTGTAGTATTTATGAATAAGGGATTTTGCTTACATATATGTATGATATTTAAATATCCCAGGAAGTAATGCTCCAGTGGAACCAGCAACCCTGACTTTGTAGATTACTCTCTACTATTGTATATGCACAAGGAATACAAAGGGATATCCCTTTCCTAAGAGGTTAAGGTAACTCCACTGAACACAAAAGTGAGTTTAGCATGAGATCAATTTGCTATCTATCACAATCAAGGCCATGCAAAAACAGTTTTAAATAGCCCCTCACTGACTGGATTCCAATTTAATCCAGGGATAAAATATAATATTGCTTAAAATATGAAATTTACTATCCATATCTAGCTCTTCACTCCCATCCTATAGTGAATTCTGCTCTCTAGATTTGATTCAGTGATTCAACATTTTTCATCCTCACATTCATTACTGAAAATAGAATAAAATGAAAAGGAACCTAAACCAAATTTTCTTGTGTCAGAATTTTGCTCTAACCACCTCCTAGCCCTTTTGTCATTTCTTTCCTAGATCTTCAAGAAAGAACAGGTTGGAGCAACAACCACTGCTGGTTGCTGAAGAGCATAACTCACCACCTGAATAAAATTTATGATTAGAAGTCTCAACTATTCTAACTTCCTTTCTTCTGTGTGCTGCAAGATTAAAGATCTGACCACATGGACTCCATCTCCTACTGCTCAGTTCCTCATGATCACCAAAGGCCCATGAGAATCATGGTAGCTGCTGGTCTTTAGTTGCTCTCCATAGCACTGGTCATAGCATTTGAACCTCTCCATATGGCTCCTAGTCACCTTGAATACTTCTCTGCTTCTTATATCCCAGAAGTCCATATAGCAAAAGGAAAGGAAGGAAAAAAAGGATAGTGACCTGTCTCCCTCTGTTTCTGTCTGTCTCTGAGTTTTCATCTATCCCTCTCCCCCTCCTCTTTCTCTCTTCCATTTCCATTTCCCCATCACTCTTTCTCTCTGTGAATCATCCCCTTGGTCTCAAGGGAAAAAAAATCATAGAAATAAAAAGGATAAGCATGGACACAGATCTACAAAAATATCACTGAAAGCCATTCTCCAAAAGATGGATGGTTGAAAGTGATAAATGGTTTTCAAAAAAGAATTGCAAAATATAATGATTTGAGAATATTCTCCAAGTCAATTGTAGTAAGAAAAGTGAAAATTAAAATATCTCTGAAGTTTTACCTTGAAGCCTTATTACTGGAAATAATAACAAAAAAAATATGGAATAATCAATGGTAGAGAAGCTGTGGGAGGATAGGCACTTTTACTGAACTGGTGGTGAAATTGTGAAGTGGCCCAATGGTTCTCCATGTAAAATTGGAGTTGTCTAAGAAAAGTCATTAAATTGTTTATGCCCATTGACAAACAATAGAACTACTGGACACAGTTCCCAAGGAAGTCAATGTCAGAAAGAAAAGAATAGTAATAAACCAAAATATTTATAGCAGCCATCTCTGTGGTTAAAAAAAAGCACCAAGTGAATGTGTATCCACTAGGAAATGTCTAAAAAAACCGGGCATATGAATGTGAACACATTAAGCAGTAAGAAATGACAAATAGGAGGAATCCAGAGGGGAAAAAATGGAAAGATTTGTGTGATCTGAAAGAGAAACAAATAGAATTAAAAGAATCCATTTTTAATAAGTATTTTAAAGTACCTACTATGTGCCGGATATTGGGCTAGGTACTGGAGATTAGAGATGGCAAATACAAAGAATGAAATGACTCTTATTCTCAAAGAGCTTACATTTTAATGTGAGAGATGTGAGAGAGAGAGAGACATAGACAGTGGATAGAGAGAGAGAGAAAGATAGCATTCACTGAAAATACTCTTTTTCCTTTCTTATACTGCAGCACTCAGACAACTTTTTTCCTCCTATTTTTCTCCTTCACCCACATCTCATGAAAAGTAGCCCTTTTTGCCAAAGGCAAATCCCTCTACATGCATTCATGATCTCAACTCCATCTTATCTTCTTCCTCAATTCACCTCCTGTTTTATCCCCACACTCACAAATGTTTAGTTTCTCCTTAATTATTTCTTCCTTTCCTACTGCCTACAAACATACAAATCTCTTACTCAAGATTTAAAAAAAGACCAAACCAGAAATAAAATTCACTTGATCCAACTATTGCTACCAGCTTATGACACTGTATCTTTCCTCCTTTTTGTATCTCATCTCCTTAAGAAATCTTTCATCTACACTTGGTACTTCTGTTTCCTATCCCTTCTCCTCTAAGTACTTTGTAATCTGACTTCTGACCTTATTTAACTAAAACTACTCTGTCCAAACTTACCAATGCTCTTTCAATTGCCAAATCAAATGGCCTTTTGATTATCCTTATCCATATTGATCTTTAACACTGCCAATCACCCTCTTTTGGATACTTTCTACATTTTAGTGACATTGCTCATGCCTTGTTCATCTCCTACCTTTCTGATCGCTCCATCTCAGTCTCTTTTGCTTGTTCTTCATCTAGGTTACATATATGTAATGGCAAGCAAAATAGTACTTAGCTCCTTTGTTTCAATTCTTCAAGTGCCTGTGAACCTCACCTGTGATTATATCAAGTCTTTGTTAGAAACAGAACCTGTGAAGCCCACAGTGGGAGGAACTCGTGAAAGACCAGAAGAGGAAAGATGTAAGGGGAGGGCAGAATAGCAAGGAGCTGAGGTTTTAAAAGCTTGAGCACAAGCTGGGATTGAGCAGAACTGGGAGGAAGGATTCCTGTGGTGCCAGCACTCTGTCTGTCTGTTCTGTCTGTGTTGATGTTACTTGATAGGAGCTGTCTGCTGACAAAAGATGCTGTTGTTACAGAAGCCCTGGGGCCTTGCTGCTAGTTCAAAAGCCCTGGAAGAGGACTTTCCTGCTTTCTGTTTACAGAAGTCCTGAAGGAGGGTTTTACTGATGTTTTCAGAGGTTAGGACTTTGCTGATGATTCATGTTTGGTGTCTCAGACAGAAACCCTGTCTGTTGGTCTGTGGGAGGATTGATTCCATAGGTAGAAAGTAAACTGATGATAGTGCCAGCAATGTGTGTGAATATTGTTGTAACTCCACTAAGCTTGAAGTGTGTAGATATTGTGACTCTGTTAAGCTTTGTCTTTCCAAAAACAGAAACTGTGAAGGGCTTGAAGTGGACTAGTCACTGTGAGCTTCAATACAGAATAGCAACAGGAACTGGAACAAGAGTTGGAATAGGAGCTGAGTGCTGCCTACCTGTGAATCTAGTTGACAGTTGGGTGAATTCAGGAAAAAGCTAATAGCATGGAAGAGGAGCCAGTCAATATTAAAGGACCTCTACTTGGGTACTTAGTAATGACTGACAAGATTAAGACTGTGTGATATAGAGGTGGGAGACCTTTGTACTTTGTCCTTTGTACTCCTTAAGAAGAATTGTTCCTTAATTGAGTTAAGGATGATTGGAAGCCAGTCTCCAATCAGGATGAAAGAAGACTTTAGATGGGTATTTCACATTGATTGATTCAGATTGTGATTTGCAGAAAGATATCTTTTCTTTAAGACTATGTGGTCACTTTAGTAATAAATTGTTATGTTACATTGTTATGAATATTGTGCTTTGGTGTCTGTGAATGTTTTGCTTTAGTTTATTGCTGAATAAATAGAGAATTCACTATACTATGTGATCAGAACCTTAAAGTTATTCACAGCAGCAGTCCTCAGGAGTGCTGTTTGTGCTTGGCTTTACTATACACTAGCCACAGATATTCCCCCTAAGACTCTGTCCTGGGTTTTGATCTCGTCACTTAATGATCTCATCATTACCACAGATTCAATTATAATGTAGTTGATTTCCTGATCCATACATCCAACTTTAACCCTTCTGCTGAACTCATCTCACATTACCAATTGATTCTTGGATACTTCAAACCAGATTCCCCTTAGACACCTCAAACTCCTTGTTTTTTTTTTTTCTCCAAAAAACCTTCTTCTCTTCCAAAATTCCTTACTACAAGCAAGGACACTACACAACTCCCAGGCATCTAATCTCACAACTTGAGTATCATCTTAGATGTATCACTTGAATTCATCCCACAAACCTAATCTGTTGGCCAAGTCTTGTGGCTTCAAACTTGACATCTTTTATTCATTCATAAACTCACCACCCTGGTAGAATTCCTCATCAACTCACACCTGTACTACTGAAATAATTTTTGTTTTGTTTTGTTTTGTTTTTTCAGGAGGAAGTTAGGGTTAAATGACTTGCCCATGGTCACAGAGTTAGTAAGTGTCTGAGGTCAGATTTGAACTCAGGTCCTCCTGATTCCAGGGCCAGTGCCTTATCCATTGAACCATTTAGTTACCCCTGAAATAAATATTGCATTGGTCTTTCTGCTTCAAATCTAATTCTTCTTCAATTTATCCTCTATTCTATTGCCGAAGTGATTTTCCTCAAGCACAAGTGTGACCATGTCATCACTTCCTACTACATTCAATAAATTCTAGTAGCTTTCTATGACCTTTAGGATCAAATTTAAAATCCTCTTTTAGCATCTTATTTGTTGCCCCATCACAACCTTCCCCCTCCAATCTTCCCAGTCATCTTACACTTTACAATCCTTCAATCACTCATGAGATTGGCTTTCTTTATGTTCCTCAAACACAGTACTCCATCTCCCAGGTTAGAGATCCTCCACTGGCTTTCCCCCATGCTCAGGGGGAAACTGAGAACATTCTCCCTCACTAATTCCAGCTCTTGGCATCCTGTAATACTCAGTTCAAATTCCATCTTTAGCTGGAGCCTTTTCCCCATCCCCACCTTCACTGCCCAATAATAATGTCTTCCCTCTGAAATAAATTTCCTTCTATACTGTCCTGAGTTTTGTTTTTTTTTTTTACATGTTTTCTCCCTCACTAAAATGTGATCACCAAGAGGGCAGCAGCTAAGTAGAGAAGTCAAATATATGATTAAAGAAAATTAATTTGGCATCAGTGTGTAGGACAGCCTGGAATGGTGAGAGACTAGAGACATCAATTAAGACTATTGCAAAAATCTAAGTGAGAGGTGATGATGGCCTGAATTAGGGTGGTGACTCTATGATTGATAGAAGAGCTTTGATGTGTACAATGTCATGAAAAGATAAATTGCAGGATGTATCAACTGATTAAATATGTTAGATGAGGGAGAATGAGAGGTCCAACATAATACCTAGGTTATGGACAATGGAGATAGGCATGGTAGTGTTATCTATATTCAACAGAAAAAAAAAGATTTTGAAAAAGGGAATGTGGGGGAGGAGAATCAATTCTATTTTGGATATATTGAATTTAAGATGTCTCCATAGCATCCAAAATACAATGTCCAAAAGGCAATTGGTGATGTTGGACTAGAGCCTATACAAAAGAGTCGAGTTGGAGATATAAATCTTAGAGTAATCTGCTTAGAAATAACAGTTAAGTCCTTGAGAACTGATGAACTTATTTTGAGAGATTATAGGGGGAGAATAGAAGAAGGCCTAGGACAGAAGTTTGGGTAATATTGACAATTGCAGGAATGATGCTGATGATGATCCAGTAAATGGAGATAAGAAGCAGTGATCAGAGAGGTCAGTGACAAACCCTGAAAGAGAAGCACCATGGAACTTCAGAAGGGAGAGTATATAGATTTAAAAGTGTCAGATTCAGCAGAGAAGTTGAGAAAAGACTACTACAAATTAACTGAAAAGGACATATGGAGGAAGATACTATACACATCGAGAGAAAGAACTGATAAACAGAAGCATGTAGAGAATGATTTAACATATAAATACCTACACATATGTACACACATGCATACACATACATGCACATATATGTGTATATGTATGTATGTATCTGTGTACACACACATTTCTATCTAATGGTAGCCATCTCTAGGGTTGGAGGAAAGGGGGAAGAAAAAAGGTTTTAAAAGTTATATGACAACTTTATTATAATAGATTTGCAACTTCATGTACAATCTTTCTTTTCTATTCTAAAAATGCCTTAGGAGAACCATAATTAGGGGGGAAATAAGTAATTAAAAAAAGACAATTAAGAGATCATTTATACCTCAGAAGAGAGAAGTTTCAATTGAGTGATAAGTATGAAAACCAGATTGCAAAGGGCTGAGGAAGCAAGAAACATGATTAAGTAGAGGCTCCAAGTGTAGCCAGATGTTTCAAGGAGTTTGACTAAGGAAGGGAAGAGAAATGTAGGCTACAGCTTAAGGGGGTATAATAATAGTTTGCACTTACATAGTGCATTTTTTTTTTGCTTTTTGTAGGGCAAGTGGGGTTAATATATAGTGCTTTCTGATTACAAAGTGCTCAATCTACATTTTCTCATTTGATCCTCACAACAGTAGATGCTATTATTATTCCCATTTTACAGAGGAGGAAAGTAGTTAGATGACAGATTGGATGAAGTGTTAGATCTCGAGTCAGGAAAGCCTAAGTTAAAATTTGCCTCACTAATGTATTAGCTGCATGACCCTGGGCAAGATACTTGACCTTTTGCTTCAGTTTTCCCACCTCTAAAACAAGTATAATAAAAGCACCAACCTCTAAGGGTTGTCCTTAGTTTAAAATGCAATAGCAAATTTAAAGTGTTTTGTAAACTTTAAAGCAAATACAACTGCTAAATATGGCAATGAAGGTAAGAATTGGATGGTGATGATGATAAAGATGATTGATGAAGATGTGATTTTCCGAGAATTGCAGAGAAAATGAAGAGAGATTTGAACACTGGTCTTCTTAATTTCAGGTTCAGTTGTCTATCTATGAAAACTAAAACATAATAAATTAAAGATCACTAAAAGGAAGACCAACTGAGTAACTTAAAAAAAATTATAATTCCTGAGAATAAAACAAAATATTTTTTCCTTGCTTGCAATCAGGAGACCTATGACTGATTAATACATACCATCAGATGTGACCCAATATGGGTGATTTTTTTTTCATTGTTTTCAGTTTCTAAAGACAATTCAAATATTTTAGTGGGAGAGAGATTTTTTTCTTTTCTTTCCCTCAGAAATAACTGGGATGTAAAAAAAAAAGCTATTGAAATTTATTGTAATAAACAACAAAAGAGTGAAGACTTTTTGTTGTTGTTATTAAAGACTAACTTGCATTTTTGGTGATCTCATTGTGCTTTCATTCCAATGTTAGCATACTGAGAATTTGTGACTTAAAATGCAGTGAGTGAGCAATGCCCAAAGTATTTGCCTATAAAACTTGTTCTCTTAAAAAAAAAAAAACAACCATCATGCATCACTATGGTGAAAAGACTAGGGATTTTAGAAGCACAAAGCTACAACCAGGGTGGGGCACTCTGGGCTTTTTCCCAGAACTCCAGTGTGGAGGGAGGTACTTCCTCTCCACATTGAATACATGATTAGCCTGTTGATCTTCCTCTGTTACCAGTGCAATTGTCTTCAGAATGTCACTCCCAGATGGAAGGTCATCAATTCTCTTTTCTGAGAGTTGGAACAAAAACGCATTCATTTAATATTATATCAATTTTTTATGTGAACTATCTTTACTTTCATCTCCTACAGAAACAACTGTGCATTCTTCTCTCAGACCACTTTAGAAAAATACATTTCTTCCATATAATCACAAGTGATTCATTCAAATACATACAATAAAAGGACTTCTAGAAGAAGATGTTCTGCCCCAGCAATTATTAATCTAAGGTTTTGCTTGCAAGTATGACAGGCACACAGTAGAATGGCTCCAGACTTGTCCTCAGAACCATACTTTCCTCATTTGTATAGACATACCACTCAATGCATAAGGCAACTCCACACTACAGCATTTATGCTCAGATTTGTTACACTTATGTTAAAGGTTTGTAGCACATATCCAGGTATTCACTTAACATACCTAGAGAAGTCATAGTTCTGCTCTTCTCTGAGAGCTGCTCATTGCATTTAGATGTTTAAAAGATTTGTATAATAAACAATCAGCTTAAGGCTTAAACAGAAAAATAATCCAGAACTTCTTCAAGGATGATGCCTTTAAGTGGTGAGAGAAAAGATTCAGGGCTTTTTCCCTTCCTATAACCTCATTCTCCAGTAGGTCAAATCACCATCTAAAGTATATTATTGATAATGATTTTGGATTAACTTTCTCCTCAATCATGTTCTAATCCCACCCAAGTGAGGAAGCTCATTATGTTCTAAGCAGGTTTGAGTGGAGGGGTAGATCCTTTGTCTAGATTGCACAAGGCTGAGGGTGGTCTATGAGCAAGAGTGATCAAAGTCATGTCTCCAAGCCTCTCATAGAATGGGTTCATTTCTCATTATAATATTCATTCTTCTCATTAATTATCAACCAATCAGAACTGATTGCCACCCTCAGAAACATCCACTTCTCCAAGGGCATATAAGCCTTAAATAGGTTCCATGAGTGCTGTCTTGAGAATTCGAGAGTTCCACTGACTCCTTTTGTTAAATATCATCTTCTACAACTAATAAAATTATTAATTATCCAGAAACTATGTCTCTTGAAACTTTTATATGTCACACTGGTCAGGAAGAAATCATATGGAGCAGATGATCATAACCCTATTAACCATTAAAATTTTTTCCCATATCCAAATGTTGCAAAGACAGAAATTTTATTATTTTAATAACTTTTGTCATGTTAGTTTTAACAATATATCAGTGCTGATCCACAATGTCCTACTTCATAATGCAGCTTATTAGAAAAGGAATAGAATTTTTATTTCAAAATACTTCATATTCAATGAAATGACTCAAAAGTGTTACAATATTAAGAGTCCTTTTCTAAACAATGCTTGGGATTTCATTCTTAGTTAATGAATAAAAGTCCTGAAATACAGAATTGATACTATCAAATGCACACAACTTGAATTTGTTTTCTTATTGTTTCTCTAGAACCATAAGTTCACATTAAATGGAGTTAATAACACCTGATACTGACAAGACCTCATCATTTGTTATGGAAATTAGGTCTCTTCCATGGTAAGAGCTTTTGTTCTCAGTCTACCCAACAGATTTTGAGAAGGGAAGACATCTTTTAATTCACTGATTCTCATGTTTTTTCATCCAATGACACCCCCATATGCATGCACAAACACACATACAGATATATATATTTCTTGAACAAGAACACAAATACAGCTATGTAACTTTTTCTGGTAAAAGAGATACGTGCTTTGAAATGATTTACTTGCACATTTCTACTTTGTCCTTCTTGGATAAGCTATGTAATATCCCATACCCATAATTGTGCCCCACTTTGAGAGAAAGCTGTTGCTTTATCTGTTCTCTAAGGCCAAGAATGATCATTTCAATTACTGTACATTGAGCTGCTTTTTGGTGATCTTTTCATTTCACATTCTACTAGTCATTGTGCATATTATTTTCTTGGTCCTGCTCACATGACTCTGTATCAGTTTATACAAATTTTAATAAGGGAGTCTCACAAAAGGGAGAGGCATTTTTGTTCAAGGCTTTCTAAAGGACTCATAGTTTGGAGGCTAGAAAAGGCTTTGGGGAATCCAGACCCTTCCTACTGCAGAGGAAAATGAGACCAAGAAATATGAAGTGACTTACATCCTGGCCACACAGGCAGTAAAACACCAAGTAGTGATACAAACCTTGGTCCTCCCATCCAAAATTCAATGTCTTTTCTTGACATCAAACCTCTACAAATGCCCTAAAAGACGTGAGCAATGGTAAGTGCTCAATAGCACTTATCTTTGTTATTTTTAAATTATTACACTAGAAGGATTATTGTAAGATTGTTTCAATGACTGTATACATTGGAAAACAGAAGTAAAACAAAGAGGCAATTCTCCAGATAATTCAAGAAAATAAGCCATCAAAAAAAGTACTTTGAAGAACCTAAATTACTAAAATTTTTGACATAAACTAATTAAATTCACTTTATGTCAGTCTACAATTTATTTCACTTTGCACATATAAATATACCATTCTCTTATTTTTTAAGCATTTATGCATTTAATGTAGCCAGAACTTTCATTTGTCCCTACTTCCATTTCCTATAAATCCCAGACAAACAAAATATTTTCCAGAAAAAATGTCATCAGCTATCCCAGTGAAGAGAACTCTCAATTAACTGACTAGTTTGCTCTATAAAGTCAATTTTTTGTATACTAAATCCTATCTTCTCGCCCATTAGCACATTCCAGAAATGTATTCTGCTGAAAAATGATTTGGCACCTAGATTTCAAAAAAGTACACTTGGGAATAGAAGAAATGTTAAAGAGAACATTTTTATAAAAGAAAACCTTAAATTGTTTATAAAATGTGACTACTCAAAATGTTAACAATAATACAGTATTATATTTGAAACAAGCCATGTTTGACCTCCCAGTGCTTTGCACGTGGCAGGTGCTTTAAAAATATTTGGTGAAGGGATAAAATAAACAGGCAAGAAGTGACAGTAGAGCCAGTAACCAAACTTCTGAGGAATTGGTAATCTATAGCACCCTCCATCATCCTACCACAGGCAGAAATCTCTAACATTTTAACAACGTTACTGCTTTTCTCCCAGCATCTTTCTAGGCACCTTGGATAACCCATATCATTGTTGCTCATTATAGTAACCTTTGACAGAGGAAGTCAACAACCAGTGAAGCAAAAACAAACAAAACTGAAATGTTCATTCCTTGCTTAGTAATACTAGTCCTTGCTAATCTCAGTTGGGACAATTTTGTAAATAGATGTCAGGCATTGGCCAGAAATTTAATGATGTTCAATTTAACAAATATTTGTTCAGCATCTACCGCTATGCTAGACGCTGAAGACACAAAGAAAAAACTGAAAAGCAATTTTTGCTCAAAACTTAGAGTTTGCATTCTACTGGGGATGGAGAGAAAGAACATATAAATAGATACCAGATAATTCATGAGGGAGAGAAAATTAGTAGGTAGGGTAACTAGGAAAGCCTTACTTTAAGGGGTGTCATGAAAGCTGAGCATTGAAGAAAATGAGAAGACAAAAAAGAGTTTGGTTTCATCAAAGTCAAGGTAAAACCATTAAAGACCTTTGTGTGAATCTGCCTAAATATCATGCAGAATGACAATTAAATGTCTTATTAAGGTACTTTTGAGACTTTGAGAAAAATTGGAATTACAGTTCACATTGGAAAAAACAAATGTAAGAAAAATGCTTAGTTAAGGTTATGACATGCAGGAAAATATATATGTATACACACATACATACATACATGCACACATACATATACATATATATGATATAAGGATAATCTAGAGAGCTTCCCAATAATATATATGAATATGTTTATAACTATATCTATATGTAGACATATACACATATATATATACCTTAAGTACATGTATATGTAGACATCTGTGTGTCTACAGATGTGTGTGAATGTATTACGTGTGTAAGTATATACATGCACACATATATCAATCAACCAATATTTATTAAGTGCCTACTATGTACCAGGAACCATACTAAGTGCTAAGGATACAAAAAAAGACAAAAAGTCTCTGCCCTCAAGGAGCTTACAATATAATAGGGGAGAAAACATGCAAACAAATATATGCAAAGCAGGTCATATGTAGGATAAATAGGAAATAATTAACATAGGGAAGGCATTGCAATTAAGAGGGGTTGAGAAAGGCTTCCTATAGTAGCTGAGATTTTAGTTAGAATTTAAAGGAAATCTGGGAGGTCAGTAGTTAGAGAAGAAGAAGGAAAGTGTTCCAGATATAAGGAATAGCCAGAGAAATTGCTCAGAGCTGAGAGTTTGAACGTCTTCTGTATATACAGATGTATACAATGTATACATACTGTATATATGCACGTGTGTGTGTGTGTGTGTGTGTGTGTGTGTGTGTGTGTGTGTGTGTAGGAGTATGTATACACATATACATATACTTTTTTGGAACAGGAACTGCAATGTAATTGATACAGGGAATCTCTATACCAATGAAGAAACTCATTGCAGATTGATACTTGTTCTATAAGGAATAATGTTAAAGGGTCTCACGTTAGAGCAATGCTGTAAGATTTAGAGATTTTTTTCCCAAAGAAAAGTCATTCATGTAGAAAACATAGCTGATGAACCAAGAAAGGTCAGGAAAGATGAAAGGAGAGCAAATGAAAAAATAGGTTTCAGAACAGTGGCAAAAGGAGAGCATAACTCTGTCAGCATACTGTCATGTGTTGCTGGGCAGTGATTAGCCAATGAAAGGCTGGAGGGTTTTCTTCTGCTACCTACAGCTATGAAGATGAAGAAGGAAAAATAAAGGGACTATAGTCTACTGTCAATTATGACCTGATGCTGGGGAAAGGGGAGAGCAGAGGAGAGATGGGAAGGGGAAGGCAGGAGATTGGAGAAAGATGATACTTTTCTGCCTTACTACTTGCTGACAGATGGAGAAGCATCCTGAAAAGAAAGAGAGTTGCAAACCTTTTTTGCCAAAGATAAAGGCAATCGTCTTTTTCTAAAAGAGTATAACATGATTTTAATGGAAGCCATCATCTAAGAGTGAAGTAAGAAGTGATATACCCTACATATACCCTTAAAGAGTAAGTTCAGGGGGAGGGAGAGAGTAAGTATTTCTATAGTACCTACTCCATTCCTTCTACTGTGATAACAGATCTTTACAAATATCTTATTTGACCCTCACAACAAATCTTTGAGGTACATGCTATTATTATCCACAATTTATCACTGAGGAAACTAAGGCAAATAGAAATTGAGTGAATTGCCCAGGGTCACACAACTAGTAAGTTCTGAGGTCATGCTTGGGTTGCCTACATGTGTGCTTTACTACTACCCTGGGAACATAGATGTATTTTCATACTCCTTGAATGTATTGGTGGGAGAGTTTCATTGGAGTTTATTGATAGAATATAAATGCAAATAACTTACATTTGCTTTGCACTTTCAGTAAATGTTTTTGGTTAAATTTGAAAACTAGTGATTAGCTTATAAATGGTAAATTAATTAGTGAAAAATTCATGAGCTATCATGTTATTAGGAATAGTCACCCATGAGGGTATAAAGTCAGTCATGAGTAGCTCTCCTAGGACTGCTGCTGTGAATAACTTTAAGGATCTAATTATACAGTATAGTGAACTCTCTATTTCTTCAGCAATAAACTAAAGCAAAACATTCAAGAAATTAAAGCACAACATTCACAACAATATAACATACCAACTTATCTCTAAGGTGCCCATATTGTCTTAAACAAAACATATCATTCAGTAAGTCACAATCTCCTCAATCAATACAGAGTATCCAAACAAAGTCTTCTTTCATTTTGACTTGAGGCTTGCTTGCAATCATCCTCAAGGGGTAGTAGAAAGTAAAAACACCATCCACCCCTAGGTCAAAGTAAGTCACAATCTCATTAGTCAATACAGAGTATCCAAGTAAAGTCTTCTTTCATTTTGACTCAAGGCTGACTTCCAAACCATTCAACTCCTTTTCCATGGGATGACCACACCCAGCTCTTGCTTGGATTTACATGTAGGCAGCTCTCCACTCCTGTTCTATATCTCAGCTCACAGAGACTGCTCCACTCTAAGCCCTTCAAGCTTAACATAGCTCCAACAATATTTATACACATAACCAGCACTATCATCTCAATTCACTTTCTGTCTGACAAAGTAACACAAACCAACAGAAAAGCCTTCTGTCTGAGAAATCAAACACAAATCAATGGCAAAGTTATCTTTCTGAACTTCTGTAACAACAGTAAAATCATTTTTCAGTACTTTTGTAACAACAGTAAAGTGCTCTTTCAGGACTTCTGTAACGGCAGTAAAGTTCTCTTTCAATAGATAGATTGCTTCTGTCTGACAAAGTAACATTAACACAGACAGAACAACAGAGTGCCTATATCACAAAAAATCTCTCACTCCCAGCTCTGTTTGAGCTTTGCTCTGATCCTTCCTGTTACACCTTTCCTGCTACACCCTTCTTGTTTCCCTCTTTTGCCAAGCTCTTCCCACCATGAGCTCCTTGTGATCACTTAGGCCTATTAAGGGCAGGGAAGGTCTTCAAACTCCCTTAGGCCTATTAAGGGCAACATAATGTATGCTGTTTCCAACAAAGACTCTTGATACAATCAAAGGTGAGGCTCCAAGGCACTTGAAAAGCTGATACAAGCAGCAAAGTAGTACTTTATTCACCATTGCAGAGGATTTTCTCATGGACCAAAGAGTTAGAATAGTAGCCATATGCCTATGTTGAGACAAGCAAACACAGTCTAGTCCTGAGAAAGAGATGCTGAGTAGTCAGTGCCATTACTGGTCTACACTTGCATAGATAGATATATAAATAGATATAGATATAGATAGATATAGATAAATGTGGGTATGTATGTATGTGTATATGCAAGTAGATATGCATACTCTGCATGTATGAATATACACATGTGTACATGTGTGTCTATTATATATATGCATGTGTGTGAATGTATATGTGTGTATGTAACTATATATACACATACAAATGTGTGTATGTATATGTGTAAATATGTGTGTGCATTATATATATATGTATAATGTTTAGGCAGAGATATAGGTATATGCATAGGTATAAGTAGATATCTGTATGCATCTCTCTATCTACTCCATTAATCTATTTGAATGTAATCTAAGATCCAATCTCACTCGCTTAAGGCTCTTGTCATTGGTGAAGTATGAGTACTTGTTTTATGTCTATGTGAGGGACATAATTTGTCAGAATTTGGTAGACATCTTTGTTTCTTCTGGCTTCTCTGGTTCAAGAAAGGCTATGCATGTTGTAGGTCCTCTTCAGGGTGAAATCCTTGAAGGAGGAGAAGGACTCTAGGAAGAAGCCAACATGCAGAGGAACCAATGAGTCTGTGATGCCCTTATCCCCAGTTTATTACATTGGGGACTTCAGAGAATTTTCCCTAGATCCCTATGTCTGTCTCTCTTGGTCTCTCTTCATCTCTGTCTCCATCTCCATCTCACCCTCTCTCCATCTCAGTTTCTCTCTGTGTATCTGTCTTTATCCCTCTTTCTCTGTCTTGAACTGAGATATCTTGTTCCCATGACAGAATTCATTCACTCTTTGTACAATCTGATAAATTCTAATTCTTTCATTTCTCCATTTTCAGTTTTCTATCTATTTGGATAAAAGGGTTTGATATCTGCTATATATTTGCTATATTGTGATCAGAACTGGCAGTTAATGAGAAAAGATTCAAGCTTTGTACATATAACTTAGAGTCCACTTCCCTAAGGAATGTGACTTGAATCTAAAAAAATATTTCCTCTTAGAATAACAGTATCTAGGGGAAGTGACCAGCTGTAATTTGCCTGATACTCCTCTCAAAGAAGAACAGAGTAACCAGCCTCAAGGCCCCAGTCTCCTCCTTCCCGCGTAGCAGGAATTAGAGACAGACTCATGCACCCACATATCCAGAGCTGAGGGTATGTGTATACACACACACAACATGTATGTATGCACACACATATGTGTATACATACACATCCACATGCATACATACATCTCATACACACACTACGTATCTTGGCATAGTTATTAGTTGATGGAGAGCTGACCTCGATACAAGGAAAACCTGGGTTCAAGTTCCAACTTTGACATGTAATGCCTGTGTGATCCTAAGTCACTTAATCCCTCAGCAGTAAAGAAAGTGCACTTGCCCCAGAGGTCCATATATAATCAATAGGCAATAAGCTTTATTAAGCATCTACTTAATACTAGGCATTGTGCTAATTACTATCTAATGGGGAAAGACAATACATAAAAGGAAGCTCAAAAGGGAGGGGGAGGGGAGAAGGGGGAAGTACCTGACAGGAAAGTATGGTGGAGAAATCAGAGAAATCCCAGAGTAGTGTAACCAAGTGAGAAATGAGATTTCTGAGCTGAGCTCCCTCCTTAAGTGGAGACTTTGGAGTTCATGGCTCCCCACTTCAATCAGAAGGGCAGAGTGTTGTGAGGGAGCAGAATACCAAGGTTTATGGGTTGTTGCATCATGACGAGGATTTCTCAAACAGTGAAATCCCAGTTCTAGGCCCTATCCCTACATCTTGGACAGAAAGTATAAGTGTCAAGAAATTCAGTCCAAAAAGAAATAAGAAGACTGTGAACCAAACTGCCTTTGGGAAATAACTGCAAATTTCTCCCAAGACCAAAGGTTCACATTTAAAAATACATATTTATGTTATGAGCTTGACACTCATTAACAAATATAAACATTTCCATACGTGAAGAAATTTAACGGAATATTGTATATGAAAAACTGAATGTACACTGTGGAAGTCTGATTTTTTTTTTTTTGGTTTTGTTTTAAAAGCAGGCAAATTGAATGAGGTAGTACCAATATAGCCATTTTTTTTTTCTGTATCCCCTTTAGAACT
The DNA here is from genome assembly GCA_028627135.1 of Pseudochirops cupreus. NCBI lineage: Eukaryota > Metazoa > Chordata > Mammalia > Diprotodontia > Pseudocheiridae > Pseudochirops > Pseudochirops cupreus. The sequence continues at coordinate 220,567,390 of CM053584.1, forward strand.
CATATTTTCTATTCTTTCTGTCTCTTGTTTTCTCTCTGTAAGAGACACACACACCTTATATATATATATATATAAGGTGTGTGTATGTGTGTGTGTATAGCATTTTACCATGTAGAGTAGGAAATATGCATATTATAGAGATATTTATTTCACTGAAACTTATCTTTCTGTTCTTTTTCATTGCTGTCACTGCCCCAACTCTCCACAATGGCACCCACAACAAATTTGCCTTATTTAGATCATGTTTATATACGCTTATCTCATTGTATACCAATATTCTATCACTTCTCTGACAAAGGTTTGACATAAACTTTATCATGTTTTTTATCATCAGTTTTCTTAAGTTAGTATCAATTATTGCATTTATTGGAGTTCTTAACTCTTTCAAAATTGTTGTCCTTTACATTTTGTAGTCAATATAACCAAAAATGTTCTTCTATTATGCTCACTCTACTCTATATCAATTTAAGTAATTATTTCCAGATTTCTCTGACTCTATCCCTTTTGTCCTTTCTTATAGAACAATAGTATTGTATTACATTCATATGCCACAATTTGTTCAGTCATTCTCCAATTGATGGGCACTCACTTTATTTCAACTTCTTGGCTACAACAAGTAGTTCTGCTTTAAATATTTTTGCACATATGGATTTTTTATTCTTCTTTGATCTTGTAATGGGCATAAGCCTGGTACTGTTGTCGCTGGGTCAAAGAGTATATACAAATTAATGACTTTCAGGGTACGATTCTAAACTGCTTTCCAAAATAGTTGGAACATTATAGGTCTACAAATAATGTGTCAGTATGCTTTCTATTCAATGTTGTAGTTCAGTTGTTTAAGTCATGTTTGACTCTGTGAGGCCATTTAAAGTTTTCTTGGCAAAGATACTGGTCTAGTTTGAGATTTCCTTCTCCAGCTCATCTTACAGATGAGAAAACCAAAGCAAATTGGTTCAAGTGACTTGTCCAGGATCACACAGCTAGTAAGTTTCTGAGGTCTTATTTGAACTTATTTGAGGTCTTCCTGATTCCAAGCCCAGTGTTCCATCCTCTGCACCATATACTTGCCCCGATCTATCCCACAACTCCTATACTAATTGTCTTTTTTTTTTGTATCTTTACAATCTCAATGGATGTGAAATAAAACCTGAAAGCTAATTAAATTTTCATTCTCTATCAGAATCTGGATTTTTTTTTTCATATGCTTTCTGATGGCTTTCATTTCCTTTTTGGAGAATTGCCTATTCATATCTTTTTATCACATCTACTGTGGAGTGGCTTTTATTCTTGCATTTTTTCAGTTCTCTATATATTTTGGATAGCATATTTTTTATCTGAGAAATTCACTCCAGGGATTATTCTCAGTTAACTATTTTCTTTCTAATTCTGACTTGATCAATCAACCAATAATGTTTGCAAAATTAAAATTCTCCATTTCATCTTCTGGAATCTTTTCTATCCTTTGGCATGTTATTTATTCCTTATCTTTTCTTGAGCCTTTAATATGTTTTTATATGGTTTATATCCACATCACATATCAATTAAGAGGCAATTTCTCCCAGACTACTTTCCATTTTTCTTAGCAAATTTTATTCCATCCCGACTCCTTACTCCAATATTTGGCATCCTCAGATTTTTGAACATTATACTATTGTGTTTAGTGGATTCTATTTCTTGTGTTTCTACTCTATTCTATTTTCTACTTTTTTTGGAGGGGGTAAGGCAAGGCAGTTGGGGTTAAATGACTTGCCCAAGGTCACACAGCTAGTAAGTGGGTCAAGTATTTCATGCTGGATTTGAACTCAGGTTCTCCTGAGTCCAGAGCCAGGGCGCTATTCACTGTGTCACCTAGCTGCCCCTATTTTCTATTTTTAAAGTGTTTATTTTAATGATTATTGCTTTGCAGAATAGTTTGACATCCAGACCTACTGGATCCCCTTTCTTCCTATGTCAATGGTATCCCTGGGGTGTCAGGATAAAATCATTGAAGGCCTCTAGCATAACTAGTGAATCTTTTGTGTCAAACTTACAGTAGAACCTGGAGAAATGTTGCATAGGATGGGCAGGTATACATAGTTTCTTAGAGGTAGATGCCTAATAAATGTCCACTGAATAAAAGTAACAACACAAGAGAGTGTGTTAAGTTTCGCAAAATGCTTTCTTCATAACAACAATGTTAGTAAGGCAAGATAAATACTCATGTATGAGGAAACAGACACCAGAGGCATGAGGTCATTTGTCCATAGTCACATGGCTAGGAATGAGGGGAAAAGGGATTGGAAACCTGGCCCCTTCTGACCCTATGTTTTGAGTTGTTGTTATTGTTGTTTTTCCCATTCCTTAGACAATTCCTTAGACATTCCTTTCCAATTCCTTAGTTTCTAAAGAAGGACAGAAAAGCAAGTAAACTTAACAACTAAAATGGAGTCAGATTTCTACTCTTTAAGAGAATGGAGATGAAAGCCTCACCTAAACATAAAGATCCTTCAAAAACAGACTGTTACTTCCCTTTTTCTGGATGTGAAAGGGCCCTATCAAGGCATTTTCATGCTCACCCCTAAAAAATTCCCTGGATATAATGGAAGATGTTCAGTTTAAAGGAGTCTTGCTAAGTTAACTTTTATTAATGTGATCGATTTGAAATTTCATTTTTAAAATCAATTTGTTTATTTATTATCAATTTACTAGTTGATACTTTCCCCTTCATGTAACTAAACTGGTTTTCATCTTTTACAGAATATAGAATCCCTTTGGAAATCTACCAGGGTCATCTAAGTACAACATCCTACATTATAATTGCTGTTTGCTTCTCCTTGGCCTCTGGCAAAATAGTCAATGAAAAATTCATAGGATGTCACAGCCCAGTCCAGCACAACACATTTATTTTATAAAACAAGGACAGGAAGAAAATCAACTTAGCTTAATGCACGCTGATGATAACAAATGCATGAAAGACTAAATCTCTTTTGATGTAGAAATTGTTCAAATACCACCCTCAGACACATAGTTGTGTGACCTTGGGCAAGTCACTTAATCTCAATTCATCTCAGTTTCCTCCACTGTAAAATGGGGTTGGAAATAATAATAGTACCTCCTTCACTGGGTTGATGAGAGGATTTAATGAGATAATAGTTGTAAAGCACTTAATAAAGTGGTTGAACATAGTAAGTGCTATATAAATGCTATCTTTGCTATTATTATAATTATTAGTTTTATCAGTCATTCCAGGGAAACTGAGTATGTGGAGAAAAGAGGTGGAAGGAGGGTGGCTGGGAGAGAGAGAGGGAGAGACAGAGACAGAGAGAGAGAAACACAGAGGAAGAGACAGAGAGAGACACAAGAGAGAGACAGAGAGAGACAGAGACAGAGAGAGACAGAGAAAGACAGAGGGAGGAAGGGAGGGAGGGAAAAAGGGAGAGAAAGAGATTTAACTCTTTAGATTTCCAAGAGTTATTCTTTCTCCTTTTACCTTACATTTATCTTAGAAATGCTGCAGACTCATAAAAATACATACTTCTCTCCCTGATTGACCTCCTTTTTAAAAACAAGGTCCCAATTACAAAAAGAGTTGCTACAAGATGGCAGCATAGAAGCAACAAAACTTCACAACTCTCACCATAACCACCTCAAATATCTATAAAATATGACTCTAAACAAATTTTAGAGCACCAGAACTCACAAAGTGACAGAGTGGCAAAGCTCCCACTGAAGGCAGCCTGGCAGGCAGACAGGAAGGGGTTCATTGCAGTGCACTGGGAGCCCAGACCAGCACCACACGAACCCATGGCTGGAGCCCTAGGGGCAGCCAGAACAAGCCGTGGCTGGAGTGCAAATCACCAGCAGCTGTGGCATTTTCCAGAATTACCAACCCATAAGAAACAAGGATTAAGTGAAAAGTCAGTGGAACTCACATAAATTCAGGGGAGAGCATCTGGCCAACTGCCCCAGGGCTTAGAAGTGGCTGAAGCTGTGGCATTGCAGCCACCTCCACATGGCTGCTTCAGAGCTCACAGAGTGCAGACTGCAGGAGGGACAAGCAATAATTCAGAGGCTAAGTGCTCTTGCCTTGAGCTGCCTGGATTGGTATTGAGGTCTTGGGTGGTGGTCCTGAGGTGTGTTTTCAGTGAGCCATAGCTGCTGGAGGCTGCAGAGATGGTGGTCTCCTAAAAGCTCTGGCAGCTGCAAAACCCCCAGCAATTTGGGACAGAGCTCTGTCCTCTGGAAGCAGAGTTCCATTGAACCTAAAAGTCAAGTAATTGACTGGCAACATGAGTAGGCAAAGGAAGCAAAGCAAGTCTGGCAATGCAACTTTAGATTCCTTTTTTGGGGACAAAAAGGATCAAAGCATAGAATGGGAGGAAGACAATACAGTCAGAACTCCCATACCAAAAACTTCCAAGAAAAATGTAGACTTGTTACAAGCCATAAAGCAGCTTAAGAAGGATATGGAAAACCAAATGAGAGAAATGGAGGAAAAATTGGGAAGAGAAATAAGAATGATGCAAGAAAATCATGAAAAGAGAGTCAACAACCTGATGGAAGAAAAGAACACCTTAAAAAATAGAATAATTCAAATGGCAAAAAAGGCCCAAAAAGCCAATGAGGAGAAGAATGCCTTAAAAAGTCGAA
>CM053584.1:220572518-220589865 GCA_028627135.1 Pseudochirops cupreus
GACTAACTCAAATGGCAAAAGAGGCCCAAAAAGCCAATGAGGAGAAGAATGCCTTAAAAAGCCAAATTTGCCAGATGGAAAAGGAATTTCAAAAGCTCACTGAAGAGAATAATTCCTTCAGAATTAGATTGGAGCAAACGGAAGCTGATGACTTTATTAGAAATCAAGATACTATTAAACAGATCCAAACAAATGAAAAAATAGGAGGCAATGTGAAATATCTCATTGGAAAAAGCACTGACCTGGAAATATATTTACATTCTACATGGAAAAATGATATTTGTAACTCATGAAACCTTTCTCAGTATTAGAGTAGTTGGAGGGAATACACACACACACACACACACACACACACACACACAAATACATATATACATATAGATATATGGATTTGGATAGACAGAGGGAACAGGGTGAGTTGAATTTGAAAATGATATCTAAAAAATAAAATTAAGGGGGAAAGAGGTTTGTACTGGGAGAAAAGGAAAGGGAGAAGTAGAAAAGGGCAAATTATCTCACATAAAGAGGCAAGAAAAAGCTTTCACAGTGGATGGGCAGAAGGGGAAGGTGAGAAGGAATGAGTGAACCTTACTCTCATCAGATTTGGCTTAAGGAGTGAATAACATACACACTCATTTGGGTATGAAAATCTATATTACCCCACAGAAAAATAGGGGGGAAAGGGATAAGAGAGGAGGGGAAGAGAGAAGGTAGGGCAAAAGAGAGAAGGGGATCATCAGAAGCAAACACTTTTGAGGATAGACAGGGTCAAAGGAAAGAATAGAATAAATAGATGTGGGATAGGATGGAGGGAAACAGTTAATCTTTCACAACATGACTGTTATGGAAGTGTTTTATATGACTATGCATGTGTAACCTATATTAAATTGCTCACTTTCTCAATGAGGATGAGAGAAGAGTAAGGAAGGGAGAGAATGTGGAATTAAAAGTTTTTAAAACAAATGTTAATAATTATTTTTACATGCAACTGGGAAATAATATATGCAGGCAATTGGGGCATAGAAATCTATCTTGCCCTACAGGAAAATAGAAGGGAAGGGGATAAGAGAAAGGGGGATAATGGAAGAGGAGCAGACTAGGGCAAGGGGTAATCAAAATGTGTTCTGTCTTGGGATGTTGGAGGGGACTGATGGGGAGAAAATTTGGAATTCAAAATCTTATAGAAGTGAATGGTGTAAACTAAAAATAAATAATTTTAAAAGTTGTGAGTCATAGTACAGTTAAATCAATGGGCTAATTAATAACCCCATAGGATACAAGATAACCAGTAAGATGCTATGGAAATCATTGCTCAGGCTCAGGCTCAGACTTTCAAACTCCTATGTGAGCCTCCGTGACCAAAGGACAAGGAGGGGATCATATCAGCACAATCTTATTGGATACATTCACAGCCAATGGATACCCCCTGCTCATTTACCTCTAAATTCCTTGAATTGACCATATGGAATTGGTGTCATCCATTTCTTCATTCATGTATGTATTAAGCTGTCACTGTTCAAGATATTGTACTAGGAGCTAGGGGAGATCCAAAATTAAGTAAGTCCTAATCACTTCCCACAAGGAATTAGACAGTAGCTTCCCTTAAGGATAGCTTTCTAGAGACCTGTGAGAGGAGCAGTATATTGGGAAAGTAAGGTGATATAAAAAACAAAAGAGATTAATAGTTCAAAAAAAATAAGTTTCCCTTGAAACCATCAGAGATGACATTCCCAGAAGACAGAGTGACTTTCAGGTGACTGGGGCTCAAGTAGACAGGACTTTTTGTACCTTGGTGCACCATGAAAACTATAGACACCTGGATCATTGGGTCAACCAATGATATCACACTGTGCAAGGCAAAGCAGCTTAGGCCTCTGTGATAAGAGAAAGCTTCCCAAAGGAAACAAACACAAAAAGTTGGGCTTTCTTCAGTCCCTAGAAATGGAGAGAGAAAGGGAAAGCAGTTTGTTCTTTATTCCACTAACAACATGGGCACTAAAATGAAAGCTGATCCTTTATCTTGGTTTGTGCTTTAGTCACTTTGTTCCTTTTTACTGGGTGCTTGTCCTTTAGTTTATTGTGTAAACACCTTAGGAGGGAGAGTCTCCCTCTTTTTCTGTATTCTCTGCCACATCTTTGGAGCACAATATGACTGTTACTAATGATCACAACTCTAAGAGAGCATCAATAAAATATTTTCAATGCACAAACCAAGGTGTACATAAATGGCCACAAAGAGTACAATTTTTATGTATAAATACACACATATATGTATTCTTTTAAAAATAAACTATAAAGAACAATTCACAATCTTTTAAACAATCATCTTTTTTTGTTCTTTGTATACCAAATGTTTGTTTATTGATCACTGTTGAGTTCACCATAAAGAATAAACTTTAAAGCATCAAAAAAAGGTACAATGATAAAAACTTAAAGCTCTTAAAAATTCAACCCATAAAGAAAAGAGCAAATGCACTGGGAAAACTTTAAAGAACTGGATAGCCAAAATTAAAATTCCCTATCCGCTTCCAACTTTCTTGTTTCTATACAATTGGTTGAACGGATGTATCCTCTTAGTGCAAGAATAAACTGCAGACTTCCACAGCTGAAACGTTTCTAGTTTTGATCAACTTCAGTTACAGTGTTTGTGGTGAATCATGAGAGACCCCTGCTGATCTTTCTAAGTAATATAAAATCAGCCACTGTTTGGAATGCACTTTGTCCCACAACTGTGTCTCTGAATTACATGCATTCCAAGACAGGAATTGGGAAAGTATGTGTCATTTATGGTCAATTGACATTAGGATATTAAAAAGAAACTGGTAGTAACAGGTAGAAACCAAGTATATAATAGGAAGATTTAATAGAGAGTGAATATTTGAAAGTTACAATATTGTTTTTTTCCAGTTAAAACCTCCACATTAACCAACAAATGTTTATTAAGCACTGACTCACAGAATCATAGAGTATGAGCTGTAAGGGACTAAAAATGTGGTCAATTTGAATCCTCTCATTTTAAAGATGAGAAAACTTCAGTTTCAAAGTCTCAGAAATAAGAACTCAAGCAGGAGCTGTAGCCACAATTACCAGAGACTTAGAGAAGACATTTAGTGTCACCAAAGTCCTTGGCACTGTCAAAGGTTTCCACAGCAGAAACTAATATGATTCTATCAGAGAAAATGGTATTAAAGAAAAGGTATTACCATCTGCTTTGCACTTGTGCCCTAAGAACAAAGGTATCTTTCCATTTGACACTTTCCAGCTATTGTCTCCTCCATTGGAATGTGAACTCTTTGAGAGCAGAGATCTCTTACTTTTCTGTTGGTATGCCCAGAGCTTGGAAAAGCGCTTTGCACGTAATAAATACATAATGATTTTTTTCAATCATTCATTTAAACCTACATTCTCCAACTCCAAAGCCATTGCTCTTCCCATTGTTCGTTCTATACTTGCTGGCAACAAGAAATCAATGTATACAGTAATTTAATATGCCACCTATTCTCAGGGATCCAGGAAAAGCTCTGACTGTAACCTAGAAAAGAATTACAGATTTACATCAGTAGAAGAAAATTGCCCTCTCCCCAACATTGATGAGATCACAGGCCTACATGAAAAAGGAAAAAGAAAACAGAAAACACCTCCAGTCAATTCAACATTAAAATGTTGCTTGTCATTTGGAAGGGGAGGATATGGGAATATAAATAATATAAATTTTTAAAGTATTTATAATTTTAAAATAAGGCTTTTTGTTGTTCAGTCATGTCAGACTGTTGGTGACTCCATTTGGGATTTTTTTGGTGAAGATGCTGGAGTAATTTGCCATTCCTTTCTCCAGCTCATTTTATAGATGAGAAAAATGAGGCAAACAGGGTTAAGTGACTTTCCCAGGATCACACAGCTAGCAAGTGTCTGAAACCAAATTTGAACTCAGGAAAATGTAGCTAGGAGGCATAGTGAATAGAGTGCCAGGTCAGAAGTCAGGAACATCTAAGTTCAAGTATGGCCACAGATACTAACTAGGTGTGTGACCCTGGGCAAGTCACTTAAGCCTGTTTGCCTCATTTTCCTCACCTATAAAATGAGCTGAAGAATGGCATACTTCAGTGGATACTCCAGTATCATTGCCAAAAATACCCAAATGGGGTCACAAAGAGACTGACATGACTAAGAAATGACTGAACAACAAAAAGATGAGTCTTCCTGACTCCAGGTTTGGCATTCTATCCACTGTTCCACCTAGTTGACCTGAAATAAGGTAATGCCTTTTTTTTTTCTGGTAAAGAGAAAGCAAAACTGAGAAAGAAAGCAAATGCCCTTTTGTCCAGCATATGGAAGTTCTACTCTTAGATTCACTGTTACTGAGTCCTAAAAAAGTTTAGAAAATTCATTTTGCTTCTATCACTTACTAAATGACCTTAGGCAAATTGCTTAACCTCTGTAGTTAAAGTTCTTTAAGCTCTAAATTCATGATCCTATATATTCTTTTGTTCCCTAGTAAACATGTTAAGGAGACTTTTATGTGTTAAGTGTGGATATTTGGTATTCATTGTACCCAGATTCTTCTTATTACAAAACTATAGTGATGTACTCCAGGACCATGAAAGAAGAAATGAAAGGATTTTGCATCCCATATCACCCCAATACACCCACACTTTCTCATTTATTCTCCATCATCAGTTTTTAATAGAAAGGCCATAATATTGCCAAAATGGGGCCAACAGGGAGATAACAGGTATAGCAGAAGAGGCATACATAGGAATCATGGATAATTAATTTTATATGAACTAGTGAGACTGAAAATTCAGGTTAGTCACACTTAACATCCTTGATGTAATCAGCTATCTGAGAACATTTGGTCTTCATGATTAGCCAAATACAGTATTATCGGAATTAGGGAAGTACTGGCTCAGCAGACTGTTTTCCATTTTTTACATTTACAATGGACTAGCCCAAAATATATTTTTATCTCATTTAATTATAATTATTCTTACTTTTTGATATTAAAGACAAAAATATACAAAATCCAAGGTAATCACTAAAAATCAATATTCAACTGATTGCATTAGTTAATAAAATGGCGGATTGTCTCTGCGCTATTGTCTCTGAACCCTATGACCTTCCCAAAATAGGAATGATGCACAAGAAACGAGCAATTTCAGTTATCTCAAGGTATTGGACACCAAGAACCTACAGGACAAGCCAAAATCCCAAAGAATTATCAATAGAAAAGGCTAATAACCCCTAAAGACTAACACTCACTCAGCACCCCTTCCTGTATACCCCACCATGCCATAGCAACAGGGGCTTCACAAGCTCATACACTTAATGAATTTTTAATCAAGAGTAATCATCTGGGATTTTTAAAAAATTGAGAGTATTTCAACCTACTTTAAGTAAGTGGGATTTGATATGTGTTCAGATTGTACTGGGAATGCTGCTAAGCTTACTGTTCCCATGATGAGGTCCAAGTACTTTTGGATATCACCTGTTACATATTATTTAGAGTCACAATTAGACCTTGGCATCCTTTCCATGCTTCAATAGATATTTCTTACTACAGTTTTTACCTTCTCCCAGGTGGTTGCCATTTTACTCTATTACCATATTTCTTTGAGTAAAATAAAGTTCTTCAACCCACCCAAATCCAACCCCCACCCCAGGATTAGACAGAAAATATAGTATGCCTAGGATATGGCCTCTTTTTACTTTGTCCTCTCAGCTTAAACTAATAATTGATGATACATATTATATAATATTTCTTTTAAGCACCATAATAGTTTAGACTTCTTTAGTTTTTCACTTGGAATACAGTTCATCTCCAAAAAACTGCACTAAAATCCAAGCAATCTAATCAATTTTCTTTCAGGACTCAACAACTCATCCTTTAAGGAAATTAGTACTACTCCTTACGATGATACCAAAGGAAGAGAGAGATAATGTTCTCAAATTGCTAAATTAAAACTTTCCAATATATTCATGATTAAAAATAGCTCACAGTTGTCTATTTTTTTTTTACTTAGAGGTATCTAAAACCAATTTTATATTTCATCAAAATGAGGGAGGTGATTTCTTTTTTGAAATTTTTAGTCATACATTATTATTAAAAAAATAAAGAATCTTTACTTTAAAGATTGTACAACTTCATCTGCATGGTGAATTCCCTCTATCAAGATAAATTTTAACTCCTTAGTAGATGATCTTTTTTAAACTGCTGTGGCAAAGGGGAAAAATAATATTCATATTTGTACACCTATTTATATCATTATATAATACATAATTATATATAGCACTCAGCACAGTATCTGGCACATTTGTTGCTGTTGTTCAGTAGTTTTTCAGTATTGTCCAACTCTTCGTGACCCCATTTGTGGTCTTCTTGGCAAGGATGCTGGAGTTCTTTTTGCCATTTCCTTCTCCAACTAATTTTACAGATGAGAAAACTGAGGCAAACAGGATTAAGTGACTTGTCCAGGGTCATGCAGCTAATAAGGGTCTGAGGTATGATTTGAACTCAAGAAGATGAATCTTCCTGCTTCCAGGCCTGGTACTTTATCTGCCATGCCACCTAGCTTCCTGTCTGGCACATAGTATGTATTTAATAAATGCTTGTTGACTTGATGTGTGTGTCTGTGTGTCTATGTGTCTGTGTGTGTATCTGTGTGTGCATAAAATCTCATGGTAAACCTTATCTTCCACCAATGAGCTTCTCCAAATTTATCTAGATGGGTTCTCTAACAAAACGTTCACAAGTCATTGTTGAAACAATATGTAGTCTTCCTGCCTCCTTATTTTCATCTGTCATGTCTTTCTAGTCCCACGTCCACTGCCTTAATTCAGGCCTACATTACTTTTCACCTGTACTATCAATATAACCTCCTAATTGATCTACCTGTCTTACTTCTCTTCAATCTCTATGTCATTCTGAATATAGCTCACCTAAGACATGTCCCTAAAATAAAAGGTCTGACCATGTTATTTCCCTATTCAGTAAACTCTAATGACCCCCTTTTGTCTAAAATATTGAATAGACACTGCCCAACTCAAAGCAAGAACTTGGAAAGACCTTAGCATCAAAAGGCCAATGTCTCCCACTGCATCCTAGGCCATCTCCAGTCATCCTGATCTATATCTGGCCATTGGACCCAGAGAGTTCCAGAGTAGAAACTGAGGTTTGTGATTTTGCACAGTGTTCTCTTACTGAAATCCTTTATTTTTTATTTTTGCTTTTCTTTTTTTGGAGGGCAATTGGGGTTAACTGACTTGCCCAAGGTCACAGGGCTAGTTTTTGTGTGTCTGAGGTCACATTTGAACTCAGGTCCTCCTGACTCCAGGGCCGGTGCTCTATTCACTGCACCACCTAGCCACACTGAATTTTTTTTTTATTTTTGCTTTTTGGATCCTCACTTAAATCCAATTCAATTGCAAGTCATCATCTTCCCAATGTCATGGTTCTCTTTGGGAAGAAAGGACAAACTACAAACCACAAACCATGACCTAAACCTACCTCTAACTATCTTTCTAGGCTTACTTTTCTAGCCTTAGAATGCAGTACTCCTCTTCCTATATACTCTATTGGCCAAAGTGTATTTCTTCTTATTCCTCTCACTGTACACTGCATCTCACATCTCTCTCCTGGAGCTTATCTCTGGAATACATCTTTTCCTCTTAAAATCTATAGTTTTTAAAATTTGTTTCATACCTCAGCTCAAGTGTTTTCATATATATGAAGTCGTTCTTTTCCCCTTCAGCAGGCGGTACCTCCGCTACCAAAAAACAAAATAAATATCTTGTATTTCTTTTGCATATATTTTGAGCACAGGTATAATTGAACATAATTTCTCCCCTTGGTGGTGATCCTGAGGCAGAGACTATTTCATGTTTATATTTTTAATCCTAACACCTACCATAATCTTTGGCACATTTAATGTTTCTTGGTTGATATGTTAGATAATTGGCATAACCTGCCAGAGATTATTTTTGCCCAATTTTTGAGAATTCAGGTACCTAACTATTACTATGAGCCATAAGAGGAGAACTAAGGAGAAGGAAAGACTTTTCCAAAATCTTTTAAATATACAAGATGTTAAGCAATTAAACAACTGACATAGGTCATTTGTAATTTCAGTTCAAACAATAATGATATGGTCCACATCTGTGATTTTCATTTGTCTAAAGAACTTCTGGTTAAGGAAACTTCCTCTACCAACATAACTGGCAACTTTTCTGTAACTTCTAGTCTCACAGAGAATTGCCTAGAGCTTCAAAATGTTAAGTGACTTGTCTAGGATCACACAGTAATATATGTCAAAAATAGCACGTGAACTCAGATTTTCTCACTTCCTAGGTAATTCTCTATCCACTACAATTGGCTTCCTTTTAACTGAAATGTTGCATTTTGTGAAAATTCATAGGGTATTTCTGAAATGTGTATTCTACCTTTATTTTTATCTGAACTACATAAGCTTCTCACTAAGAGAGCCAGTACAGCATAATGCAGATGTGTCAAATTGAAGATCTTCCCTAGTGCAGCTGGAGTCACATTAAAATGTAATTGGGAAATGTTTAATTAAGTTGATTTTAAAATGCAATAAAACATACATAATGCTAATTTGTGGATTTTAGAGCCAATAAGCAGGCCCGTAGGAACACATTTCTATTTGAGTTTGGCACTACTTGTATAATGGAAAGAGAGGGTACATCAGAGTCCTGACATCCTCACTAGGAGTTCCTCTCACCAATAAAATCACAGATCTAGTTAATGATAATGAGAATATTTATTATTATTCTAATTCTAACACATGTGTACATACACATATAGCAATTGTCGCTATTTTAATCCTTGTTATTTACTCCTCTAATGAACACAGGTAAATGTGCAGGCTAACTTCTGTAGGGAATTCCGTAAAAGGTTTCTAAATGAAACAGAGGATAGAGCCCCCTATCTGGTGTAAGGAAGAATAGCGCTCAAATCCTGCCTCAAAAACTTACTAGCTGTGTGACCCCAGATGAGTCCTTAAATGTATTTTAGGTAAAGTGGTGGCCACTAGAGTTTATTTAATAGGGAAGTAACATTGTTAGACCTTTCACTTTAGGAAAACCTCTTTGGTGAGCTATATTCAGGATGGCATGGAGACTGAAGAGAGATGAGGCAGAGAGATCAACTATGCTGACATGTTGAAGAGAAGGAATGAGACCCTAAATTAAGACAGTGGTTATGGCACTAGAGCAGTGGTTCTCAACCTTCCTAATGCCATGACCCTTTAATACTCATATGTGGATGTATCTGCATGTGGGTGGACTTGCCTGGAGATGGATAGAGAAGCGGTATCTTGGTTCCTAAGACCATTGGAAATATGTGTGAAAGGGTTGTTCGACCCCCCCAAAGGAGTAACGACCCACAGGTTGAGAACTGCTGCACTAGAGAGAAGGGAAAGATGTTAACAATGAGGCAAGAAGATTTTGTATGCTGTTTCAGCAATGGCTTATGAATATTTTGTCTGAGGGCCAATCTAGATAAGTCTGGAGAATCTCATTACTAGAAGATAACATTTTATCATCTATAAAATAAGAATAATTATAATAACCAACTCCCTGGATTATTAAAGGGATAAAATGAGATAATGTTTGTAAAACACTTTGCAAATTTTAAAGTGCATATAATATTGACTACCCAGGCCCTCATTACCAGAAGGATTTAACTCCTCCCTCAGAATTCTCAGGTACCATTATGAAGAGTGGAAGTGTCTAGGTCTCTGCAAATAGTTTCACCTCCCACCAATGTTGTTTCCTTAGTTATAGGGCTTGGTCCCTTATACTCCAGCTCCATTTTATCACTTAAAAATTGGATTAGCTTGTGCATAGGAATACTTACTTCAAAAGCCACAATCGCCAATACACAAGTTTACTCTACTACACATGGGAGACAAAATCCTCTTGCACTTAATCACTGCCTCAATCTTAGGTAAGAAGATTAGGTTCACAGTTTAACTAGATTCCTCTAAAGTATAGTCATAGTTCAAGGAGTCTGAGTCACTCTGGCCTCTCTGGGATTTCCTGACAGCCTTCACCATCCCACCTATGATCTTGGCTCTAAGGTCATTATGTCTCAGACTCCCAGGTTTGGTGATAGCAGGCACTTGAAACTGAGAAAGATGGGCTGACCATGTTGTTCCAATGCCAAAGGTAAGTTTGCCTAAAAGATTGTTTAATGGAGAACTCATTCAAGGCAAGCGCTCACATGGAGGTCAAGACAAATGATACAATGACACTCCCAAGATCTCGCTGAAGATCACTGGAATTGAGTGCATGTCAATGAGCACTGACAAAGGAATGCCCAGCATGGCATGTCTGCATCAAAGAAAGTACTGTGTTCTATGAGCAAAGTAGAAATGCAGTAGCTCAAAAGAAACATGAGATGCACAAATTTAGAGACGTCTAAACTCAAAATGTTCCCATAGACTATTTGTGCCCCACCTGTGTGGTAGAGCCTTTGGAGCTCATATTGGTCTGGTCAACCACAGCCAGATATTGTACCTTTACCCCAATACAGAGATGTCATTTTGGTCCTCTTCAAGGATGAAGGACAACAGTCAACCAATCAAACTGTTAGTCTAAGGAAATAAATTAGCTTTGTTTTCAAATAGAAGCCTCTTGTGTGTTGTTTATGAGAATTTCTTGGTCAAGTATCCTGACTCGGCATCAACACTACTAATCATTAGTTGTTGGGGTTTTTTTTGAGCATGCTGAATACATTCACATATGATCTAATTTTTTTTTTAAATTAACATTCTGTCTTAGTAAATGATTGGTCTTAAATACATAGATTCATATTATATGAAGGACATTCCCACGAAATTTCTCTTAAATATTGGTGCACAATTTCAGAATTTCATAAAAATGAAAGCTCCCCCAGTAGGATAGGAAAAAATTACAGTGAAGGATGATATATTTAGAATTGGAAAGAATGATAAGTGTTGCCGTATGAAATCTATCTCATCAATTTCTACTTGGTTTCACTCCTTTGAACTTTTCCATCATGTTCCCCCAATAAGGTACCTTCTTCCTACCTCACTCTTTTCAGATTCCTTTTCTGTGTTGTTTTCTTCCATTGGATTATAAACTCCTTGAGGTCAAGGACTGCTTTTCTTTTTCATATTTGTACTCCAACACTTTGAATGGTTCCTAATACACAACAGATGCTTAATAAATGTGTATTGACTGACTAAAATTCTTGTATTATAGATGGTATAACTGAGGCCCAGAGGTACATGACTTACCCAAGAATACTTAGCTATTAAGCAGCAGAGGAGAGATTCAAACTTGGATCAAGTATTTTTTTTCATATTGAACTACATGAAGAATTTATGGAGGAGATGATATCTGAATTAGACCTTGAAGGAAGAGAAAAAAATCAAGATGTAAATATGAAAAATTTATGTCATGATAAATTATAATGGAGGAAATATTCTCCTTCCATAAATGAGAAGAGAAAAAAGGCAAAAGAAATAGAATAGAAAAGGCTTAGTGGTATACACCTATAGACCCATAGTCCCTAGTACCATGGAGGCTGAAGCTTGTAGATTACTAAAATTTAAGAATTCTGAACTTCAATAGATATCCACACAGGAGCCAAAAGCTCCCTGAAGAAGGGTTAACTATCCCAGATTTGAAATAAAGCAGGCCAGTAGGTTAAACTTTCCATGTTTATATCAATAATGTCAAGCCTTCAAGGACTGTTATTCTAACCCGAGTGAGATAGGGAGGCCCAATCCCCTCTCTGATATGGGGCAAAGGAGAGTATGAAGAGATTGTGGGTAAAGTACCAAGAGGGAACAGAGCAATCAAGGATCACAAGTCAAATGCAAGTATGTGGCTCCCCAGACCTTCAGTCCCGTTAGCAGAGGCAGGTGGTGCTTTGGACATACAAAGGGAAGAGCTCAGATCACTGGATCTCAGGCACTATATCCAATTGCTCTTGCTGGACAGATTCATTGGACCTGAGTGGGAGGAGACCTTAGTGGCAGTTAATCAACAAGCAGCTGGACAAAGATTCCCCCCCTTATCAACTACAAAGGCATCATGATTAGGAAAGTTTACCAAACTGGAGAGCTGTGCATTTCTTGCATATCTGACTTTGATGAACCAGTTATGGGTGGATCAATCAGTGACCAAACATGGAGTCATTTCTGTTAGCAAGGCCAATTCTCACAAGAAGCTGAGGAGGGAAAAGGAAAAAGGAGGGAAGGAAAAAGGAAGGGAAGAATGAGGACAAGGGGCTTTGGAAGGATTAGGGACAGAGAGAAGTGCACTTATCTTGAATTTAGAATCCATGAAGGGGAGTAAAATGTGATATAGCCAAAAAGACAGGTTACTACCAGAGTGTAGAGGGAGGATTTTTTTGTAAGCAGGAAATAAGGAAATAATATATCAGGGTTGAGAACTCCAAGGAAGGTTGACAGGTATATATGGAAAATGTAGCACTCATATACCTATCCACAATCATTAAATCTACCCCAAGCTGTTAAAAAAAAAAAGCATCAAGGTATTTTCTTGATTACTTGCTGATCATATATACTGGTAGAATACATGGCTGCCAGGCATCTGCAACAGAGTGGAGTGAGACTGTGGAACAATTATTGAGAGAAGTAGGAAAGAAATTAGATATGTCCATGTGTATGCATGCTAGTGTAAGAGACACAAAGAGACATAGATAGACAGACAGACAGACATAGAGAAAACACAGTGCAAATTATAAAGTATATGTAGAGAGCACTCTATAGGGCAGCTAGGTGGTGCAGTGAATAGAGTGCCAGGTCTTGAATCAGAAACACCTGAGTTCAAATCCAGCCTCAGACGTTTACTAGCTATCTGACTCTGGGCAAGTCGCACAACCCTGTTTCACTCATTTTTATCATCTGTTAAATAAGATGGAGAAGGAAATTGCAAACCACTCCTATATCTTCACCAAAAAAAACCTCAAATGGAGTCAAGAAGAGTAAGACACAATTGAAAATGACTGAACAACAACAAAGAGAACATGCAGTAGAAAATGTAATCTTAGCATCCTAGTTCTAGAGCAGCAGTTCTCAACCTGTGGGTTATGTTCAATTTGTAACAATGAAAATACATCCTGCATATCAGATATTTACATTATGATTCATAATAGTAGCAAAATTGCAGTTATGAAGTAGCAATGAAAATAATTTTATGGTTGGGGGTCACCACAACATGAGGAACTGTATTAAAGGGTCACAGCATTAGGAAGGTAGAGAACCACTGCTCTAGAGGTAGACAGGACTTTTGACGACATTTTGTCCAGACTCCTTATTTTACAGATGAAGAAACTAAGGCCCAGGGAGTACTGCCCAAAGCCATATAGGTATTAAGCATGAGGGGCAGGGTTTGAACTGAGTTATCCTAGATTCAGGGGGAGGGCTATTTCTGTTATGCCATACAGGGCAATCAGGTATCAGACATGAGTGAAACTTGAATTGTAACAGGAGCACAAAGAGAGAGTACATTAGGGCCTGACATCTTCTAGATAAAAGAAGTTGTGAAGTATTTTCACATGTGATAGTAGGGAGGCATTGGAGAACTTAGATGATTCAAAGTAAAATAAGGGTATTCAGGAAAACAATATGCATATTAACTACAACATTGTAAAGGGAAAGAACAGAAACAATAATTAAAACTGAATGTTGTATCATTATACTGGCCACGCTTGCCCGGGAGACATGAGAATGCATGGCCCATTCTTTTTTGTGAATGGGGAGGACTGTGTATGGAGCTCCACATGTCGGCCCAACCTTACTGATGTATCGATGAGTTTTGCTTACCTACTTTTTTTTTCTTTTTTTCTCTTTTATTCTTTGCCATTAGGAATGGCTCTCTAAGTGATGGCTTTATAAAACAAGATGTATGAAGAACAAAGAAAGAAAAAATAAAACCATGAAACAGTGTCTGGGGCTGAAGAATTTCAGTTTATCAGGAAAACTAACTACTCACTCCCATTGGATGGCCCCCACTTTTCCACAGAGCTGCCAAAGCCACTCTTTTCCATCTCTTCCTTGTAGCTGCCCTGGAAGCATGATTCTCCCTTTGTGAAGGCCTTCATTATACCCCTCAGCCAAGAGGAGATGAACTCCTCTAAACCTGCAAAGATAACAATGGCAAAGTCACATTGATTGAAACTGCCTCTGAGGGAAGGGACACCTTCCAAGGCTTACTAAGCCTCTTCTCTTCATATCTCAGACTTTCCTGAGAACCTTTTTCTAGATTCACATAGTTGATTACCTTTGTTTGAAAGTTTATAAAATAGGAGCAACTAGTTCTAAAATAGGGGCGACTAGGTGGCACAGGGTCCTCCTGGAGTCAGGAGGACCCGAGTTCAAATCCGGCCTCAGACACTTAACACTTCCCAGACGTGTGACCTTCAGCAAGTCACTTAACCCCAATTGCCCTGCCCTCCTCTCTCCAAAACACACACAAAAAAAGTTTATAAACTATAAAAATCAATAATATCCTCTTTCAAATAAATCCATAGCCCTTAACTACAGAATACTTCAACAATTTCAACATTCATATTCACTACCACCTTTTTCTGTCCCTCAACCCTCCTCTACTCTCCTCTTTTTCCTCTCATACCCACTCCCTCCATCCATCCATCAATCAATCTCTGCCTGACTATCTTAGAGACAAGCATTGGGGACTTTTCTTTTGCCAGCAAAAACTGGTCAGGTACACCTACTAAGGTCCTTTAAGTACCTTTAAAAGGAAAGCAGAGAATATATAAATGGAATATATATGTACATATGTATGTATGTATATGTAAAAATATGTGTGTGTTATGTGTGTGTGTGTGTGTGTGTGTATATACATAACACTGACCTCTTTGCTCCCCCCATGCATTAAAATGCTTCCTTCCTCAGGATATTCCAATACATTTAAGGGGTATTGGGGGAGTCTAGACTCTCTGTAAATGACCCTATCCCCCATGACAGTGTTCTCCCAAATACAAGGGGAGTCCCCAGTATCCCAATTGCATGAAGGGAATCACAATTCTACTTACAGTTGGATTAGCCTTTACAAGTAAATCTTTACTTCAAAGGTATAATAAAAAATATGAAACTGTACTCCCCTCAATGTGTGTGAGACATAATCCTCCCCCATGCCACCTCAATATCTGAGAAGGGGAAGGGAACTGAGTTCATAGTTTAGTTTAGTTTCTATGTTCCAAACACCATTTAGTCTCAAATCCCAGGCACCCTGGCCTCTCTGAGCTTTCCTGCTGAGCTGGCTAGCTGCAATATCCAACCTGATTTCCCTGATTCCAAGGTTACAATGGCTCTACTTTCCAGGTTCCATGGGGGATCACCCGCTGACACCTAAAACTGAAGGGGCAAATAACAGAAACAAAGACCTTCAAATCTATTTCTTGGAATGAGGTAAAAGCAGTAGGGAGAAATAATTCCCTTGCCAGCTCAGTTCATGGCACCTGCACGGTGGGCAAACTTTGAATGGGATATAAGCACATACAGGAAAGAGTACAAGAAAAAAAGGCATCCAAGACCTATGTATCTCAGTCTCTACAGTTTTAAAGATGCAATGGATTCTAGCTATGAAGCCAATTACATGGAGTTACATTCACCCACGTAATTGAGGATATGGAGTATCTGGGGATGCTAGGAGATCTGGGAATGCTCAGGTAAGCTCCTTCAGGATTCCTCTATGCTCCAAAGACCTCTTAAATGTAAGTGAAAAACTAAATCAGACAAGAAAATCTGGTAGATATGGAGTACCACAAATTCATACATGGAATGACAATAAAATGTGGAGATGACACAAAGTTGAAAGCTAACATATCAAAAGAAAATCAGGCTCCAAAAAGATCATAGACATAAGGGATTATAGGGGCAATCTAATCCAACTCCCTGAGCTGGCCCCAAAGAGATTGGAATACACAACTTACAAGTGATCAATTCAAAATCTGAACCAAGGTGCTCTGAATCCGACTCTAAATCTTTATGTTGCATCATACTGCCTTTCTAATCTTCAGTGTATAGAATAATCAGCTGAATCCAATAAGATGAAATGTGATAAAAATTAGAGACCATAGGACTAAAGATGGGAAGAGACCATCTAGTTCAACTATGTATTTGAGATAGGATCATAGATTTAAAATATGGAAGTAAACATAATAGACCATCAAATCAAACCTCATTGTACAGATGAGAAAAGTAAGATGAAGGGAATATTAATGACTTGACCAAGGGCACACAGGTAGTAAGAATCAGAGATGGGGATCTGATTCCTAGTCCTCTGATTCCCAAGTCACTGCCCTTATCTATGAGTTTGATTTTTTAATATACTTATAAAGGAGAAATACTGTAATATATTTCCTGCTCTAGAGCTCAAATGTAAAATTCTACCCTTCAGTTAAAAATCAATTTAAACAACTTGAAGATGAAATGTACTTGAATAGACAGAAATTTACCTTCAAAATACCTAGAGACTCTTGAAGGCTGCAAGCTAAATTTAATTTAGAGTTCAATGTGGTAGCCAAAAAAAAATAGTCAATGCCATCTTAGGCTACAATAGGAGAGGCAATTCCTATAGGATTAGAGATATGATGGCATCACTATGACAGACATTGTGATAATGTTACTGACTACCCTGGCCAGAACACATCTGACATGGTATGTTTACATTTTAAGAAGTATATTAGTAAGTTTATGGATAACCAGGATGGGAGTCTTAAGCCCATGCTATACAAGATCCACAGAGGTTAAATAGCTTACTCAAGAACTCCCAGGGAGTAAATGGAATAGAGGATAAAGGAAGGGAATGAAATAAGGAACTTCCAATTGAGAAAACTCCCTCTACCAATGCATATCAATACCTTCTCAGTAACTTATGGTCTTTAAACAACTTATGGCAACTTAAAATGTTGCTGAGAGCTTGCAGGGATTAAATGATTTGCTCAGGGTAACATAGCTAGTATCACTCAGAAGTGAACTTAAATCTAAGTGTTCCTGGATTCAAGGCCAGCTTCCCATCCACTACATTATGCAGCCTCTAAATAAGAAGGGAAAACCACTTCTTATCAAATAGCTCTAATTAACTCTTAAGAACTTTATACACAAAGGCAGAATTTTCTGTAGACTTTTCATGACTTTTTTCATTCATAGTTGAAGCACGTATCCATTAAGTAATGGGATTTTGTAGAGGAAACATTTCTCTAGAGTTGGACTACTTGACAACTAAGGCCCTTTTTAACCTCAATGTTCTATACATGAAATTATTTATAGAAATTACACCTGTCTGTTATAGTAGAGAACTATTGCAGAGC
>CM053584.1:220590365-220655477 GCA_028627135.1 Pseudochirops cupreus
TATATGAATGTAATGGAATACTATTGTGCTATAAGAAATAGGAAGGAGATGGACTTCATAATTACCCGAGGAGGCTTATACGAATTGATTCTGAGTGAGAAGAATAGAACCAGGAAAAATTTGTACACAATCACAGACACATCGTATGTGTGATGACCAACCTTGATAAACTGGACTCTTCTCAGCAAGGCACAGCTCTAAGACAACTCTACAAGTCTCAGGATGGAAGGAGATATCTACATTCAGAGATCTAGAAAGACTAGAGTTTAAATGGAGATTGAAGCAATACATGCTATCATTCTTTTTCATGTTTGGTTTTGTTTCTTTTTTTCCCAGTGTTCACTCATTGGTTGTAACCTTTCTATACAACCAGACTATTGTACAATGTGAAAGTATTTGCAGATCCTATACATGAACGCATGCCACCATGGGGGGCGGGAGAAGGGAGCAAGAAAATCTGAAACTCAAAGGATTGTGGAACTGAATCTTGTAAACTAAAAGTAAACAAACAAGTCATTGAGAGAAAAAAAATAATTCATGTGGGTCAGTAGTATGGGTCGACTGACTACCACACTTTTGTATTCAAGACAGAAAACTGTCAATAATACAAGTTTTAATCTCCTGGACCAATGAAATCTCAATACTGGATTTATAGATTAACCCAGTCTGTATTCCAAGAACCTCAATAAATGTTGCTCATACTAGGTGACCTAAGTGACTCTAAACAAAGTTCTTAACCTCTGTGTGCCTCTATTTCTTCATTTGTAAAATTGGTTTAAAGAACACATTATAAATCTTCAAACATGTATATGTCTCATGCATTTGCATAAAGTGCCAATTCATAGGTGAAGTAATGAATCAAGATCTCCTGAAACTTAATTTTTTCTTTAATGTTAGACTAGAGCTAATACTATCTTGGGCTGCATTGGGGAGTTTATGGCTTGCAGAAACAGGGGGGTGATAACACCATTGTATTCTGCCTTTGTCAGACCTTAATCAGAAATCTGTCTTCAGTTCTGGCCATTACCATTTAAGAATGACATTGATAACCTGGAGAGAGTACAGGGGATGGCAAATAGGATGGATGCTTTGGGTTAACAACATTAAAGATCAATTAAAAGAACTGAGTGTGATTAACGTAGAGAAAAGGAAACTAAAGGGGAATAGGATAGTTAAATGATCTGTGTTCCATCATTTGAAGGACTGTCCTGTGGAAGATAGAGTTCCTGTGTTCTGTTCAGTCCCAGTGAGTAGAATAACTAGCAGTGAGTAGAAGTTGCAAATAAGCAAATTTAGTCTTGATGTCAGTAAAAATGAAAACAAACAAAAAATCAAAAAATGAAAATCAAAAAACAAATGAAGAGCTTCCTAATACAGAGCTGTCCAAAATTGGAATGACTTGCCTCAAGAGGTTGCAGGGGCCCCTCCTTGAGAGAGTTCACACAGAGCCTGGATAATTACTTATCAGGCATGTTAGAGTGGGGAGGATTCCTGCATGTATGGGTTGGACTGAATGGCCAGTAAGGTCTCTTCTTACTTTCAAATTCTTTGATTCTAGAAGTTGAATGATAAATTTGAGGAGGAAGTTATCATTTTTGGCTGAAGGTTAATTTTCCTCCAGGAGGTAGCACATGATTTAGATCTTGAAAGAATGTACATTTCCAAAGAAACAGATGGAAGCAAGAGTAGTTCTTTCCATGGGGAACAATGCAAGGAATGAAACATAGATAAAACAAAATGAAAATGCAAGATGAATGTGTGAGGAAAAGCAGGAAAGGATGGTTGGAACTAGTTCATAGAGAATTTTGAATGTAAGCAACAGTGATTTGTATTTTTTTTTTGGTAGGCAATCAGAAGCCACTGAACGTTTTTGAGTAAGAAAGTGATCAAGTCAGAATGATACTTCAAGAGAATTGTACCACTGGATTTTTAGAAGATGGATAAAACCTCTGTATGAGTGGTAGGAGGGCAAATTAGGAGGCTATTTTAACTCTATAGGCTGTTAGTGATGAGGATATAAATTGAGGTGCTAGGGGGAAAAAAGAAAGAGAAATGAATGGAAGCTATATTGCCAAGTCACAATCAATGTGACTTGGAAACTGAATATATATGTAAGATGAGAGAAAAGGGTAGAGTCAAAAATGACTCTAAATTTTGATCCCGGGTGCTTGGAAGAATTGTGGTACCACCCATAGAAATAGGGAAAACAGAAGAAAGGACAAGCTTTGGAGAAATATTGATATGTAACACAATGTGTAATAGTACATAGAGTACAGGACCAACCAGGAATTATAAATACATGAGTTTGAATCCTGCCAATAGAAACTTATTATCTGTGTGATTCTGGACAAGTCATTTCACTTCTCTGGTTTATAGTTTTCTCACCTCTGAAATGAGAAGTCTGAATACCCTGACTTCTAAAATCCTATCCAGCTCTAAATATATTATTTCGTGATTGCATTTTATCTAGAAAGCTCAATATCCTCATTCCATATACTCATCCATCACGAAATCTGATCTTCTTGCCATCTTCACTGACCCTCTGTTTAACCCCTATTTCTACCTCTTGCTCTAGGAAATAAATACTACTATTGCTCCTGGAAAGGATATGACAATGGAGGACCCTAAGGCTATACTTATAATCTCTATGATGCCTCAGACCAAAACTTACTATTCTGTTTATCATTCCTTAAAGCTAGAAATTATTTCACTTTTCTATTGATATCTATTACTTGGCACAGTGCCTGGCACATAGTAGATACTTAATAAATGCTTTTACATTTATGCATTTGTTCATTATAAAAATACTAGAAGTCTCATTTGGAGTTTAATTCAGATTTTCAAGATTTAATTACTTAATCAATTATTAAAATCAGGAACAAACAAAATGATCTTCAATTTATTTTATTAGCATTAAATTTTCCTTAGTTTTGCTCAAATTATATACCTAGTTTACATGATCATTGCAATACATAGATAATGGAAATGTTGGAGATTCACTGATTTTTTTAGGGCAGGGTCGAAGCAATCCTTGAGTGTATTATATCTGCATAGCTGTCCTCATAGATAATGGCAGAGTGCCCAGTCTTAGTTACTTCCCTTTACCTGGCTGAATTCCACTGACCATCTGCTGAACTCAATGTAATCCTTAAAGAGAGAGAAAGTCAACATCTTCTTTGGACTATGCATTTTGTACTACTGCTGACCAGTGGAGCACCTTTTCAAAAAATACATTCAAGTGCCTTGTTGAGATTATTGCCAAGTTCATGTCCCAGATGACATTTCATGTAAGTAATTTTAAATTTGGACCAAGATTCAAGCTAATATTAATGTTCTTCAAGTCACCTTTATATTTAAATTTGAGAGATAGTGTGGCATGGGAGTTAGGAAAAGTGGCCTCACAGACAGGAAAGTTTGAGTTCAACTCTGACCACTGACACATACTAGCGCTGTAACCATGGACAAATTCACTTAGCCTTTTAGTGCCCTAAGTAAATCCTGGAAAACAAATTGCAAAGAAGGCACAGAGGATATAGGATATAAACTCCTCATCTGGAGTTTACCATACCAGTAAAGTCACAGACAGATCTAATGCATAAAATAACTATACCTGATATTTATATAGAGCTTTATTTAATATTTCAGAAATATTTCATATAAAGTATCTCAACTGATCATCATAACAACCCTTTGATGTGACAACAAACAGAAGGGTAGAACCAAGATGTTGTAGTAAAAGCAAGGACTTTCTTGAGATTTCTCCCAAGTACATCCAAGTACCTATAAAAGTGACTCTAAGCAAATTCTAGAGCTATAGAACCCACAAAATGACAGAGTGAAACACATCTCCAGTCCAAGTCAGCCTGGAAGATTGACAGGAAGGTTATATTGCACCAATCTAGGAGCAGAGTACAGTCTGACACAGGCCATGCTGGCACAGACAGGGCCAGAGCAGGCCTCACAGGACTGAATCACTGGTAGCTGTGGCACTTTCCAGACTTCTCAACCCACAAATGCGAAAGACAGCATAGAAGGTAAGTGGGAAAACTCTATGGGACCTGGGTGAAAAAGGAATGTAGTGTGGCCTCTGTCAAGGGGTGGTGGAAGTGGCAGTGGTGGCCACAGATATAGCAGCAGCAGCAACAGTGGCTGCTTCAGTTCTGGGCCCAGAGACAGTGGGGATCAAATTGCTGATACAAAACCCCAGAAGCCTGGAACAGTGCATTCCCCCACTCTCCTCACCCCCACTGGAAGCAGAGTCCTACCTTGACAAAGAGTTAGAAAGTCACGTATTTGGCTGGGAAAATGAGCAAACAGCAGAAAAAGACCACAGATTTTAGAATCTTACTTTGATGACAAAAAAAGATCAAAATATACAATCAGAAGAAGACAATAAAGTCAAAGGACTCCAAGAAAAATATGAACTGCTCACAGGCAATAGAAGAGCTCAAAAAGGATTTTGAAAATCAAGTAAGAGAAGTAGAGGAAAAACTGGGAAGAGAAATGAGAGTGATGCAAGAAAATCATGAAAAACCAGTCAACAGCTTGCTAAAGGAGACCCCAAAAATACTGAAGAAAAAATAGCACCTTAAAAAATAGACCAATGCAAATGGTAAAAAAAAAAAAAAAAAAAAAAAGGTCCAAAAAACCAATGAGGAGAAAAATGCCTTAAAAATCAAAATTCACCAAATGGAAAAGGAGGTCCAAAATCTGACTGAAGAAAATAATTCCTTAAAAATCAGAATGGAGAAAATGGAAGTTAATGACTTTATGAGAAATCAAGAAATTATTAAAGAGAGGCAAAAGAATGAAAAAATAAAAGACAATGTGAAATATCTCATTGGAAAAACCACTGACCTAGAAAATAGATTCAGGAGAAAGAATTTAAAAATTATAGGACTACCTGAAAGTCATGATCAAAAAAAAGAACCTAAACATTATCTTTTAAGGAATTATCAAGGAAAACTTCCCTGATATTCTAGAACCAGAGGATCAAATAGAAATTGAAAGAATCTACCAATCACGTTTGAAAGTGATCCCAAAAGGAAAATTTGTTGATATATTTTAGCCAAATTCCAGACTTTCCAGGTCAAGGAGAAAATATTGCAAGTAGCCAGAAAAAAATAATTCAAGGATTGTAGAAATACAATCAGGATAACACAAGACCTAGCAGCTTCTACATTAAGGGATCAAAGGGCTTGGAATATGATATTCTGGAGGTCAGAGTAATTTGGATTTAAAACCAAGAATCACCTACCCAGCAAAACTGAGTATAATACTTCAGGGGGGAAAGGGACATTCAATGAAATAGAAGACTTTCAAGCATTCTTGATGAAAAGATCAGAGTTGAATAAAAAATATGACTTTAAAATACAAGACTCAACGGAAGTATGAAAAGGTAAACAAGAAAGAGAAATCATAAAGGATTTATTAAAGTTGAAATGTTTACATTCTTACATGTCAATTTAGTTGAGGCAGGAAGCAGGGAAAGAAAAGAACAGGAAGAAAAATGAATGACACTTTCTTTCCTTGAAAGTCTTGTGGTATAATAGAATAAGGAAGGTTAAGATATATGTATATGCATATCAATATATCAATATATACATATCCAGAGAGAGAGAGAGAAAGATTATAAATATAAAAAAAGACAATGTTGGAAGAAATATAAGAAATACATGATGTAAGACTCTTACAGTTGTTTCCTTATTTAATACTCCCCCAAATCTGTGTAAAAACTCAGGGGCAAATAATACTGATAAATATAGTCATCAATTGTATATCACTTATGTAACACATGATCCTTTAATGAACTGCCCTCAAAGAGTCAAAAACAAAATGGAATCTAATGTCCTTTAACAAAATGTTCATTACTGACTTTATTAGTCATAAAGAAAAAGTGATTTAGAAGAAAAATGGTGAGACAGCTTTTTACAGCATTCATTCGTAGGAGGTCATTGTAACCAAAAGGCCAAAAATAGAGTTTAAACCTGCATAACTTTTTTATGAAACATCCTCTGTAAAATGTGTCAGCATTTCCAGATCTTGGTTACAATGATTTACAACCTCATAAATATGTGGTTGGTAACGCACAACAAATGATCTTGAGTTTCTTGATACAAAAACGATCTTTTATTAAAAGTTTAAAGACATAGCCTTTTAGTAATCCCAATGCGTACTTGTACTAAATATATTTTAATGAAATTTAGGCAATTTCAAGGCAGTATATGTGAGGATGCTTCTCTTGTTCTGTAGCAGTCAAATCAAAACCCAAAGCAATTTCTAGAATCCTGATTGTCCTATAACTTTGTTATTTTATATAGTACTTAATTTTTAAAATATGTATTACATTCTAAAATCATTCAGCTTTTTGTTAGAAAACGATTCAAAGAGAGTAGAGAGAGATGATGAGATACCAGTCATATAATTATAATATTCTTAGAGAGTTAAACCCTGAGCAGTATTTCTCTCAAGAATTTGACCACATAATATTTTGAGTTTGAAATAGGCTAATAGAATGATAAAATCACAAAACATCAGAGCTCAAAAAGAAATTGGAGACAGAACCATAAGTAGGTGGGATAAACTGGGCTTTATCCCTGGGTATCAAAGTATAGAGAGTGCTGAGAGCACTTTCACAACTTCTGCAGGTTAGAAGCAACTGACTATGACACATAGCAAGAATTCTTAAAATATAAATTCACCATATAGCAAGTTACCACTCACTGTCACTTTTCCTCTCACCATCAGCAACTATTGTAGCAGTGGCCTCAACATAATTCTGTAGTCTCCCTCCATGCGACTTATATTCTGTTGTCTTTATTGAGAACATGGAATTGGAATTTTCCTAACTCCACATTTCCATTTCCAGGTTCTCTCCTTCCTCCCTTACTTAATAGATCCTCAGCCTCTGAGGTTCATGCTATTCATATCTACCACCCAATCAAAATCCTAGTAGCGTTTGTCTACAGACCTCTCTTTGCTTCATCAATGAGTTCAATAAGGCTTAAAATTTATCCCTCCTCCCCAACTCCTGCCCTCATTCTAGGGGACTTCAAAATACATATTGATTCTCTTTCAAATACCCTAACCACTCAGTTCATAAACCTTTTCTCCTCCCATGGTATGCTTCTCCACCCAACCTCAGCCACACACAAAGATAATCATACCCTTGATCTTGCCATCACCCACAAACGTGCCATTTCCATGTTCGAGAATTCTGAAATCCCCTTATCCAACCATAACCTATTGGCTTTTAACTTCTCTGCTTTACCTTCAATAACCTTGGTTTTCATTCTCCCAGGGACCTCTAATCCCTTGACTCTTCAATTCTCTCCCAGGCTATCTTCCCTGCACTGGCTACTCTCTCCTCTTCTCCTCATCTTTACTCCTTGGTAGACCATTTCGAGTCTAATCCTTAACTCTCTTATATTTCCAATTACACCTAGCCAAGCCTCAACCTTGGATCACTCCCAACATTCATTGCCTTCTCATCTACATATGTGCTACTGAATGAAGATGGAGAAAATCATCTAACCATTCTGACTGGAACCACTACAAAATTATATAAGATAACTTCATTTGGGCCCTCATTGGTTCTAGGCATCCTACTATGCCTCCCTTACCAACTCACTATCCCATTCTCCACAATAGCTCTTCTAAACCATTTTATACTTCCTCAAACTTTCCATGTCTCCCCCTCCCACAACCCTCCCAACAAAGAACCTTGGCTCCCATTTTATGAAAAAATTGAGATTATTCACCATTAATGTCCTCTTCCCCCCTTCTTCATCTCCTATCACTCATGTGCCTTTTGCCACTTTTGCCAACTTCACCCTTTTTCACATGATGAAGTAGCGTTGTTACTTACCAAAACTAACCCTTCTATTTGTTCAAGTGATCCTATTCCAACCCATCTCCTCCAATAGATGGCCCCCCTCTGTCATTCCCATTCTTTCACTTCTTTATCTCTTCCTCTCTACTGGTTCATTTCCTATGGACTACAAATATGCCCATGTCCTGGGCGGGGGGGGGGGGGGGGGAGGAGGGGAGAGGGACTCTCAAATGATCCTTCCATTTTTGCTATTATCTTATCTCTCTTCTGTTCCTTTAGCAACCTCTTTGAAAAGGCTGTCTACTATAGGTGCCTACACTTTCTCTCCTCTCACTCTCTTCTTACTCCCTTACAATGTGGCTTCCAGCCTTATCATTACACTGAAACTGCTCTCTCCAAAGTTACTAATGATCTCTTAGTGCTGCAATCAATGTCCTTATCTCAATTTTCATTTTCTTTGACCTCTCTGAAGCCTTTGACACGATTGATCTCTCATCACTGATTCTCTCTTCCCTCTAAGTTTTCAGGAGACCACTCTGTCCTGGTTTTCCTGATACCTATTCCTTTTCTGTCTCCTTTGCTGCCTAACTTCTTATCCAGGTCATATCTTCTAATAGTAGGTATCCCTCAGGGTTCTCTCCTGGATGCTCTTCTTTTCTATTCTCCCTCAATATTATTTCACTTAGTGATCTCATTAGCTCCCATCGATTTAATTACCATTTCTATATTGATGATTCTCAAATCTACCTGTCCTGCCCCAATCTCTTTGTTGACCTCCAATCTTGCATCTTCAACTGCCTTTCAGATGTTACACTGGATGTCCAGTAGAAATCAACATGTCCAGAACAATACTTGTTGTCTTTTTTTCCTAAATACTTCTCCACTCTTATCTTCCCTGTTAGAGGGCAATACCATCATCCCTGTCCCTCAGGTTCCCATCATAGAATTCATCCTGGATTCTGCACTCTCTCTCACCCCTATTTCCAAGCTGTTGTCATTTCCTATTGATTTCAGCTTTTTAACATCTCTCAAATCCCCTCCTTTCTCCACTTAGTCACTGCCACCATTCTAGTGCAGACCCTTATCATGTAACACCTAGATGACTGCAATAGCCTGCTGGTGGGTCAGCTTACCTGAAGTTTCTCCCTATTCCAATTCATTTTCCATTCAGCCACTAAAATTATTTAACTAAAATACAATTCTGATCATGTCACCCTCCCACTCAATAAACTCCAATGGTATTCTATCACCTTTAGGAACAAACAGAAAACGTGTAGCATTCAAAGCCCTTTGTAACCTTCCCCTCCTACCTTTTCAATCTTAAAACTTACTCTTTGATGCAGACTCTTCAATTCAGTAATACTTTCCTCCCGGCTGTTCTAGACACAAGACACTCCACATTTCAGCTCCAGGCATTTTCTCTGGGTGTCTCCCATACCTGAAGGCTCTCCCTCCTCCACTCCCACTACTGATCTTCCTAGTTTCATTTAAGTGTCAGCAAAAATTCTAACTCCCATGGGAAGCCTTCCCTAACCCCCCTTACTTCCAATACTTTCTCTCTTTTAATTATTTTTAATTTTCCCTGTATATAGCTTGCTTTGGATATATCTGTTTGTATGTCATCTCCCCTATTAGATTATAAGTTCCTTGAGGGCAGGGTCTGCCTTTTGCCTCTTTTTGTATCCCCAGTGCTTAGAACAGTATCTGGAACATATTAGGTGCTTAATAAATGTTTACTGAATTGAATTGAATCTTTGTCTCTTCCTCATGGGACAATGCTCCATAGTTCACACTCCACAAGGTAAATGTATCTTTAAAAAAAAAAATTGGGGGCGTGCTTCATTCTGCTTTCTCAGGATGCATGACACCAAATTGCTTATAGAGGTGCCTAGAGCTCAGATTGGCTGACCTACTTTATTTTAAAAATAAGGAATCCAAGACCCAGTAATGTTATTCAATTGGACATGCATAAGGTCACAAAATTAGTAAGTGGAAGAAATGAGAGTCAAACCCATGTCTCTTTCCAATTTAGTGTGCTGCCTATAAAACTTCATCTGAATCATAAGGGGAGGTTGACATACCTTCACAAGAGAGTAAAAACACAATTTATGGAAACTAAGCCTCTGTTACTACATCGAAAAGCTAATTTGATTTTAGATATATAAATAATGCCACATTTATTATTTTAAGGGGAGAAATGTTAGCGGCATCAAAATTTTCATAGAAACCATATTTACAATGATTAAAGGGATGAATGAATGAATGGTTGGAAAACCATTTATGAAGTGCCTATTATGTGTCAGGCATTGGGAAAAACAAGCAAGGTTTCATAGATGTATGGTCCAGGAAGAACATATCACCAACACCACCACTTTCAGTGTTACTGTGATAAGTTCTGAACATTGCTCACTTATCCTCCATTCATTTTCATCACATGAGAAGTAAATAAACAACTTATACTGGTTCAATTATTCTTACCAAGACTCACTGCCATCAAAAATTCACTAGGGACGGGAGGAGAAGAAAAGAATCCTAACTTCTGCCTAAAATTTGGAGAGAAAAACAGAGGAATTAGAGTGTACACATAATTGGGAAATGGAAATAAGTGAAAATGCTTTTTTAAAAAAAATTTTGGGGGCAGCTAGGTGGCACAGTGAATAAAGCACCAGCCCTGGAGTCAGGAGGACTTGAGTTCAAATCCGGCCTCAGACACTTAACACTTATTAGCCATGTGACCTTGGGCAAGTCACTTAACCTCAATTGCCCTGCCCTCCCCCCTCCAAAAAGAAACTTTTATTTTTGTTTGTTTAGCAGCATTAGTTATAAGGCTTTCTTGCTGTCACTAATTACAGTCCCTATGTGATACTTTTGCCTAACAACTAAAGGGAGTTTATTTTGTTTCTCCTTTCACAGGACAGGAAAATCTGGCTAAAAGTACATTGTGCTTAGTTCCCTAAAGAGAGTTCCTAGAAAATGAATATAATGAAAGAGAAGAGAATAAAGAGAAAGAAAAGAAAGAAAAAGGGAAAGAAAGAGAGAGGAAAGGAAGAGAAAGAGGGAGGGACGAAGGAAGGAAAGGAGGAAGGAAGGAAGGAAGGAAGGAAGGAAGGAAGGAAGGAAGGAAAGAAGGAACTTCCAACATAATTTTTTTCGGGGTGAAGCTCAAATTCCAAAAAGAAGAAACAGTGTGAAAGAAATGAAGGAAGAAAACTACTTCCTTATTTGCTTTCAAAGCAATCAAAGAGACTGACCATTTCCTAAGGCATAGAAGTGTTCCTGAAGCTCAAGCTGAACAATCAAATGAGAATTAATGAAGCAGAAAGATTGCCCAGGCCAGGGGTGGAGACTGATCAGGATTTTTGGAAGCATCTTCCTACCCTGTGCAGGATAAAGAATTAAAAAATAAGTAACAATGAATGTATGGAGTAATACACAAGGCCTTGTTGCAGTTAAATCAATTTTCCATGTATCTTTGAAGGTGATAATGAACTCAGCCAAGTTTTAAATTCAAGAAACATATGATTGCATATACATATGTTTGTGTACAGAGGTTTAGAACAGCATCTGGACCTGTAATTTCACTGGTATAAAAAAGTTCTGAATTTATTTTTCTCTCTGTCTCTGTCTCCACATCTCTATCTGTTTATCTGTCTCTACATTCATAAACAAAGTTGACATACCAGTACATGCTTAATTCAAGATTCTATATAAATGTCACCAAATCACTTTCAGACTCTCCACATATTGCTTACATTTTGCTTATTATAAAAACACTAAACAAACAAACAAAAAAACTCCTAAGTCAGTAAGTTATCTTCCAGTGGGTGTCTATCCTAACATGTAAGATCCTCTACCAACTGCCCTCCTACCACCTTGATTTCACATAATACATACAATACACAATACATAAACTCTTGATCAATATCATATTGATCACTACTTTCATCATAGTCATCATCTTTATCATCAGTATATAGTTTCTAAATTTGAGCTTCATCCCCCAAAAAAATTATGTTGAAAGTTTATTGAGGGACAGATTGAGGAAGGAAAATGGGTCAAGAGGGAAAGTTTAAGACTATCTCTACATGTGATTTCATCAGTATGGAGAATTCCAATATGAAAACTTTATTCACTATTGCAGATTAGCAAATCATAATCTTATAGTCACTTGGAAGCATAGAGAATTTAAGAGACTTACCATAATTAATGAAAGTGCCTGAGGCAGTATGAGAATTCATGTTTTCTTGACACCAAATCCATCATTCTATCCACAATATCACAGTATCTTTATGTGAATTTCCTGTTTCTTCATATGCACACACTCAAATGAGTCAAATCTTATGATGAATCTATTCTTGGCATCTCATAACCAGAGGGTAAATATTTAACAACCAGCTCCCAAAGGGAGGGAGATTATGTACACTGAACACACTTTTAATTTTAATTTACATTACTTATATTTTCTCTACAACTGTCTTAAATCTAGACAATCAAGAGAATAATAAAGTAAGTCCTGGTTTGTAGTGATTCTCTATTTTCTGAAGGCTAAATACAATGAACATTTAACATTTAACATCTACCCTCATCAGCTGGTTAGAGTTGGCTATAGCACATTCCACACTTATAATCTACGATATTGGTTAGTTTTAACTTAGCTTTACCATCCTAAACTTATTTGCTGTCTCTCATTAAAGAAATTACATGGTCTTGGAAAAAGTGAGTTAACCTAGAGCCAGAAAAATTGGACTTTAATCCCATCAAGTGCTGACTCTGCTATAAATTAAGCAACTTTTAAACATATGACTTTATTCCTTGGATTTCTCATCTATAAGGTGAGCACTTGGAACAGTAATCACTGAGATCCATTATAGCCCTAGATCTATGACAGCAGATACCATCTAGTATTTAGCAGGTCATATGATGCATTCAATATTTACTAAGTGTAAAGTATATAAAAGGCAATATAGTGGGTATGGGTGATACAAAGACAAAAATGAAATAGCCCCTGCCTTCAAGGAGTTTATATTCTAATCTTTTACTGGAATTCTACACCAATCCCTCTTAATTCTAATGCCCTCCCTCTGATAATTATTTTCCATTTATCCTATACTTATCTTGCTTGTATAGATTTGTTTGTATGTTGTCTTCCCCATTAGACCGTAAGCACCTTAAGGGCAAGGGTTGTTTTTATGCCTTTTTTGTATCATCGATATTTAGCACAGTATCTGTCACACAGCAGGTCAGGTGCTTAATAAATGTTTATTGATTGATTGTAGAGACATGATGCAAACACAAAATGCATTAATTTTTGCTGAATTCTATTTCTCTTCCTCTTTTCCTTTTTTGAAAAAATAAAGGAATTTTTTGCTATAAAAATTCCTTGTTAGGATCTTTTCAAAAGGGAAAAAATAAAATCTAGTCATGTAAAAATAAATCAAATCTATTTCTAAAAGTACACAAATAAGTAAGTGCAATGTGTGTGTGTGTGTGTGTGTGTGTGTGTGTGTGTGTGTGTGTGTGTGTAGTAACTGCAAAAGGAAAAGAATACTAACAAATTGGAGTGGAAAAGTATTCACCACTTTAAGGTTTAGAAAGCTTTTTATATATATTAACTCATCTGACCCTCAAATAACCCTCTCTGGAAGGTAATATTATTATCCTCATTCGACATATGAGGAAAATGAGCGTAAGAGAGGATAAGTGACGTGTCTTGGGTCACAAAACTAGGATGATTCTGAAGTGGTATTTGAACTTAGGTCTTCTCAGTGCTATGCTGGTAAATGTTTAACAAGAGGCTCTTTGAAAAAGGTAAGACATACTTTTAAGTTTAATCTTCACTATTAACATTTTCTCCATCACTTTCATCTCGTTTAAGGAAAAAAATAATTATGTATTTTAACATTATTTTTTAAGATTTTGAATTTTGAATTCTCTTACTCCTTCTATACCTCCACTGCCTATTGAATAGGCAAGAAATGTGACTTCAATTTTACATGTGAAATCATGCAAAACATATTTCCATGTTAGTCATGATGCAAGAAAAATAAACTAAAAAAATTATGCTTCAACCTGCACTGACTTCATCAGTTCTTTCTCTGGAGGTAGATAGCAGTTTTTCATCATAAGTCCTTCAGAACTGTCTTGGATCATTGTATTGATCATAACAGCTAAATCATTTGTCAATTATTGTACAATATTGCTGTTGATGTGTGAAATGTTCCAGTTCTGCTCACTTTACTTTGCCTCAGTTCACCTAAGTCTTCCCAGTTTTTTTTAAACCATCCTGCTTGTCATTTCTTATAGCACAACAGTATTTCATCACAATGATATAATATCATTTGTTTAAACATTCACCAATTGATGGGCAACCCCTCGATTTCCAATTCATTGCCATAAAAAGAGTTGCTATAAATATTTTTGTACTTTAAGGTCCTTTTTCTTTTCCTTTGCTCTCTTTGAGATACCGACCTAGTAGTGCTATTGCTGGTTCAAAGAGTATGCATATTTTTATAGCCCTTTGGGTATAGTTATAAATTGTTCTCCAGAATGGTTGCATCAGTTCCCAATTCCAACAGCACACTTTAGAATCCCAATGTATCCACATCCCCTCCCATTTGCCATTTTACTTTTTTGTCATATTAGCCAATCTGATAAGTGTGAAGTGGTACCCCAGAGTTGTTTTAATGTCCATTTCTCTAATAAATAGTGATTTAGAGCATTTTTATAAGACCATAGGTAGCTTTAATTTCTTCTGAAAACTGCCTGTTCATATCTTTTTATCATTTATCAACTGGGGAATGACTCATACATGTATAAATTTGACTCATCTCTCTTTTTTTTCTATTTTCTGCTTTCCTTCTAATCTTGACTACATTGAATTTATTTGTGTAAAAACTTCTTAATTGAATGTAATCAAAATTATCCTTTTTGCTTCTTGTGATCCTATCTCTTTAGGCATAAAGCCTTCCCTTAACCAAAGATCTGACAGGCAAAATTTTCCATACTCTGCTAGTTTTCTTGTGATATCGCCCTTTATGTCTAAATCATGCCCCCATTTTGACTTTATCTTGGCATACAGTGTGAGATATCGTCTATACCTACTTTCTGTCAAAGTGTTTTCTAATACTCCCAGCAATTTTTATGAAACAGTGAGCTCTTGTTCCAAAAGCTTGGATCTTTAAGTTTGTTAAACACTAGATTACTGTGGTTATTTACTACTGCATATTGTGCACCTAACCTATTCCACTGACCCATCACTCTGTTTATTAACCAGCACCAGATTGTTTTCGTGATTACTGCCTTGTGGTACAGTTTCAGGTACAGTATTTCTAGGAAATCTTCCTTCACATTTTTGCATTGATTCCCTTCATATTTTTGACTTTTTGTTTTTCTACTTGCAAATTTTTTTTTGCTCTATAAAATAATTTTGGTAGTTTGATTGATATGGTATTGAATAAGAAATTGATTTATGTAGAATAATTGTTTTTATTATATTGGCTTGGCCTAACCATGAGCAACTAATATTTTTCTAGTTGTTCAGATTTGACTTTATTCACGTGAAAAGTGCTTTGTAATTGTGTTTATATAATTGCTGTGTTTGCCTTGGCAGGTAGACTTCCAAGTATTTTATATTGCCCATAGTTATTTTTAGAGGAATGTATCTCTTCCTGTTAGACATTATTGGAAATATATAGAAATGCTGATGACTTATATAGGTTTATTTTATAACTTACGACTTTGCTAGATGTTTTGTTTCAACTAGTTTTTTTTTTAGTTGATAATCTAAGTATATTATCATAATGTCTGCAAAGAGTGGTAGTTTTGTTTCCTCATTGCCTATTCTAATTCCTTCCATTTCTTTTTCATCTCTTTTTGTTATGGTTGGCATTTCTAATACAACATTGAATAATACTAGTGACAATGGACATCCTTGCTTCACCCCTAATCTTATTGATAAGGCATCTAGTTTATCCCCATAATATATAATGCTTGCTGATGATTTTAGACAGATAGTATTTATTATTTTAATGAAAGATCCATTTATTGTATATTTTTCCCTATCAATAAATTAACATTTCTTTAAGAATTTGGACATTATGCCATTTGGTGCATATATGTTCTGAATGGATATTACTTCATTGTCTCTGGCACCTTTTACAAAATGTAGGTTATTCTGCTTATCTCTTTTAATTGGGTCTTTTTTTTTTTGCTTTTGTTTTGTATGACATCAAGACTGCTACCCCTGCTTTTTTTTTTTTACCTCAGCTGAAGTACATTAGATTCTGCTGCAGCCCCTTATTTTCACTTTGTGTGTGTTTCTCTATTTCAAGTGTATTTCATGTAAACAACATGTTGGATTATGGTTTCTAATCCATTCTGCCATCTACTTCCATTTTTATCAGGGTGTTAATCTCATTTACATTAACAGTTATAATTACTAACTGTGTAATTCCCTCCATCTTATTATCCTCATTTATCCGCCTCTCTTTCTTTTTACCCTACCCCTACTCAAAAGTCTGTTTTGCTTCTGACTCCCATCTCCTTTATTCTGCCCTCTCTTCTATCACCTCCTTCTTCTTCCCTGTTGGGTAAGATAGATTTCTACACCCAACTAAGTGTGTATGTTATTCCCTCTTTGAACTAATTCTGATGAGAGTAAGGTTAGAACATTGCCTGCCCCACTCAATTTTCCACTCCTCCTTATTCAACTCTTTCATATAACATATTTCCCTCATTCTTCCTCTCCTTTCCCCATTCTCCCAGTGCCTCCCTCTTTTTCACATCTTCATTTTTTTGAGATCATCCCACCCTAGTTAATTCATATTCATGCTATGTAGACTCCTTTTAACTGCCCTAATAATGATAAAGTTGTGAAGAGTTACATGTATCATCTTTCCATATAGGAATATAAACAGTTTAACTTTACTGAGGCCCATACAATTTTTCTTTCATGTTGACCTTTTTATGTTTTCCTTGAGTCTTGTGTTTGAATGTCAAATTTTCTATTCAGTTTTGGGTTATCATTAGGAACGCTTGAAAATCCTCTATTTCATTAAATATCCATTTTTCCCCTGAGGCAATTATGTGGTATAGTAGATAGAAGGCTGGACTTGAAGTGAGGAAAGTCTATTTTTTAATCCTGCCTTAGGAAATACTAGCTGTGTGGTTGTTGGCAAATCTCAACTTCACTTTCCTCATTGTAAAATAAGGAAGTTGTATTCAATGACCTAGAGATCACTTCTAGTTCTACATTCAACATCCTATGAATCTATGTGCTAAGTGATTAACTAGCAGCTTGAAATGGGAGCTTAATGGGAAGAACATGATTAAGGTAATTAACACCTATATCATACCAGTTGTAGTACATACTTTCAAAACCATAAAATGAACTGAAACAGATTTGAAAAGTATTTTAACAAAAACCCACAGGATACAAATGAAACAAAGTACCTATCACCCTGAGGCAGCCAGAGAAAGGTTAACACTTTGACCCCAAAAGGAATAAAAAGATAGACATTCTCAGTGCATGTGATAAACACTTCCAAAACCTACAGAAATACTGTCAGAACTGACATCATTTTACTGAGCTATAGTAAAAGCTATTATTAACAGGAACATATCCTGTTGCTAAACATAACTGAATGTGGTTTACCTCCCAATGGAGCCTGGGAAACAATATACAGGAGTCTGCAAACTATGGCCCAAGGACCAAATCTGGCCTGCTTTCTTTTGGAAAGCCCACTGAGAATGATTTTTACATTTTAAAACGTAATACAACTTTATACGAAAATGTAAAAATCACTCTTAGCTAGTGGGCTTGACAAAAGCAGGTGGCCAGATATTGCCTGCAGGCCACAGTTTGTGGAGTCCGATCTAAGATCCAAGAATGGAATAAAAAAGGCCTCAGTGGGAGACATCTACATGAAATCAGCCAACAATATGTTTTTAAAGAATTGAACAAATGGTTAAGTCAAGCAGACTTGGAAATGGATGAGTCTGTGATAGCCAGGTTATTGCCACTAGAAATTATATGGAGTTATTCTTGAGCCTAGACGTAGTTGTCACAGGAAATTATATAAGGAAATGGTAGAAATTGTGCAACACATTGCTATGGGCTACAAAAATGTGGCCTTAACTGAGTACCTTCCAAAGAGCAAGATAAATATCAGTAAATAATTATAAAAAGGATAGCTGATATTTCTACCTACTATGACAAATACTATTGAATATTTATTTAATGAATGAATGAAAAAGCATATATGGAGTGTTCAATGTTTGTCAGGTACTATGCTAATTCATGTGTGTAAATCTCTGTTATGGACTATTGGAACTAAATTACGTAGATAAGATACAGTCTCTAGCACCCTGAATAAGTATAATCTAGTTGAGGGATAAGATACCAATGCAGATAACAAAAAAAAAAAAATTAATGATAAGTGCACCAAAAAGAGTTTTTAAAATTGTGACGTAAAGTCTAAATAGGAATATGCTATTGACTTGAAGCATCAAAAAAAGAAATTAATGGTGAAATTTTGTTTTACATAATAGATAAGAATTCAATAGATGAAGAAATAGAGGTAATTCTGTTCATAATAATAATATTAATATACTGCCTAAACTCACACGTTCATCACAGAAATCCTGCGAAGGATGTAACTTACAAAAGTAGTATTACTTTCTTTTTTATACATGAGAGAACCAAAGCTCAGAGAGGTTGAAGTGACTTGCCCATCACAGAGCCTCTAAGTATTGGTGTAGA
Source organism: Pseudochirops cupreus (assembly GCA_028627135.1). NCBI lineage: Eukaryota > Metazoa > Chordata > Mammalia > Diprotodontia > Pseudocheiridae > Pseudochirops > Pseudochirops cupreus. Next base: position 220,608,956 of record CM053584.1, read on the forward strand.
GTAGGAGCTTAACAATTAATTGCTTGCTTGACTGTTTATAGAAGGTTTTGAATGACAAAAAAGAAAAGCATTATCTTTACTTCTCAGACTGTGGAACCATTGTAAAAACAATAACAGAGATATCAGGACTAGATCTATTCACATTTGTTACTGCTTCTTTCTTCTTCAAATTACTCTTTCCTTAATTATTTGTGAACAGTTTATATCCTCTTAGAGTTTTGAAAATATTTTGTTTTTTGTTTTTGTTTTTGTTGTATGGTATAACCAGTGCCTGGCAAAAGGCTTTAATAATTGTTTATTTATTTATTTTAATGCTGGCAGTATTTGGAAAGGGAAGAATGGGGAGGCTTTGGGAAGACTTGTCTGAAAACTACTGCTAAAGTCCAACTAAGTGAAAATGAAATACTAAGTTGGTGGCAGACGGATGTGATGTGATGTGATGTGATGTGATGTGATGTGATGTGATGTGATGTGATGTGGTGTATATGAGATATGGTGGAATTGATAGGACAAGGTAATTAAGACTATGTCCTAAGCCCTCTTCTCCCTCTAGTTTCCTTGGTGATATCATCAGCTCCCATGTAACTATTCTCAATTATTATCTCCATGCAGAAGATTCCTAGACCTATTGATCAAAACCTAACCTTTCTCCTGGTTTCCCATCTGTCGTCTCAACTGCCTATTAGACATCTCAAACCAGAAGTCCTGCAAACGTGTTAAATTCAGCATGTCTAAAACTAAATTCATTATCTTTCCCTAAAATCTCTCCCCTCTTCTTAACTTCCTTGATACTGTCTAGGACCCCACTATTCTTCCAGTTATGGAGGCTCACAACCTTGATGTCATCCTTAACTTTTCATTCCCTTTTAACACTCCATGTTCAATAGGTTATCAACCTCCCTCAATTTTAGCTTCATGGCATTTCTGACATATGCCTCTTTCTCTCCTCTGACACTGCCACCATCCTGGTATAGACCCATATCATCTCATGGCTAGACAAATGCAATAGTATTATTGGCAGACCATTCCTGCTTCATCTCTCTCCTCATTCCAGTCCATCCTCCATTCAGTTATCAAAATGATGTTCCAAAAGTACGAATCTGAATATGCCATCCTACCTATTCAATGAACTCCAACATATACGTATCAACTCCACAATCAAATATAAAAGTCTCTTTTTGGAGCATAAGATCTTCATAATCTTAATCCCTGTTTCATCAACCTTTCTTGTATCCTCTACAATCCAGTGTCATTCATCTCCTTGTCATTTCTGATGCAAAAATACTCTTTCTTCTCATTCCATGATTTTTTATTCACCGTCCCCAATGCCTGGAATTCTCTCCATTCTCGTATCTATCTCCTAGTTTCCCTGGCTTTCCTCAAATCCCGGCCAAAAATTCCATCTTCTGTGTCAAATCTTTCCTAATCCCCTTAATATTATTGTCTTTACATTGAGATTAGCTCCAGTTTATCCTGAATTTTGTTTGTACATAGTTCTTTCATGTTGTCTCCTCCCATTAGATTGTGATCTCCTTGAGGGCAAGGGTTATGGTTGGGTGGGGGTTTTTTGCATTTTCTTTTTTTTTGTACCTTTAGCCTTTAGAGTGGTGCTTGGCATATAGTAAAAAGTTAGTAAATATTTGTTCATGACTTGAATATGAGAGATGGAGATAGAAAAGTCATGTATGACCACCATTCTAAAGATATAGAAGAATAATGAAATGGCATTGCCATAGACACAAGTGGTAAACTCAGACTTTTGAGGAAAAAATAAGTTAATTTTGGACTTGTTTGGCTTGAAGTACCAGTGGGACTTCCAGACAAAGATTTAATTGAATTTAAAATCTAGTATTTATTAAATTAAATTAAACTAAACAAACAGGGTTGGTATGGAGCTCAAAAGTAAGAACTGGGCTTAAATAGAGATTCAGTGGTATGATGGAGCTTGCTCAAACTGGTTTTTGAGAGCCAACTGTTAAAATTTTTTAGTGTGAGTAAAACTAGAAAACATTCCAAATCATGGTTTTATTTATTGTTTTGTTGACTGTTTAGACTTAAGAAAGTAATGGAGAAAATGTTAATTGTGTAGATTAAACTTTAAAATGTGTCTTTCCGGGGCATCTAGCTAATGCAGTGAATAGACCACCAGCCCTAGAGTCAGGAGGACCTGAGTTCAAATCTGGCCTTAGACACTTAACACTTACTAGCTGTGTGACTTTGGGCAAGTCACTTAACCCCAAATGCCCTTCCTTCCCCTGTCCAAAAAAAAAATGTCTTGCACCACATTTTTTTGGAGATCTGGTTGTTAAACATTTACCAGCATACCCTCTGGATATGGGCATGCTGTATATACAAGTAGTGACTGAAACTATAAGAATATATTTGGACAGAGAAAAGAAGAAATACAATGACAGAACATGGAATAAAATTCACATGGAGTAGAGGGGCACAGTAACAGGAGGAGATCAGCATAGATAATGAACCAATATTTGTTCACTAAAAGAGGATATCTATGACTATGACATGGTAGATAAAGTATTGAACCTGAAGTCAAAAACATATGAGTTCTCATTGAGTTTCAGAGATTTTCTAGCTATGTGATACTGGGGAAGTCACTAAACTTATAAGTTTCCTCAACTATATAATGATGATAATAACATAATCCCAGGGTTGCTGTGAGTGAATTGAGAGAAAATGTGCAAAACTTCTTGTAAGTACTATATAATTGCAAACTATTAACTTTTAATATTATTGAAAATGTTACTAAATTAGGTCATTTACATCATGTAGATGTAGTTTACAGTGATTTTAGCAAAATATTTCATAAAATATCTCATTCTTATGAGATCAGGAGATGTGGGCCAATGATATTATAATTAGATCAATTCAGAACTGGTTGAGGGGCTAAACTTGAAGAATAGTCTATTTTTTTTTAATCAATGACTTGGATGAAGGCAAAAATTCCATGTCACTAAATTTGTAATCACATGAATCAACAAGGGATAGCTAACACAACGAATAACTGAAGTAGGCTCCAATAAATATCTTCACAGACTAGAAAGCTAATCTACATTTAATCAGACAAAAATCAATGGAGATCAACATAAAGATGATTGCATTAGCAGATTGCTAAGGACTTTTGTTTTAAGATAACATACAAATGACATAATAATTTGACCCAGGAACTGTAGGATATAAGAGATATCAAAGAATTCTAATTGACAAAGCATAAATAAAAAAAAGTGGAGATTTCTTTATTAGTCCTGGTCTAAGCAGGGACATAATGGGGAACAATAATACAATACGGACACCAGAGGGCAGTGTGTTCTCAATAATGTTATGGCTGAATTACATTGTAAATTAAAATATGAGACTTGATATTATCAGAGAATTTAGAACTGGAAGGAATATCAGAGACCATCTACTCTGTCTCTAATTTTACAATGAGGAAACAGAGGCCTAGAAAGGTTAAGCAATTTGCCTAAGGAATCACAGGTAGTAAGTAGAAGGGACAGATTTTGAGCCTTAACTTAAAAACCAGTCCTACACACACACACACACACGCACACACACACACACACACCCCAAATATACAATAATAACAATGTAATTTTTTTGTAAGTCAAGTTTCATCACATAAGACAAGACAGTGCCTATGAGATGTTATACTTATCTTGTTTTAAAATACAGAAATGTAGTCATATCTGAATTATACACTATATAAGGGAATAAGAAGATCAATCCAAAATCCATGTGAATATACGATTCGGAGTATGTCAATTATATGATGTCTAACATGCTTTCCTAATAATATTTTAGCTCCTATATTTGTAAAATCAGTGAATCTTCCCTAAGTGCACCTTAGGCTACTAGTAGAGGGAGACAGTTTAAACAAGAACATTATTTAAATAAAAGGAATTGTTGTTGTTTAACGTGGTGGTAGGGTTATTTATTTGATTTTAAAATAAAAACAAACTGCAGGACAGTTTTTTTTCCTCACATGAATATTAATTTGGTTAACAGTTTGATGTATTAAAACATATGTCAATTCACAATATATTTTCAAAGAACAATTATATTTGGTTTTTTGTTTATTTGTTTTTAAATGAAGCAGCATAAGTGTATAACTATAAGTCAGGAAGATCTAGGTTGAATGTTTACCTCTGATATTTACTGTGTTACTATAGGCAAGTCTCTTAATTTCTGAGTCTCAATTTCTTGTAAACGAAGATAATAAAGCCAATAGTCCCTATATCGTATGTTTGCTTTGGGGCTTGATTGAGATAAGGTAGTTTAGCAAAGATATGATGGGTACTATTGGTCTGAGACCCCCAAGATAGTAACTTGTTTTAGTCCTTTACCTTTAACTTTGTGCTTTGCCTGGTTTCATTGATGGGATTGCCTATCTTCTGAAGAAGAGCAGATTTCCCAATTTCTAAGGGGAAAAAAAGTAGATTTTGTCAACTGTGGGTCAATGAAATTGATTTGATTCCTGGCAAAATTCCAGAATGGAATGAAATGGTCATCATGCATCTAGAAAAAGAAAGTTGTGATTACAAACAGTTAGCATAGCTTCATCAAGAATAGATCATGCCAACTCCCCCATAAAATGGAGGCAGATAGCAGAATGGATTAAAAATCATAATCCTACAATATGCTGTTTACAAGAAACACATCTGAAACGGGGATTCACACAGGGTAAAGGTAAAAGGCTGGAGTAGAATATATTATGCTTCAGCTAAAGTAAAAAAAAGCAGGAGTAGTAATCATTACCTCAGATAAAGCAAAAGCAAATATAGATCTATTTAAAAGAAATAAGGAAGAAAATTACATCCTCCTCGAAGGCACCATCGAAAATGAAGCAATAGTGAGCCAAGATGGAGGCATAGAAGCAGGAAAACTTTGTGAGCTCCCCCCATAACCACCTCAAATACCTATAAAATATCACTCTAAACAAATTTCAGAGCTACAGAACCCACAAAGTGACAGAGAGAAACAAATCTCCTTCTGAAGGCAGCCCAGCAGGTGGATAGGAAGGGTTCATCACAAAATGCTGGCAGCCAAAGTCAGGCCCAGAGAAGCCCACAGTTTTAGCCCCAGGGCAGCCTGGACCAACAGCTTCAGTGGACTTCAGGAGAGTGGGTCACCAGTGGCAGTGGAGGTTTCCAGAATTGTCAACCCATACAGACCGAAGAAAAACAGAGAATTTTAGATAAGGTAGATATGAAAGACCTCTGTAAAAAACTGAATGGGGATAAAAAGGAATACACCTTCTGCTCAGCAGTACATGGCACATACACAAAAATTGATCATGTAGTAGGGCATAAAAACCTCATAATTCAATGCAGAAAGGCAGAAATATTAAATGCATCCTTCTCAGATTGTGATGCAATTAAAAAGTATATGTAATAAAGGGCCATGGAAAGATAGAGTAAAAACTAATTGGAAACTAAATAATTTAATACTAAAGAACGATTGTGTCAAACAAGAAATTATAGAAACAATCAGTAACTTCATTCAAGAGAATGACAATAATGAGACAACATACCAAAAGTTGTGGGATGCAGTAAAAGCAGTTCTTAGGGGAAGTTTTATATCTCTGAATGCAACACGAATACAATAAAGAAAATGGAGGTCAATAAATTGGGCATGCAAACTGAAAAAGCTAGAAAAAGAACAAATTGAAAACCCCCAATTAAATACTAAATTATAAATACTGAAAACCAAAGGAGAGATTAATAAAATTGAAATTAAGAAAACTATTGAATTAAATAAATAAAAATAAGAGCTGGTTTTATGGGGAAAAAAACAATAAAATCTATAAACCTTTAGTCAACATGATAAAAAGAAAGAAGAAAACCAAATTACAAATACAAAAAATGAAAAAGGCTAATCTACCTCCAATGAAAAGGAAATTAAAGCAATAATATCTGACAGTCTTAGGGGAATAGAAGAGGAAGTAAATTACTTAAATAACCCCATCTCAGAAAAAGAAATTGAACAAGCTATCAATGTACTATCTAGGAAAAAATCTCCAAGGCCAAGTGGAGTTATGAGCAAATTCTACAAAACATTAAAAGAACAATTGATTCAAATACTTTACAAACTATTTGGGAAAATTTCAGAAGAAGAAGTCCTACCAAATTTTTTATGACCCAAATATTGTACTAATATTTAAATCAGGAAGAGACAAAATGGAAAAAGAAAATTATAGACCAATTTCCCTCATGAATATCGATGTAAAAATTTTGAATAAAATATTAGCAAAAAGACTACCGCAACTTATCATGAGAATAATACACTTTGATCAAGTAGGATTTATTCTAGGAATGCAAGGATAGTTCAATATTAGGAAAACTATCAGTATAATCAACCATATTGACAACAAAACTAGTAGAAACCATATGATTATCTCAATAAATGCAAAAAAGGTTTTTGACAAAATAAACCACCCATTCCTATTAAAAACACTAGAATGTATAGGAATAAATGGTGCCTTCCTTAAAATAATAAGTAGCATCTATCTAAAGCAAGTATTATGTGTAATGGAGATAAGCTAGAAGCATTTCCAACAAGATCAGAGGTAAAAAAAAGAATGTCCACTATCACTCCTCTTATTTAATTTGGTACTAGAAATGTTAGCTGTAGCAAAAAGAGAAGAAAAAGAAATTGAAGGAATCAAATTAGGCAAAGAAGAGACTAAGCTATCACTCTTTGCAGATGATATAATGATATACTTAGAGAATCCTAGAGAATCAAGTAAAACCTACATGAGATAATAAACAAATTTAGCAAACATGCAGGATATAAAATAAACTCACATTAATCCTTGGCATACATATTTCTAACAAAATCCAACAAGAGATAGAAAGAGAAATTTCATTTAAAGTTATTGTAGAAATTATAAAATATTTGGCAATCTACCTGCCAAAATAAACCCAGGACCTATATGAACACAATTATAAAACACTTTTCACACAGATAAAGTCAGATCTAAATAATTGGGAAAAAAAGATCAGGTGCTCATGGTTAGGTTGAGCTAATAAAATAAAAATGACAATTTTACCTAAATTAATTTACATATTTAGTGCCAAACCAATCAATTTACCAAAATTTGCTTTATAGAGCTAGAAAAAATAGTAACAAAATTCATTTGGAAGAACAAAATGTCCAGAATATCAAGGGAATCAATGAAAAAAAAAATGCTAGGGAAGGTGGCCTAGCCATACCAGACTTTAATCTGTATTATAAAGCAACAATCATCAAAACTACTTGGTACTGCCTGAGGAATGGAGTAATAGAGCAGATCAGTGGAATAGATTAGGTACATGAGATATAGCAGTCAATGACTATAGTAATCTACTGTTTGATAAACCCAAAGCCTCTCGCTTCTGGGATAACAACTCCCTTTTGGACAAAAACTGGGGGGAAAATTGGAATATAGTATGGCAGAAACTGGGCATAGACCAATATCTTGTACCATATACCAAAATCAAGTCTAAATGGGTGCACTGTATAGGTATAAAGGCTGATACTGTAAGCAATCCAGGAGAGCAAGGAATAGTTAATCTGTCAGATTTTGGAGAAAGGAAGACTTTATGACCAAAGCAGAGTTAGAGAGCATTATGAAATGCAAAATGAATAATTTTGATTACATTAAATTGAAAAGTTTCCGTATGAATAAAGCCAATATAACCAAGATTAAGAGGGAAGTGGAAAATTGGGGGAAAAAATAGTGTCTCTGTTAAAGGCCTCATTTCTAAAATGTACACAGAACTGAGGCAAATCTATAAGAATACAAGTCATTACCCAATTGAAAAATGGTCAAAGGATATGAACAGGCAGTTTTCAGAGGAAGAAATTAAAGATATCACTAAGCATATGAAAAAATGTTCTAAATCACTATTGATTAGAGAAATGTAAATCAAAGCAATTCTGAGGTACCACATCTCACTGGTCAGATTGGCTAAGAAGACAAAGCAGGAAAATGATAAATGCTGGAGAAGACGTGGAAAAATTGAAATACTAATGCATTGTTGGTGGAGTTGTGAACTGATTCAACCATTTTGGAGAGCAATTTGGAACTATGCCCAAAGGGCTATAAAATGTGTATACCCTTTGACCCAGCAGTACCACTTCTAGGGCTATATCCCAAAGAGACTATAGAAATGGGGGAAAAGACCTACATGTACAAGAATATTTATAACAGTTCTTTTTGTGATGGTAAAGAGTTGGAAATCAAGGGGATGCCCATCAGTTGGAGAATGGCTAAACAAGTTGTGGTATATGAATATAATGGAATATTATTGTGCTATAAGAAATGAGGAGCAGATGAACTTCATAATAACCTGGAGAGACTTATATGATGCTGACTGAGGAGAGCAGAGCCAAGAAAACTTTGCTCATAATTAGAGACACATCATATGTGTGATGACTAACTTTGATAGACTGGGCTCCTCTCAGCAATGCAAGGTTATAAGACAACTCCAAAAGACTCATGATGGAAAGGAATATCCTCATCCAGAGAAAGAACTACAGAGTCTAACTGCAGATTGAAGCAAACAACTTGCTCTTTTTTTGTTTTATTTTGTTTCTTCTTTCTCATTGTTCACTCCATTGGTTATAATCCTTCTTTACAATTTGCCTGATGTTTAATGTGAAGGTATTTGTAGATCCTATACTTGATTACATGGCACTGTGGGTGGAGGGGAGGAGAGGAAAGGGGAGAAAATTTGAAACTCAAGGAATTATGGAACTTAATATTGTAAACTAAAAGTAAATTTAAAAATTTTAAAAAAGAATAGATTGTGCCAGACTGACCACATTTCTGTTTTTACAGAGTTACCGAACCAGTAGATATAGATAATATTAAAACTATACCTTACCTAGATTTTAGAAAGCTCTTTGATAAATTGGTTCATGCTCTTCTTGAGGAGCAGACCAAATATCAGCAAATATGTGGTCTGGATTAAAGTATAATTAGATGAAGACAGAACTTGTTCAGTGTCTGGACTGAATTCAAAGTGTGATTACATTATTGAGACAGCTAGATGACCCAGTGGATAGAGAACTTGACCTGGAGTCAGGAAAACATGAGTTCAAACCTAGCCTCATATATTTACTAGCTATGAGACCCCAGGCAAGTCAATTAGCCTGCGTTCGTCAGTTTTCTAAACTGTAAAATGTTCATGATGATAGTACTTATCTCAGAATTTTGTGAGGAGCAAATGAGATGATATTTATAAAGTGGTTAGCACAGTGCTTAACACAAAGCCTTCCTTTCACCTTCTCCTTAATTATTCAGTGTCAGTTTATCAAGAAGATTTCAGGAAAGTGGTCAGAGATCTGTATTTGGGCCTGTATTTTTATCAATGAGTTAGAAAAAAGATACTTATGTTATGGTTATCAGATTTTCAGGTGACATGAAGCTGAGAGTGATAGCATATTGGATAAAAAAAGTGGGACTCTAAAAAGATTTTGACAGCATAGAGAATTAGAGTGAATATAAGATGAAAATTAATAAAGATGTATCAAGTCTTTCATCTGGATCCAAAAAATAAACTCTACAAGTACAAGGTGAAAGAGACATATTTAGACAACAGTTTGTCTAGAGAAGATCTGGGGTTTTTAGTGGGCTAAATTGTGAAAAGGCAGCCAAGGAACAAGTAATGCCATTTTTTAATTGACTCAAAGTCTAGGAATTTTAGTCTAGGAACACAAATTAATGCAAAGTCTAGGAATAGAAAAGTAAAGGTACTGTTATAGTCTTCCCTGGTGAGAACACATATGGATTACTGTGTTCAGTTCTGAATGCCATAATTTAAGAAAGATATTAATAGTCTTTACTCCAGGTGGAGCTAAGATGGCAGAGTAGGGGCAACAAGCTAGCTGAACTATACCAACATTATTCTCCAAACAACTTCAAAATAACACATCACAACAAATTGTGCGGTGGCAGAGCCAACAAAAGGTTAGGGCAAAGTATTTTGTCAGTCCAAGAAAATTTAGGAGATCAGTAGGAGAGGCCTTTGACACTTGGTTGGGTCAGGCTAGAATAATAGGCAGCAGCAACACCAGTGGTGGGCCTTGAAGGAGGCTGTGCACAGTGACAACTTTGAGACACCTCAGTCCAGAGATAGCAACAGTGGGAGTCAGGGGGCAGACAACTAGTGAGAAAGACCTTTTAGGGGATCCTGTGCTGGCCTTTGTTGTAAGACACAATTCTGGGTCACAGTCTCAGAATGGAGAGTAACACTTGTGTTAGGTCAAAAGGGAGCAGGGGCCCCACTTGCAGTTTCAAAGCAGAGAAGAGCAGTAGTGCTTGTGGTTCTAGGAGAGCAAGGGAATTAGTTGCAGGGGATCGGGGGCTCTTCCTGGGTAAAGAACAGAGCACAGACCAAGAGAGCAGTGATGAATTACATCACCTTCAATGCACTGAAAAATTGCAGACCCCCTGAACTAGCTCTGAAAACAACAGCATGAAAAAAGAATGAAGATTAGAATAGTACCTTCCCACCCTGAGATGAGCAGAGCCACACTTTAACATAAAGTTCAAAGTCAAGAAAAAGCCTAGAAAAAATGAGCAAACAACCACAACAAAAGAACTGGATCATAAAAAAAAAAAGCTACTATGGTGTCAGGAAAGATCAAGACACAAACTAAGAAGATGGCAACATGAAAATAGCTACAAGCAAACCCTCAAAGAAAAACAAATGCTAATTAGACACAAACTCATCAAGAGTTCCTTAAAAAGTTAAAGAAAAAGATAAAAGTGTAGGAGGAAATTTGAGAAAAGAAACGAGAGCAATGCAAGGAAATTATGAAAAAATAATCAATATTGTGGTTTGCTAAAGCAGGTACAAAATATACTGAAGAAAATACCATCTTAAAAAACTGAATGGACCAAATAGTTAAAAAAAAAAGGCACAAAAATGTATTGATGAATGAAACTTCTTAAAACTCAGAATTGAGCAAGTGGAAGTTATTGACTTGGCGACATCAAGAAATAAAACAAAGTCAAAAGAATGAAAAAATACAAGAAAATGTGAAATTTCTCATTTGAAAAACAACTGGCATGGAAAATAGGTTAAGAAGACATAATTTAAGAATTATTGAAGTATCTGAAAGCAATAATCAAAATGGGCCTCATGTTTAAAGAAATTATAAAGGGAAACTGCCTCAATATCTTAGATCCAGAAGGCAATATAGAAATTGAAAGAATATACTGATCTCAGTCTTTTGGCAAAGAGATCTCAAAATTAAAAATCCAAGAAATATCATAGCAGAATTCAGGGCTCTGAGGTCAAGGAAAAAATATTGCAAACAGCCATAAAGAAACAATCCAAATATTTTGGAGTCACAGTCAAGATTACACAAGATTTGACAGCTTCCCCATTAAAGGTATGGAGGGCTTGAAGTATGATATTCTGGAAGGCAAAGGAACTAGGATTAAAACCAAGAATAATCTACTCAGCAAAACTGTATATAATAAGTTCATGGGGAAAAATTGATATTCAATGAAACAGAAACTTTTTAAGCATTCTTCATGATAAGATGAGAGCTGAACAGAAAATCTGACATTCAAACTCAAGACTCAAGAGAAGCATAAAAGAGACATTATAAGGGAATCAATAAAGTTAAACTAATTTATATTCCTATATGGGAAGATGGTAGATGTAAATCCTAAGAATTTTATCATTATTAAAAAAGTTTTAAAAAGAGTCTAGGACAGGTAGGTGGTGCAGTGGATGGAACACCTGGCTTAAAGTCAGGAACATCTGAGTTTAAATCTGGCTTCAGACAATTATATGACCCTGGGCAAGTTACTTAACCTTGTTTGCCTCAGTTCCCTCATCCGTAATGAGGTAATGTAATGTAATCCCTCAACAGCTAAAGAAGGAAAGAGCAAACCACTCTTGTATCTTTGACAAGAAAATCCCAAATGGAGTCATGAAAAGTCAGATACAACCGAACAGCAAATGGAGTCTACATAGACAGAGGGAATGGAAGTCAGTTGATTATGTCTGGATGATCTGGAAAAAAATGAAGCTGTGAGAAAGAGTAATGCACTGGGAGAAGGGGGAAAGAGAATAGAAGAATAGGGAAAACTATCTCATATAAAACGAATACTCAAGGAAGAGTTATCACAATGAAGAGTGGCAGGCAACACCTGAACCTCACTCTCACTGGAATTTGTTCAAAGAAGAAAGATAAATAAACATACTCAACTGAGTATAGAAATCTATCTTACACAACAGGAAGTAGTAACGAAAAGGGATAAGATAAAGTGGGAGGGTAATTAAATGAAGGATGAATTAAGGGAGACAGTGGGCAGAGGCAAAATACACTTTTGGGAATAGAAAGGTTAAATAAGAGAGAGAAGGATAAACAAAAGAAAATAGGATGAAGAGAAATGCCCAGCTAATAATCATAACTATGAATGTGAATGGAACAACATCACCAATAAAACAGAAGCCAATAGCAGAATGGATTAGAAAGTAGAATCCAACAATGTATTGTTTACAAGAGACACACTTGAAACAGAGACATACACAAAAAGTTAAAATAAGGGGCCTGAACAGAATCTATTATGCTTCAAATGAAATAAAAAAGGCCATGGTAGCAATCATGATCTCAGACAAAGCAAAAATAAAAATAGACCTACCTAATTAAAATACAGAATCAGGAAAACTACTTTGCTAAAAGGTACCACAGAGAATTTATTATTGTCCTTCAATTCTCAAAGAGGACCAAAATGACATCACTATGTTGGAGTTAAGGTAGAGTGTGCCTGACTGTGGCTGAACATACCAATATGAGTTCAAAAGTCTTCACTACAGGTTGGGCACAAATATTCCATATTTGGAGCGGAAATGTCTCTAAATTTGTGCTTCTCAAATTTCTTTTGATATACTGCAATTCTGCTTTATCCAGAGAGCACAGCACGTACTTTGATTTAGGCATGCCATGCTGTGCAGTCATTTACCAGTGTTTCCCATATCATGCAATTAATTCCAAAGTTCTTTGGAGAGACATTAAGGTGTCCTTGTATTGCTCCTTCTTTTCTTCTTCTTTTCTTGCCAGGTGATCTTCAGAATCTTCCAATGACAATTCAAATGGGAGCTATTCAGTTTCCTGGCATGGTAGTGATTCACTGTTAAGGTTTCACAGGCATACAACAATGAAATCAGCACAATGGCTCTATAGACCTTCAATTTGGCAGGCAATCTAATAACTCCTCTTTCCCACACTTTCTTTCAAAGATTCTCAAATGCTGAGCTAGCTCTAGCAAGGCATGCATCAACTTCAACACCCATGTGTATATCCCTGAATAGTATTCTGTCAAGGTAAGTGAACTTATCCACAGTATTCAAAATTACTCCATTTGTTGCAACTTATAGTTCAACGTATGGTTGGTGTGGTGCTGGCTGGTGAAGAGCCTGTGTTTTCTTGGTGTTAAATGTAAGACCAAAATTAGAACAAGCAGCAGAAAATCATTCCAGTTTGTTGCACCTCAGCTTCAGACATTGCATTGAGTGTACAATCATCTGAGAACAATATCATGCACCAACTATCTGTTCCCTTAGAGACAACGAAGTAATATCAAAAAATTTTATAGCAAGTTTCTCGGATAAAGATCTTATTTCTCAAATATATAGGGAACTGAGTCAATTTTGTAAAAAAGTAAGTCATTTCTCAATTGATAAATGATCAAAGGACATGGGCAGTTTTTGGAAGAAGAAATTAAAAGTACCTATAATCATATGAAAAAAAAATGTTCTAAATCACTATTAATTGGAGAAATGCAAATCAACATAACTCTGAGGTAATACTTCATACCTGTCAGAAATGGAAAATACTAGAGAAAATAGGGTAATTATGTTCCATAATAAAGCGTGGGTAGAGTCATGAACTGATTCAATCACTTTGGAGAAAAATTTGAACTATGCCCAAAGGGCTATAAAACTCTGCATACCTTTTGATCTAACAATAAAAGCACTACTAGGTCTTTCTCCCAAAGAGATAAAAGAAGAAAAAATGACATACCTAGAAAATATTTATAGCAGCTCTTATATTGTAATGATGATCAACTATGAAAGACTTAACAACTTTGATCAATACAGTGATCCAAGACCATTCAAAAGCCTCATGATGAAAAATGTTTTCCATCTCCAGAGAGAGAAATTATGAACTCTGAGTGCAAATTTAAGTATAAATTTTCACTTTATTTTTCCTGCTTTTTTGAAACATGGCTAATCTAAAAATATTTTTGTATGATTTTGCACTTTTAATTGATACCATATTGCTTGCCTTCCCAGTGGGTGGGAGTGGGGCTAGAAAATTTGGAACTCAAATTGTTTTTAAAAAGTTTAAAATACATAATATCTTTTAAAAGAAAAAAAGGGACATAAAGAAGTTGATCAATATCCAGAAGATGGGAATCATCATGGTGAAGGATCTTGAGAATATGTCATTTTGGAATTAGTTGACAGAACTAGGCATGTTCAGTCTGGAGGAGAAATGGTTCATAGGTGATATGATAGATATCTTGAAGTCCTTGAATGGCCATCATGAGAAAGATAGATTATATTTATTCTATTTAGCCTCATAGAGCAAAACTAAGCAGGCAGAATAAATAAAAGCTAAAAAGAGGTGAATTTAGGCATGTAAGGAAAAGAACTTCCTCAACAAACAGGGCTTTCCCAAAGTGAAATGGGCTGCCCAGAGAAGTGGTAGATTCCTGCTCCTTTGAAATCTTCAAGCAGAGGTCAGATGACCACTGTTGGGTGTATTATAGTAGGAATATAACTTGGACTAACTGGATACTAGGATATCTTCTAACTCTAAAATGCTGTGATTCTATGACTTTGTGATTTAGATTCAAAGTTCCAAACCTGACTTTGCTACTCCTAATTCCCAACTAATGTCCTCATAATCTAGTGAACACAGGTTGCCTCATCCGCCCTTTGATTGTTTTTGTACTTGTCATCTCCACCTGCTAAATCTTTCTTATTAGGGCTGGTTCTTGCAAATAACAGATGCTCAATACATATTGGTTTGAGAAATGAAAATGAAAGAATAATAAAACATTGGGTAGTCAGATGGCTATTTCTGAAAATGATTAATTTAAAAAAAAATAATTTCATCCCACTATTACCAGGAGAGCAATTCAAGTTGACAGAGAAGTGTTCCTAATCCTAGCGGCCCATTGTGAATGAGTATAGCACAAAACTGGTGACACTTTTCTGTGTGTGTGTGTGTGTGTGTGTGTGTGTGTGTGTGTGTGTGTGTTCCTTTCCTTCTAGTTTAGTGTTAAATATCTCCTTTGACTTAATGCTATCTTTTTCTTCTTTTCTAGCATTTCAACACATTTTAAATGTTTTCAGTACCTCATGCCAAGACTTTTACAACAGCCTTCTTGTTGTTTTCCTCTCTCACGTCTCTCCTCAATAAAAACATTTTCCACTCAGCTATGAAAATGAGCTTCCTAAAGTGCAGACTTTGCCATATCATTCTCATATTCAATTGTCTTGAGGGCACTCTCTAATGTCATGGATCAAATACAAAATATTCTGCTTAGCTTTTAAGAAACTTCATAATCTGACCAACTTCCTATCTTCCCATTCTTCTTGTATTACACACCCCCACATACTCCCCTCTGCACACCAGTGAGACTAACCATCTTGTTCCTTGCCCAAAACACCACATCTTTTGACCCTGTGCTTTATCACAGAATTATGATGTGGCTATCCCTCGTATCTGGAATGCTTTTCTTTTCCTTATTTCTGCTTAATGCTTCCCTTGCTTCCTTCAAATCCTACCTAAAATCCTACATTTTAAAAGAAGCCTATTCTTTCATCCTTAATGATTTTAAGAACCTTCAGTTTATCCTGTATATATTGGGCTTATACAGTATCATTTTCATATTGTCTCCCTCCTTAGACTACAATCTCCCTGAGTGCAAAGACTGCTTTTTGTTGTTTTTGTCTTTGTATCTCCAGCACTGAACACAATGCTTGACATATCATAAATACTTAGTAAATGCTTTTTAATGACTCTTTTTCCTAAGGAACTATGATATGGAAACAGAAAATTAGATCTATATTAACAAAGGAAGGGATAGAAATTGGGCCTGTGATTTCATTAATACAAAGTTATCTCAGATAAGGAAACTCCTATTAATATAGGCTAGCACTCACTCCATAACTTATAGTCTTAGAGGGCTACCTAGAGTAGTGAGAAGTGAAGTGAATCTTTTAGGTTTATACAGCTTTTATGTATCTGAGGTAGAACTTGAACACAGATCCTCCCAGCTCTGAGTTGAACATTTTATCCACAATGCATCACTCTATCAATGAAAGACAGAAAATGATATTACACTGGTTACAGAGAACATTTATTCAAGTACTCAAGGGTCTGCAAGTTCAATGATGAGGGTATTAACTCTAATTACTCTAATGTTGCTCTTTCTATAACTTAGTTAAGGTTTTTTAGAGTTATCATAATCCCAAAATTCATCACTCCATGCCTAAATGCATGATGACTCTTTCCTAATGTAAGTAGGCTAATCCTTAAAGAACACATATAAAATCTATCACAAGATCCTATAGTAAAGACATAACTAATTTTTCATCATAGGGTGAAGGTGACCTAGTGTTCTTGAGGGTTTTGACAGTATAGAATCTGCTCTGCTAGGGTTTACCAAATTGGAAATGTTTTAGTTGGAAGCCTAGTGATAAGTAGGAAAAATATTTCATTTAATGTCGTATAATCCCTAGTATGCATAGGAGCTCAAGAATTCATTGTCCATCCCCAACCTCTAAGAAAGTATTTAATGTCTAAATTAGAATATTAAGACTCTTAACTTAAAGATCTCCAGGAAAAGAGACCCCTCAGTCTCCCTTAATAGCTCATTCCCATCACTATATCATCCAATACAATGGTATTATGGCATATTATTCTGATAATAGCAGGAAGTAAGAAGGTGATTCTGTGGCAAGGTTAAGGGAGTACACTGCAAAGGTAAAGAGAGAAGGGATGGAGAGGGTTGAAAGAAGAAACATGTACAGAAATAAGAGTAGACTGAAGTGTAGAACTGAGGGGAGAAGAAAAGAAGAGAGATGAAATAAGTCTACGATGAATATAAAGGTCACAGTTCTTATTCAGATCCTTACTGTTGCCATCTATAGATTCCCAGACCAATATCCACCCTCCCCAATACACGTAGTACATGGTTTTCTTTTCTACTCTAGCCCCTGCTTCCTTAGAATTTTGTGGCCTCATAGTTTCTCAATATTCTTAATTCCCAAGACCTTTGACCAGGGGTGAGGAACCTGCAGCTTTGAGGTCATATGTGGCCCTCTAGGTCCTCAAGTGTGACTCTTTAACTGAGTCCAAACAAATAGGATTTGTTCTTTGAAGTTTGGATTCAATCAAAGGGCTGAACTTGAGGACACAGAGGGTCACATGTGGCCTTGAGGCTACAGGTTTCCCACCCCAGCTTTATACACTAAATTACCTTAACTATTCATAAGAGTAAGCATACCTTATATTTTTCCCCTTCCTATCACATCTGCTTAACTGAATTTGCTCTAGGTGCCAGAACTCCAAGTTATGGCTTTACAAGGCTAATTCTCATCCATCCTATATAAAAATGGAATAGGTTCACTGATAGCATGCAGGTATAATTTAGTTCATAGAATCAGAACTGGAATAGAACTTTGAGGTCAACTATTTCCAATCCTTATATTGTATGGATGAGGAAATTGTGAAGTAAACATTAAGTGACCCAAATAATAAATGTCAGATATAGGATTTTATCTCAGGGCCTCTGACTTCATATCTTGCATTCTTTCTAGGGTGCCATGTTGTCTCTACAAGTGCTATATGAATCATTGTTGTTAATTAACAATATTAATATCACAACTAACATTTATATCACTCTTTATGCACATATCACACTCACAGCAAATTTGTGAGGTATATGCCAGAGATGTTATAGCCTCATGAGACTGAAAAGGATTAAATGACTTGCCTATAGGCACACTTGTATCAAGAATAAGAATGAAGACTTGAACTCAGATCTTCATGATTCCATGCCCTGCACTCTTATCTACTATACCATTATTCCTTCAGCTAGGTGGCCCAGTGTATAGAACACTGGGCCTGGAGTCAGGACTACTTGAGTTTAAATTCAGTCTCAGATACTTGGTAGAAATGTGACCTTAGGCAACTTACTTAAGCTATTTGCCTCAGTTTCTCTATGTGTAAAATAGGGATAATAATAGCACCTACCATGTTAAAAAATTGTTTCTACAGGCAGCCAGGAAATAAGATATACAGGCAATGGGGTACAGAAAATCATCTTGCCCTACAAGAAAGTAATGGGAAAGAAGGTAAGAGGGGATGGGAGGAATAAAAGAGAGGGATGACTGGGGGAAGGGGTAATCAGTATGCTTGCCATCTTGGGTTGGCAAATAGGGGAGAGATGGGGAGAAAATTTGGAACTCAAAATCCTGTAGAAATGAATGTTGAAAACTAAAATAAATAAATAAATAAAATTTAAAATAAAATTAAAAAGGGAATATTATAAGGCATATATATTTATATATATAAACACATACCAAACAGGGTTGCTGTAAGGATTATTTGATATATTTGTACAGAGTTGAGTACATGTCTAACACATAGTAAGTGCTGTATCAATGCTAGCTATAATTATTATTATTGTTTATGCAGAACACCAATAGTTGGCTTTATGAGTAGTCAGTAAGTTTGGAAGTATACTTTTCTGGCTACATCTTGAAATTCCCCACATAGACTTTGCTTCTGTTAGTTTATGGTTTTGTTGTCTACCAAAATGCAATGGGAAAATGACCCTTTGTCCTGGCCGGTTCTGGCCTGACCCAGAATGACTGGTAACTATTCACAAAGGGAGTATAAACCCTGGCAAGTACCTGAGACAGGGCAGATCAAAGCCAGAGTTCTTGCGAAGGGTTGGGTTTTCCAAATGAGGAGTTAACGCGGCAAGTAGAGCAGGAAGACGAGAGTGTAGGATCAATCAGGAGCTCTTGGAACAAGCATAGGTCCTCTTCAGTGAAGCAATCTTCACAGACAAATGAGCCTGAGAAAAGATCAATGCAGAGATGACAAAGTAGTTCAGGTCACAGCAGCCGAGTCCCAAGAATAGGAGACGTAACTAAAAGAACATAACAAAAAGGTTGATTTGCATCATTTCATCACAGTCCAATTTATACAGGGAGTTCTAATAAACAGGATATGGAACAACAAGAATGAGACAGTGAGTTACAATAGTAACAAGGATTTTATCTGACTTACCTAGCTGATAGCAATAAGCAATAACCAACAGGCTAAAAAGGGAGTGTTCAACCCACCTTTCCCCCCATTATAACATGAAGAATGGCAATTACTAGTACTTCCAACATATTTCTCTTATATGTGATAGGAATTTTTTTTGTGATTGTTATTATAGAATGTTTCAGTGTTATTTTACATGAGTGTCCTATAATCAAGAAATCAAATACCACTAAGAACATTGGATTTGGAGTCAACAGTCGTAGGTTTGAAATGGGATGGTATGTTCTGTGGACCAAATGATACCTATGTTCCCCTATATCCTGGTATATGTACCCTCTGTCACTATTGATCTTCAAGTCATTAGTGACAATGAAAACAATGAAAATCATGCTGCCACAGTATCATCAGTACCTTACCTTATCTAGGTCTTGCTTCAGCTATAGTACATGATCACGTAGTCCTTTATATCTCTTTAGTAAAGAGACTGTCTTTAAATGCTATCTCTAGAGCTTTATGTCCTATGTATTCTATTTTGAAATATGATCTTTTTTAAAAATTTTATCCAATTTTAAGGAGCACCCAATGAGGAAACTTCCTTTATTGATGCAAATAAACACACGATCTTCAACTTCAAGTCTTAAGAGATTTTCCTGGGAGGGAGGGACAAACAGAGAAAGAGAGAGACAGAGAGAGAGAGAGACAGAGACAGAAAGAGAGAGAGAGACAAAGACAGAGAGGGAAAGAGACAGATACAGATATAGATGATACAGAGATATAATTACATGTGTAAACACATATGTATATAAAAACATATACACACAAATATATAATATATGTTCATCTCGATGGATATATATTGCCACATGCATATATACACAAATGTGTATGTGTATGTGTCTATAGATAGGTACATATACACAATTATGCACATATACATGTCCATATACATACATTTGTATAATTATATGAATAAACAATATTTAATATTTTAATATATTAAAATATCACATATATCAGGGTAGAATTTGAACACAGATCTTTTTAACTCTGAGGTCAAAGTTCTATCTACTACACCATTATGCTCATGCTTATTACATGAGATTCACTTGTGGATTCCATGTTTTAGATACCTGCAGTGAACTACAGTAGCAGCTGAGATAATCATCTGGAACTATGTTATAGACAAATTTATAATGTTTATATGTCTAACTTGTCCCTGCATATTGCCATGTAATTTTCAGTAACTAAATGTTCTTACTAGGGAAGAGATATAAAGGATTACGTGCCCAGGTACTGTAGCTGAAGCAAGACCTAAATAACTGATGACACTGTGGCAACATGATTTTCACTGTTTTGCAGATCAATGTGGACAGACAGTACAGACTAGGATATAGAAGGTCAAAGAATGGGGGAGACAGAAAGTCATAGCCATTCTGGAGTTTCTTCTCTAGATTCCAGCTTTCTTAAGTGCTCTATTAGGAATGCTCCTGGTGGTCAGGCAAATCTCAACCTATTATTCCCAATAAGAGTAGTTCTTGGAAGATCCAACTAAGTCCAAATAGAACTTGAGGTTCATGGAAAGAAGAAGCTGCCAAACCACTCTAAATTTTTGATTTAATGATGCAGTTTTGAGATGATTTGCCCATCAGCAGTATTTGTGCAAGTTTTAACCTTTTCTATTATCTATTCACAGTGAAATCACAGGAGTAAAACTCAGTATGACCACTAAGAAGGAGAGGTTTCTATTCAAGAAGCAGTTTGTTGAGCAGCTGCAAGATGAAGACAGAGAAACAGATTCCAGTCAGCACTTAGTTTCTGCCTTATTAAAGGATGAATCCAAGAAATTAGTGGCATGTGACTGCTATTTTACAAAAGATTGATGCTTTTGCTTTTACTATGTATTTATTAACCTTATTGAACTTTGTGTTTAAATTATGTACTTGAGTGAAGGTGGATATATTAAGTAACATGACGAAAGAGATTAGAAGGGATAAGGCCAAGTAGGTGGGAAACAAGTCAGAGTTGGAATGATTCATATATATTCTTATAAAAGAATTGGGGGCCTCAAAGTGGCATGGCTTTGGAGGATAGAGTACCAACTAACTGACAGTCATGTGCTCTGGGATCCCTAATTGCTATTAGGATTTAAACAGCTACCTTTGTCTACCCCTGATGCACATATTAAATTTTGTTTCTTTAGGGACAACACAGGGGGTCTCTAGGTGGCACAGTGGATAGAGTGGTGGGCCTGGAGTCAGGAAGACTTATCCTCCTGAATTCAAATCTGACTTCAAATCAGACACTTACTTGCTGTGTAACCTTGGGCAAATTATGTAAACCTACTTGCCTTAGTTCCTCATCTGTAGAGTGAGGTGAAGGAAATGCAAACTGTTCCAATATCTTTGCCAAGAAAAATGGAGTCATGAAGAATGACACAGGACTGAAACGACTCTGAATCAGAAAGTGACAACACAATATTTTAACTATTTAGATTTCTTTTGCATCTTTACTATTTCATTCAATAGATTAGCTACTTCTCCTAGCTCCTAGATTGAATCTACAATCTACAAATTTAATTAGCATCCTTTTTTTTTTGAAGCATCCAAGACATCAAGAAAAATGTTAAGAGGTAGAAGGCCAAGGACAGCTTCCCTTGAGAATGAATTTAGTTGTTAAAGTCATGAATAATATCTAAAAGTTTACCTTCAGTTCAGGAAAGAAGTTTAATTGCAAGACTTCATGGAACTATGGATGGACAGAATATGGAAGCATTGTTCTAAGAATTTTGACAGTGATAGAGGTGATGTGCCAATGACTTTAAGAAGTTTAAGGGAATTATTGAGACAACATGAGAATGTTTATTGTCAGAGAGGAAGTAGCAAGTGTAATAGAGACCAGAGATGTATGAATGAAGAATATGACAAAGAATTAGGAAGTCAGTAGGAAAGCCAATCAAGGACTCAATTCAGTGATTCAGGAACCACAATATTCGTAAAGTCTTCCTTGGTTCCCCCTCCCCTCACCTTTGCTAGTTAATGACATTTAGCTTTATAATTCCTCAAATGTCCTTGCATGTATAAGTATACATTTTTTCATTTCTCCAACAGAATATAAGGTCCTACAGAGCATGGACTGTTTCATTTGTGTCTCAGAAAAGATTCTTCTTCTTTAGAGACTAAAAGAAAATGGAAAATAATGAATAAATATGTGGAAAATGTTGAAACATGAGAGAAACTAAGGAACTTCCCTTTAGGTTTCTTCCATGCTATAAAGTCATGGGTGAGCTTATCTATTGAGAGTGGTAAAAATTGGAGTTGAAAATTTGAGGAGATGAAAATATTTACATAGCTGCTGCTAGAATTATGATAGAGGGTAAATAAAAAGATAATTGAAAGGATCTGAGATCTATAGCTTGAAAAGAAATTATAAGCTATTATGCCAACCCCCCTCATTTATCAGATGAGGAGTTTAGGGCATCCAAAAATTAATTGACCTTAGCAAGGTTACCAAGTGAGGGGACTGAGGGGATCGGTTAGCAAGTAGTTAATTATGGGAATTGAATGAATCACACTGGACTCAATCTTGTGAGAGAGGTAAGAGAGGCATGAATTAAAGTGTTTCAATGATATCACAAAATATTTTTTAAAAATCAGAGAAAGACCTCCAATACATTGGGCAGATGGTTATAGAGGATTTACAGAATGACTATATAAAAGAATCACATAAGAAAAAATATGGAGGGGGTTGCAATGTGTACAAATTTCACACTTATGACAACATTGATTAATCAAAATCTCAAGCTACTGAAATAATGAAGAGAGGTAGAGAAAAGAAGGGAGGAGCTGAATGTCAATCAACATCTGTTTTCAAGAGAGTGTTTATCGCTTCACTCAGTAAGTTTGCCTGGCTTTTATTTTCTGTATCAAGACTGAATAGAGTTCTGGAGAAGTGCTCAGAGGGCATGAAAAGAGCAGACAATATCTTTAGAATGTGTTTGAGATTCTTAGAAGTCCCTAAGGATACCAATACTTTGAAGATTCATATTTCATGTAAAAGTTTCAAAGGCCAAATCCAGCCTCATCAAAAGCAATTTAGCCCCTAAATTGTCAATGGGAAACATCAAAGAAAGATCTTTCCACTTCAAAGCACTGTGCAAGGTGACCTATTAGAAAGAAATACATTCAACACTCCTTCATCTAAGGCAAAAATATCCCCCATTGACCAAGAATATTATTATTTTGGGTATAAACAAAGTATAAGAAATCCCTTTTTGTTGCAAAACTTCTCTCAGAAAAGCAGAGGCAATATGCAAGGATTTTTGTAGCAATTAGGAACCAGCAATAGTTTTAAAATTCATAAAAATGTAAGCAACTAGGAAGGAAGAGCTAAAAGTGTAATGTGATTTAATGTTTTTATGGGACCTGAGTCAATCTTCTCTCGGAGCACTACAGCATACAACTAGAGTTACTCAAAAACATCCCCCCAATAAAAAAAAGCAAGAAAGCAAAGCATTAATAGGAATCTCCCCTTCCTCCAAAAGGAGAAACTTGTATCTAAATGCCTCCTATATTCAAAACTGTAAATATGTCAGGAGGGATGGGGCTGATATTAAATGGCTCTTTCCAATGGCCACATTTTCTGATTCTCTTGTGTCCCCATGACTAGGAGTTGAGTCAAAGGTGATTGGTGATTGAGCCTGGACAAGCTACCCATTCTGTGCTTTATAAAGAGTTAGGAGAGATGGCTCCTGGCTTCATTTCAAGTGGCTTATTTGTTGGGACATAGCACTTGCATGGTTTTTCAGTAAGAGGGGAAAGAAATATCCCATTTCTTCCTCAGCCAGGTCAATTGCACAGACATAGAAGCAAAAATGTATACTTGCCTGTGAACCTGGACAGCTCCATCACCCTAGTTACACTTAGAATTAAGAATTAAGGAGACCATCTAAGAATATTCTACTCCATGACCTCATTGTGGCACAGGTTCTTGGGTACTATGCCAGCAAAGCTCAAGCTTGGGGTGAGGAGGGTTTTCCTACCAATCTTTAAAGGTCTTGAGCATGAACTTGATGATAGATTGTTATCCAAGAATAAACCTAGCTAAAATTGAAGAAGGACAGATTGTTTCTAAAGATTGAACCATCATCCTCTCAGTCATTCAGACCAGTAGTCTGAGAGTCATTTTTATCTCTTTTTTCTCCATCATATCTTGTCATTTTCCAAGTACCATTAATTCTACTTCTACAGCATTTCTTATTCACTGAATTACTACTCCAAAAAATGTATTTTAAGGTTTCATTATATCTTGCATGGATTATTGTAATGGCCCTTTGAATGGTCTTCTTAAATCGAGTATATTCAATCCCCAATCTTTCATTCATCCTCTTGTGCAAGTAAAGATGACTGTAATAATAATGAAGATATGTTTATGATAATGATAGGGATAACAATAATAGCATGTATATAGCACTTCACAAATATCTCATGTTTCCTCACAACAACCATAGGATGTAGGTAGTGTTAATTATCTCATTTTATAAATGAGTGTGCTGAGGCAAACAGAGACCAAGTTCCAAGGATCACACAGCTAATAACTATTTAAGAACATATCTGAATTCAGGTCTTTCTGACAATAGACTCAATGCTCTATCCACTGGGCCACTTAACAATCCTCAAGTAATCTTTTTAACCTTTGGAAGTGACTTATTCAGAATCTTCCAATGGTTTCCCCATTGTCTACGAAATTAAATATAAATTCCTGATTCATCCTATTATGCATGTATTATGTATTTCCTATGCCTTTCCTATAGTTGATGTTACTATCCTAATAAACAGATGAAGCAGATACAGAGACTATTTTCTTTTCAGCTCTTTCTTTACTTTGCAGATAGGGACACTGATCTTTGGATTGAAGCTACAGCTACTGCTTGTACTTCTGTATCTTCATCTCCCCGGCTGTGATTGTTGATGTTTTTGTTTGCTGATAAAGATTTACTCCATATCTGATCCTTGCCATCCAGGTCTATCCATGTGTCTCTGGTCTATTTAGGAATTACTATATTTAGGCTTCCAGCCTTTATGGTGCTCTATGACGTACTTTTTTATTTTAACTTTTCTTTCTTCTCTGTCCCACTTCTACTCTCCATATAACAACACTATAGATGTAGTGACTTATGTGCTAAGTGACTTCAGGCAAATCACTTCATCTATCTAGACTTCAGTTTTATCATGTGAAAAAAACAAAGGCTTTGAATGCATTAACATCTTGGTATTCTTCCAACTTGAAATCTGTAATCCTATGAACCTATTATTCTTCTATCTAGGTAGCATTGCACTTCAATAGATATACTATCATTGAGACCAGACAGAATAATAATGACTAGGTCATAGCATCATAGATCTAAAGCTGGCAGGGGAATCAGGCTATTTGGGACACCATCCTCATGTCACAGATAAAGAAACTGAGGCCCAGGAACTTTAAGTGACTTTTGTAATATCACAGAGATAGTAAGTACCAGAACCAGGATTCAACCCTAGGTTCTTTGACTATAAATCCAAAACTCTCTCCATTATGCCATACTTCCTTAAAAGTAAGTAGATCAATAGCTTGCCAGAACCTACCTCTTCTAAAAATGGGATTTAGGCATCCCAATTTCAATTCCCTCACAAGCAGTGGATCTTTGTGCTACATAGAGAAATCTTACCACCTGTCAAATTCCTATCAGACACAGAAGGCACTTTGACAGCAGACTATATACTTGTTGGGAGCCAAGTTTCCTTTATTTCCTCCCTGTCCAGGAACTCCCCTCTATAATCTGTTCATGAAAAAACTAAATCACTTCCCAAAAATGTACTCTGCAAAGCCACTTATCAGAAACAAATCCTTTGTTGTGAGGTATACTTGAATAAGGATGAGTTCCTTATTAATTTAAATTCAGTAACAAAAGTCAACAATCCAAACTTTTCACAAGGATAAGCATGCTGCCATCATTTGAGATAATGATACATAGGAATGCTGTTGTACTTGACTCAGACCAAACTTAGACCAGACAAATGCTATTCAAGACCTCTTGATTCTGTAGCATATCATAGTAATGTGGTCAGAACCACACTATTCATTATTCAGTCTGCTACAGAATGACTCATTGTTCCTTTCATCCATCAAAGAGCTTTTAGTATTCCAAAGTCTCAACATCAAGGATCTATGATTTCATTGCTTCATATGATTCTTGCTATCAAGTCAAGAAGAATTTATTAAGCACCTATTATGTGGCAGGCACATGCTAAGCACTGAAGATATAAATAAAGGCAAATAAGGGAACTGATAGCCTAATGGAGATAACAACATGCAAACAACTGTGTACAAATAAAATATATTCAGAAAAAATTGGAGATAATCAACAGAGAACAGGCATTGTCATTAAGGAAGATTAGAAAAGGCCTTTTGCAGAATCTGAGATTTTAGATGAGACTTTAAGAAAGTCAGGGAATCCAGGAAATGGAGATGAGAAGGGGAAAAATACAAGCATGGGATACATCCAGAAAAAAACATATAAATTCAGGAGATGGAGTGTCTTGGGCAATGAAGAGCAAAGAGGTCAGTGTTATTGGAACTTAAAGTATATGAAGGGGAATGAGGTAAAAGAGGACTAGAATAATAGAAATGGACCAGGTTATGAGAGTTATATAATTCCAATCAGAGAATTTTATATTTGATCAAGCACATTTATACCCAAAACGTGTAGGGGGAAGTATTTTTGAAATCCTCTAAGTATTGTCTGTAAGATTATCTGGAATTGATAAAATAAAGATCTTTGTACTCCAAAGAAAGATAAATATGACTTGGGGGAAAATGAAACACCAAGTCTCCGGGAGAAATTTGATAATTCACCCCTTCCTAATAATCAATTTAAGATTATAAGACTCACAAATACTCCCATAAAAAGGAGGACAACAGAGTGTAACCATTGATAATTGACATGAGGGAGGAGATGGGAGAGACAGAATCAGAGTCAGAGCGACAAAGACAGAGAGAAGAGGAGAGAGAGAGAGAAACTAATAAGTGAAAGAATGATTAAATAAATAGAAAAATAGAGATAGATGGATAGAGACATAAATACAATGACAGACAGATAAATCTTGAATCACTGGATACAAGAGGTCTAGCCCCATTAATAAAAAGAAAATTTCTTCCTCAATCCAGCTCACATGACTCACTAAGGATAACAGTTTTGACTCTAGGGTTCTACCTTATTCATGATTCAATCTTTGAAACCACTTATGCTGGCTGGAGCCAAGTGAAAAAAGGAGAGGTTATGATATGTCCTCAAGCAGCTATTAAAGCACATCATCTACCAATTGATAATGCTACAGATGGATGAGTTGAGGAAAACATATAACAACTTCCATGATTCATGAGTTGCTATGACCAAAACTTTAAAAACTTGTAAATCAACCTGATGATGAAAACTCTCCAAATTTCTGTAGGCTGGCCTTCAGACAATGGACATACAGTCTATTTCTTGACCATACTTGAAGTCCTTCCATTTGGCTAGGATCTTCTAGAAATTTGCTCTTCTTGCCTAGACTTGAATGCACATGATTAATTCTATTCCACAATGAGTCTACGAGGGAGAACTTGGGTATATTTATAGAGGCTAATTATTTAATTCTTTAAAAGAGGGTTTGGTTGTCTGAATTCATTTATGATTTGCTTATTTCATTTAAAAAGATTGACCCAATATAATACCATAATATTATTTTGGACCTGTGACTTCATTGGTATAGAAAACTTCTGGTGAAGAAACTCACTCTTCTATCAGTACAGATTGACAACTATTCTGAAACTTATGTTGTCTTAGCAAGTTCCCTTGAGCAATAAGAGATTAAGTAATTTATCCACAGTCATAAAGCCAATGTGTTTCAAAGGTGGGACTTAATCTTAGGTCTTTATGTCTCTAATGCGAGCTCTTTATTGCATCTAATTATGATTCAATATTCAAAATAAAATGATAATGTACCCATTTCCTTAATATTCTTCATCACAAGATAATTAGTGGTACAATACAAGGTTGGAAGCAACTCAGTTAAAAGGATCAATTAGCAAAACACAGAGTTCAGAAAATTCTGTCTTTATATGGTCATATAAAAATATAGATACTCAGAATTTACTCACCTTCAAAAAATGCTGTTTAGTTAATGCTTCTTTTATTTGTGTTCAAATTTAAAGTATCAGAATTAAGTTTATAGGTTGTTCACAGGACAGAAAACTGGAAGGGACATTAGCAAAATAATCTAGACCAACCTTTTCATCCAGCATATAAGATAATCAAGCCCTAGAGAGGAAAAGTAATATGACTGAGGTCATGCAAGTACTAAGTAGGCAATTCAGGATGTAAACCAGGTGCTCTGACTCTAGGTCCAGCACACTTCCCACAGTCCCTGCATGCCTCTTGATTAACAGGACTATTTAGGCAGCTAAAGACTCAAAGCAGTCTTTTTTTTTCCTTTCCTGAACTAACATACATAATTGCCTCTTAATTGTTTTCCTTGCTTTAGCCTCTCCAATTCTTATTCTATCCTCCAAACAGCTGACAAAATCATCTTTATAAGGCAGATATCAGATTAGGTCAATCCCTTCTTCAAAAAGACTTCAGTGGATTTTCATAGCCTCTATACTGGAGGTTACCAAACTTATTTGGCCTACAACCCTCTTTGCAAAAAAAAAAATAAAAAAATTTAAAAAAATAAATTTACTCAATGCCCCACCTGGAAATCTACTTCTTTAACCTTTTAATTTTTTTTAAATTTGCTTCATTTCAAAATATACATATTTTTTTAAATGACACATCTTGAGTTTAATAATTTATTATGAATTTGTGGGCTCTTTCTTGCACTGAAATTTCTATGACACAATATTGCATCATGTAACCAAAAAGTATTATATTATAAATGTCATTACATATATATGTGTGCGTGTATATGTATATATATATGTATGTATATATGTGTGTGTGTGTGTATGTGTATGTATATGTAGATATATATATTCCTGCCAACACATGCTGGACTTCTTGACTATGTGCAACACACTGACCTGCCAACACTTGCTTATTAAGACCTGTTGGTGAACTTGACCACTGATCAGTTATAACTTGCCTTTTATATGTTTATTTGGAAAATAATGTAATCACTACAGATAAAACGTATGAATTGTTTTTCAAAATTTTCTTCTCTTCTCTTCTTGTGCTTCCAACATCCCTTTATTTTTATTCAATGCCACCCCCCATTGCACCCAAGGATAGTACTACTAACAGGAGGCAACCCTTTGGGCACCTCTGATTGCATCCTCCTCAGCCTGACATTCAAGATGCTTGACAATTTGAATTCCAAATATCTTTCTAGTCATATTATCCTTTTTTAAAACTGTACAACCCAATCAAACTAGACAATTAGATGTTCCCATCTCATTGTATTTTACATTATACTTATTTGTACATGTTGGATTATCCCCACCCCTTAGTGGAATGTAATTTCCTTGAGGGCAAATATGATTTTTATTTTTGTCTTGGTATCCTTAGCACCTAATATACCACTTGGTGTGTGATATGTGATTAATAAAAGTTTTCTTGAAGTTGTCAAATATCAGCAGATTTCATGACATGGAACTTTAAACTAGGGTATAATAATCTTGGATACAGAAAGTTGTTAGTCTGAGGATTTCAAAGAAGAGACACAGCTATGCCCAATCCTAGGTAACTATAAGTTTTCCCAAAAAAAGAACAAAAGGATTTAGAATATATGATTTATGTACTCTTTCTCTCTCTCATTGGAATCTCTTCTTTGACCTTATTTGGGGAAGTGAAGTTACACTGCATGTAAAAAGAGTTAAAGAAAGAAAGATATTCCCTTTTGGTTTCCTCTTATAACCTACTGAGTAGGCAACACTTCCTGGTTCCCATGCCAATCATCTTCAAAACAGACCGCAATCACAGGGATACATAGGAGCAACCAGGATCTGCTTGTCACCCATGTTTTTTAGCAAGAGATCAGAGTATGAGAACCACCAGGAAGCATGTTGTTGTTGAGTCATTTCAGTCATGTCTGAGTCTTCATGACCACATTTGGGTTTTCTTGGCAAAGATACTGGAGTAGTTTGTCATTTCCTCCTCTCACTTATTTTAAGAAGCAGAAACTGATGGCAGATATGAGGCATACCTAGCCCCATTACCCTTGTTACAAGAGGATCATAGCATCAAAGCCTGGAAGAGACTTTAAAGGTCATCTATTCCTCCCCAGCACAGGCATCAGCCATCAAAGCTGGCTTGTTAAATAATGAAAGTGCTCATTTCACCTAAAAAGATTGAAAATAGTACATATAGCACAACTGTTCAGGGACAATGAGGTTGCCACATGTGCCATTATTACAATAAAGTCCCATATCACCTCTTTTAGCCCAGTGGTGTTGGGTTTTGTCCATTGTTCTTGAAGAGGACTATGGCATTAGGAAGGTGATGCCACGACTTGCAAGTGAATTGGATTTAAGTGAGTAAGGGCTATATAAAGTCACCAGCATCACTTTCTCCTCCTGAGTCATCTCAGAGGATTTCTCTCACCTGGACCTATTTTCCAGGTCAGTGGTCTTTTTTTCAATAAGATATTTCATATTGCCTTCTATTTTTTTTTCATTTTGAAGTTCCTTTTCCATCTGGCCAATTCTGCTTTTAAAAGTATTCTCCTCATTGGCTTTTCAGACCTCTTTTGCCATTTGAGTCAGTCTATTTTTTTAAGGAGTTATTTTCTTCAGTATTTTTTGGGATCTCCTTTAGCAAGCTGTTGACTCATTTTTCATGATTTTCTTGCAACACTCTCATTTCTCTTCCCAATTTTTCTTCTACTTCTCTTACTTGATTTTCAAAATCCTTCTTGAGCTCCTCCATAGCCTGCAACCAATTCATATTTTTCTTGGAGGCTTTTGATTCAGGAGTTTTGACTTTGTTTTTTTTTTTTAATCTGGTTCAATGTTTTGATCCTCTTTGTCACCAGAAAAAAAAGATTCTATGGTCTGATTTCTCTTCCTCTGTTTGCTTAATTTGCCAGTCCAATCTTTTACTTTTGAGCTCTTTGCCATGGTAGAACTCTGCTTCCAGAATGAAGAATACTGTGTACCAAATTTCTAGAGCTTTGAGCAGCTGTTGTCAGAGTTTTTTCTAGGTACTTGCTTCATAACTGTGAAGAGGACTGCCTCTCCACAGCCTCAACAAGCTCTGCCATGCCAGCACACCTCACCCCAGGAGCACCACCCAAGACTGAAACCCAGATTCAAACAGAGCAAGGCAAGAGAATCCTGCCTCAGGGCCAGCAAAGAGATTCTTGGAATTGCCCTGGTCAGCTGCTTGGTCTCCCCACCATCTGTGGGCCTGGAGCTCTGGAAGCAGGGCTCAGGGGCCAACTGTGCTCTTTTCTCACCTAGTCCCAACAAAGTTTCCCCACTGAAATTTTACTTTCTTTTTGGTGATTATGGATTAAGAAGTCTGGAAACCACCACAGCTGCCAGTGATTTGATCCCCTGAGGTCTGTGGCAGGGTGGTCTGTGCTGCTGGTCTGTGCCCTCATGGCCCAAGCAGTACTATGCTCTGCTTCCAGCCCAGTGTGAAAGACCCTTCCTATTGATTTGCCAGGCTGTCCTCAGCTGGAGACATATTTCATTCTGTCATTTTGTGGTTTCTGTAGCTCTAAAATTTGTTTAGAGTCATTTTTACAGATATTTGAGATAATTATGGACTAGCTAAAGAAAGTTCCTGCTTTTACTCTGCCATTGTGGTTCCTTGTCCCTCCCACCTCCCCTACACACACTTATTAATTTCTATTTCAGGTATAGTTTGAATTCCATCAGTCTCAGTATTACCTACAAAGGAAAATTTGCCTCCTTGAATTAAGATCTTTATTTCATTATCCACTATTATCCACTGTTGTCTTTCAGTCATTTCAACCATGTCCAACTCTTCATGACCCCATTTAAAATTTTCTTGGCAAAGATATTGGAGTGGTTTGACATTTTCTTCTCTAGCTCATTTTACCAATGAGAAAACTGAAGCAAACAGGATTAAGTGACTTACCCAGGGTCACATTAGTAAGTATCTGAAGCCATATTTAAATTCAGGACTTTCTGGCTTTAGGCTCAGCACTCTATCCACGTTACAACCTAACTATCTAGTTATTACCCATAGATGCTTCATATCTTTAAAGATATGAGTCTATGGCATTTATCCCTGGTTCTTTCTTAGATTTTTGTCTCTGATTTTTCTGGACATCTCATTTGCTATTTCCCTCTGTATTATAGCTATTCCTTATAGTATCTAGCTTTGTGGATAGATATAGACAGTTTCCTTATTTCCATTTCCCTTTCAAAGTTTGTTTGATTAAGTTAACAAGATTATGGCATATATATTCTTACTAAAATTTGCTATTTATACACCATGCCTGGCCAGAGGTCCATCATTTATATGTTTTAAGGGGCAGTCCATATACGCAAAGTCCAATCAAATACATAATTTTCTTACCAGATGATAACTTTGCAGACCTGCCTTATTGTTATTTATGGTCATTTTCTTATCTAGCATTTTATTTAGTGCTACAACTCACATCATGATCAAAGGTGTTTCTGATATATGAATTTCTGCACATAAAACAAGGATAGGGATAGTTCAAATCCATGAGTAAGACTGAATCCATTTATTAACTGCATTCTATAAAAACCATCAGTGCAAAACCCCTTTCCTGGGTAGATGCAATACTTCTATTAAGTTAATAGATATAACCTTTTTATTACTTGCAAGCTGAGTCAACTGTTGTCTTTGAAGTATATAATAATTACTTGTGACTTTGAAAAGTTCAACTTTTTTTTTTCCTCTACTCTTCTTAGTAACTTATATTTGAAGGCTTATTGTGTAGATTTTTTACTCTACTGTAGCATTAGCTTCTTTAAGGTCTTTATTAGGGTAATTATGAGAAACTTCACTGGGTAGGCAGCCCACTGGGAGATAAGAGTTTCTTCTAAATGTTGATAAATGTGCTCCAAGTCCAATGTGCCCAAAAGAATAATTGTGATTTCCGAAAGACTGTACTTGGACTCAGTCATCTATACTCTGTCAATCAATACACACTTTTAAGCCTAGATAAAAATCAAGAATAGACCAATAAAGCACATCAGAAGTAAAGCTTTTTCTTTAAATGGTCAGAAACAACCCAACCTCAAATGGAGTGATGTCAAAGATTCACCACTCTTTGCCCTCAACAGTCATGGGAGCTAACCATCTGTATGTAGATATGAAGACTCAACATAAGTCCACAAAGAAATTTGGAGGCAGAAGTATTCCAACAATGTTCAGCATCATCTTGGGATATGGCTGGTTTTGTTATATTCTTCAATAAACCATCATTAAATACACTATGTTATGTATTATACTACTTTTGCTTTTTGGTGGCATGATGGTAATGTTTACCATGTAGCCATCTATTTAAAGTATGCACAACTAAATGTTGAGGAAAGAGCAGGAAAGACTGATAGTTCCCTAATTTTTTTTTAATGATCCCTTCAATTCAAGGACAACATTCCATTGTGAAGTTCTTTTACCAGCATAAGTGATGTAAACACAATTTGTTCCCATAAGGATCATCAGGTTCTTTCCCAAGTTTTTGTAATCTTTAGAATTTTCTTCTGGAAGTATCATCTGTTTCTATGTAAATCATCAAAAGTTGATAGTAGGTTACCTAATTTGTAGGTCTAATGACATTCTCTGCTATACTTTTCTATATTCCTTCCTAAGAAGAGTCTTAACATGCCCAATCAGAAGTTTCGCTCTGACAAGATCCTTATAAATAAGTAGGCTTAAAGAATAAATTTAGTGTGTTACCTTCTCTGCATACCACAAACCATTAAAACAACCTTGTTTGTGCCCAATAAGCATAAAAATTGATCTGCTCTTAGAAATTACAAGTCATTTTTATGTCCTTTAAGAAGACAATTTATGACAAGAGGCATTTCAGTTCTGCATAAAAAAAAATTTAACAAGTCATAGAACATGAGCAACATTGAAAAAAAATGCTGTTCAAGGAAACATTTTTAAGCAAAACATTGCAATCATATATTCCATTCTTGGTGCTTGTTGGAATGATTGCATGATAATAACAGGATTATATTATTCTAATCATATTCTTGGCATGTTGGACCTAACCCCAGTTGCCTCAGCTGACTAAAATCAACAGCCTCAAATGTATGCATTTTTCTCTTACATAGATACCTCTCTAACCCCCAGATCAGGATGAGGGGCGGCAGTGGGAACCTGGGCCAGAATGATTTTTAGAAATTGCTTATTTTTTCATACATTCAATCATGCAATTTTGGAAAATTTCAGTCTTGCCACGGACAACATCTTCAGATTAACCAGAAGTTAGCAGTTTAGGACATTTTTTAATGATCTTGAAAAATACTGTAACGAAACATCACCTCTACCTCCTTCATCTTTCTTTTTCATATTCTCATACCAAAACTTATTTTTTAATTGCGGACAAGTAATTTATTTTAATTCTACTTTTTCACCCTCTGGTAAAAGTGCTGACATCCATTAGCTTCTATCTCCTTTGAGAGAGAATGTGGGTCATAACCAATAGAAAGGACAACTTATAACTGTTTTAATAAAAGAAATATATTTTATTAAGTTCTATTATGTATAGTAATATAAACTAATAGTGTTCCCATCCTCCCCTACCCCCTCCCATTGCTGGAATAGAATGTTTTAATGGATAAGAATCATTTGTAAGTCTCTCTTTGCATGAAAATTGTTGTTGCAAATGCCTTTGAAATGCAGTTGTTGTTCTTATTATCTTAAATAAGTTAAATTTTCCCAAAGAATTTTCTTCATACCATTTGCCTGGAAAATACTCTTTTTCATAGATAACTGATAGTTCCTGTAAATTTCTCAACTCTAGACCTTTACTGAACTATATATCCTGAACATGTGGAATATGGATGAATAAACTTTAATTACACATTGAATTATTGATGATTGTCTAATAGAAAATAAACTCCTTGAGAGCAGACAATCTTTTATACTCCTATTCCCAGTATTTGACACAACATTTGGCACATAGTAAGCCTTTAATAAATGCTTGTTTTTGGACTGTTTATTTAACAGGAGAAATTAAATTGATAATTTAAATGTCTTAGGGTCAAAAGCCAGTAAACACTCAATAAACTTTTTTCAAGTGCCAACTATGTGGCAGGGGGCAGCTAGAAGTTATAGTAGATAGAGTATTGGGTCCGAAGTCAGAAAGACTCATTTTCATGGGTTCAAATCTAGCCTCAGACACTAGCTGCATGATTGTGGGCAAGTCACTTAACCCTGTTTGTCTCAGTTTCCTTATCTATAAAATGAGCTGAAGATGGAAATGACAAGCCACTTCAGTATCTTTGCCAAGAAAACCCCAAATGGGGTCACAAAGACTTGGACATGACTGAAAAATGACTAAATAACAAACCTTAGCTAGAAAATTATTGCTTGTTACTACCACTACCACCACTTCCACAAGAACACCTCATTCACAAATTTCCTTTACTCACAAAAACTCTATGAGACAGTGCAAATATTATTTCCACTTTTCACATATGAAAATTTAGGGTCAAAATCTCAATTGATTTCCCAGAGGTCATATAATTAGGACCTAATTTCAATTCTAAGGATCTCTTCATTAAAACCATAAGCTGTAATGATATAAGCCAAACTAATACAGAAAAACAAAATAGATAATATTTTCTAGCTGTAAATAAGGTTTGTTGTTTTTTTGTGGGGGAAGAGTTTGCAATCAACATTCTGCAGTTACTTCAGCATCACTTGTATCCCAGTGTTATTGAACTTGCTTAACCTACAGCATTCCATTTCTGGATGAAAACAGCCCAGTCAGTGTCTTGTGGTATCCTGTCAAAATATCCTTATCACCAGGCAACCAAAAAGAGTCTAGTAGATCCACCAGATGTTATTTTCATGATTTTAAAATAGGGAAGTCTGATTTCTTCAACATAACCATGCCCAGGAATGGCTTAACTTCTATATCAAATATTCAGTGCAGTTAATAAATATTATATTTACTTGAACTCTACAAACCTTTCTCAAGGAACAGGTTGACTATATATTTTTTTTCCAATTACAATAGAACCATGAAATAAAACATAAGGAATTCCATAAAGAAGCAAAGAAAATATTTTTCCTTTCCACAAAAGCTCTCTATCATAGGACCAAGAATAGGTTGGTAGGTAATGTACAATGTCCTTTCAAGGGCCTGAGAACGACCTTGAATCCTCACCAAACAGGGTGTCCCTGTCCCTTGACTAATCATAAAATTTTACTGGATTCTCTCTTTGAGCTTAGTTCTTTAGCTAGGCCTTTGATTTCTCTTTAAATGGACAAACTCTTAGAAAAAAGTTATATTTTTAAAGCACAGGCAGTCATTTAAATTTTAGTGTGAATGAAAGATTCAAAGTGAGATTTAAATAATAGGGCAGGGAGAAGAGGAGGTATTGTATGTGGGAATGAGAAGGCCAAACTGGGTTCTGAAGCTTCAGAATATAGATACATTTTGCTGACTTCTCAATTTATCTAAGGCTAATCTTGCATGAGAATAATATAGCTTATACAGATGATTCACCATATTCAACATATTTAATTGGCTCTGCAAAAATCTTAAGGGCCTAATGTGTGTCCTCAAAGAATAAAAAGAGAAGAGAAAGAGCTCATCAAAACCAACAAACATGGGAGTGGGTTTTTTTTGGGGGGGGGGAGTGTTTTGTTTTGTTGTTAATGTGGAGAGGTATGATGCCATAATAAATATATAGCTGGGGCAGCTAAGTGGCACAGTGGATAGAGTGCTGGGTCTCATCTTCCTGAATTCAACTCTGGATTCGGACACTTACTAGCAGTGTGAGTGTGGGCAAGTCACATCACCTCACTCTGCCTCAGTTTTCTCATTTATAAAATGATCTGGAGAAGGAAATGGAAAAGCACTCCAGAGTCTTTGTAAAAAACAAACAAACAAACCAACAAAAGAAAACCAAATCCAAATGAGGCCACAAAGAGTCAGTCACATCTGAAAAACGACTGAACAGATATATAGCTGGCTTCAGTCAGAAAGACCAGAGTTCAAGCCCTGCCTCTGACAAGTTCTGGTTTCTGGACCCTACTAATATTCAGTGACTCTGAGCAAGTTTCTAAGACTAAAAATTGTAAAGGAACTGTCCATCTGTATTGGTAGAAAGAGTTGCCTGAGATTTTAGAAAAACCTGGAAAGACTCACATGAACTGATGCTGAGTGAAGAGAGCAGAACGAGGAGAACGTTGTGCACAGTAACAGGAACGTTCTGTGATGACCAACTTTGATACACTTAGCTCTTCTCAGAAATGCAACTCCAAAAGACTCATGACGGAAAATGCTATACATATCAAGAGAAAGAACTATGGAGTCTGAATACAGATCAAAACATGCTATATTCTCTCTTTCTTTTTTCCTTTCTCATGATTTTTCTCTTTTGTTTTGATTCTTCTTTCACAACCTGACTAATTTGAAAATATGTTTAATAAGATTGTACATGTATAGCCTATATCAGATTGCATGCTATCTTGGGGAAGGGGGAGAGGGAAAAATTTAGAACTCAAGATCTTATAAAAGTGAACGCTGAAAACTAAAAATAAATAAATAATGTTTTAAAAAATTATATGCACATACATGTATTTATATACAGGCAAGTGTTCTGTAATTCTCTGTACTAATAAAAGCGTAAGGTCAGACCAAAAAGATAATAAGAATAATAGTAATTTATTTAGAACTGACCTCCCCAAAAAGATTATAAACACTTTGAGGGAAAAGACTATGGTTTATACTTTTAAAAATATCTTTGATATTGAAGGCAACTAGATCTTCATTAAATGACTGATTCAGGCCTCAGATTTGTCCTTTTCCATAAAGCTGATCAATACTGAATCTATAAATCATAAGATCACAGATTTCAAGCTGGAAGGGACTTTTAAGATCATTTATTTCAATCCTTTTATTTTGAGAAAAGGAAACAAGTTCAGTGAGATTAAATGAATTAATCAATCAGGGTCAAACAACTAGAAAGTATCTGAGGTGGAATTTAAACCCAGAGCTTCCTGACTCCAAGGCCAACCAGTTCTCTATCAAATATACAATGCTGCATCTCACAATTCTCAGTAATATAACTCTCCACTTAAACTTAGAAGTATTTATAGCTTGCACCATTCTTTCAAACTTTACTAAAAAGAAATTTAAAAAAAAACTTCATGCAGCTAGGTGGCTAGTGGATAGAGTGCTTAGCTTGGAGTCATATACCTGAATTTAAAATCAACCTGTTTTCTACTAGCTGTATGACTCTGGGCAAGTCTTTTACTTATGTCTCAGTATCCACTGTAAAAATGGGAATAATAATAGTGTCTTCCTCCTAGGGTGCACTTAATAAATATTTGTTCCCTTCTCTTCCATTTTTACTATCTTTTATATCATTAAATGTATATGTTATCCTTTGTAGTATCTAATTTTAAAGATTCTTTACCTCACAACAAACATAAAAATATGCCCTTATCACATGAAGTGAGTAGGGGAGGTACTAGATCTATAATTTCATTACTATAGTGAACTCCCAAGGCAGAAACTCCCTCAGTAATTATAGCTTTATAGATTTGCCTGCGGTACCAAGAGGTTAAATGACTTGGCCTTGGTCACATAGTCACTATGTATTAGAGGCAGTACTTGAACCCAAATCTAGATTAAAAACTCAGCCCTGCCTACACTATACCAGGCTGTCCTGTTATATATATCGCTTATCTACTAACCTGGTACTTTGTCTCTATTTGTGTATACTTGCACATGTGCATATAATTTATATGTATATCTACATACACACACATGTTTCTATACACTCATTATGTTTACTGATCTTGCATACATGCATACTCAAGAAAGAAATATATATGAATATATACACATACACATATTTAGGTAAATACATGCAAAGTTGTATTGCATATAGATGCAAAATGAATAGATGCAAATGTATATGTGCACACATTATATATAACATGCATATTGGCAGGAAAGAAATATCTCAATATGCAAATATATTTATGTACATGTAAGTATACAAATATAGTCATACATATGTACAAAAATAATTATATACATATTATGTATTTAGACACAGAAAAGTGCTTAAAAAATATAGAGAAGGTACAAGATTAGTAGACTACAAATTAAGTTTTAGTAGAATGAAAAAAATCTTCTCCAATTCTAGAATCAGGACAGTACTCTTATTTAAAAGTGCCCAAACAAATAAGGCAAATTTGGGGTAGGCACAGCAGAATGCTATATCTACTCTAAGAGTTAAGGTCACTTGTCATTACTCAGAGGTTCTTGATACTGTCACATGCAAATGATGAGAATTTATGCTAGTGAAAAGTTTGCTTATTTTCCAATAGTTAACTGCCATGTTTAGACCAATTTAAGTTTAGAAAATTAAAGAGCTCCATCCTAAGTAATGACACAAGGGGTCAGAGAAAAGACAATGAACCTTTTTTTTATTTCTCAAAGATTCAAATAACTGTTAGGAGTGAATAGAAGTTCATAATGTTCCACCCTTCTACCATATGACTTGTGATTCACTGTGTGTTTAAAAGAACTATAATATTTTCCACTATCTATTCATTACAAACCCTAATTTATGAATTTCAAGACCATTCCCTGAAGAGAGGAGATATCTCTGAAGCAATTTACCCATAAGGAGACTAATTGCTGCTAGAATATGTCATCCCACGCTCCTGTGCAAATCACAACCCATTCCATAACTATATGCCCATATGGACAAATAAAATGGGTTCTCATTCATGCATTTATTAAGCACTTACTTTCTGCAAAGCATTTTTCTAGGCAGTAAGAACACAAAGACAAAAACAAACAAATATCCCAGTCCTTTTCCTCAAGTAACTTATATTCTATTGGGGAGAAACCTGTATACAATTGAGTAAATAAAAAGTAAATTTTGGGGGGGGGGCATTGAAGGGGGTTGCATTAACAAATAGGAGGACCAGGAGTTGCCTTGCTGTCTTTTCATAAGATGGCACCTACCTGAGCTGAGTTTTAGAAGACAAGATTTTAACAAATTGAAGAGGGAATCCAATCCAAACACAAGGAACAGCCTGAACAGCCTTTACTAAGCAATGGGGGTAAGAGAAGAGAGGTTGGTGGTTTTTAATTAACTTTATTTTCTTTCTTTCTTTAATCCTCTTCAATCATCTGTGGTTACAAAAGCCCAGTGATGAGCTAGATCAAGGGTGGGTTTGTGAAGTTTGGATCCAGTCAAAGGGCTGTACTTGAAAACCTAGAGAGCCACATGTGGCCTCAAGGCTGCAGGTTCCCCACCCCTGTGCTGGACCCTTCCCCATTTACCCACCACATAAGGAAACTTATCTTGTAGAAATTACTTTATACACAAAGTTCGTCATGACTAATCAGTCACTAGAGCAGCAAACTCGGACCTTTCAGAATTGAGCCACTGATGATACAGACCACGAAAAATTCCTGGAATTTGTTACTTGAGTGATGATGACAGAAGCCAAAATAATTTTCATGAAGGTCATAACTAAGTCAAGGCTTCCCTCTTATATTGAGGGAAAATCTCTGAATTCCCTAAGCCACTTTGGGCAAGATTATAAGGTTCTCCCCAGTTGAGGTGTTCCAGAATAGGTGTCTCTTATAATTCACAGCCATATTACACGGCACAAAAGACCCACTATTTTATCCCACAGAGAATATAGAATATTAGTTATATAGCAATGATCCACTTAGTATGCTTCTGAACATTTATTTATATGCAAGAACTTCGTTTTTCTGCAATTGACAAAAAAAAAAGTCCTCAGATGTGTTCATCAGCATGACTTATGCCCCTCAAAGTTATAGTTGTATTCTTCAGCACTGATTAAAAGTTTTGGAGTCTCACTCCAATTGTTTCCTGCTGCCTGAGAAGAAACATCCATAATCATTTGGCAAAAGTGATTGTGTCATAACCTAGAATCACAGAAACTGTGTATTTAAATTGTCTAAAATTAGGTCACCACTGGGGGAAGTATATCCACAAAATTGTTTGATCTATCACAAATTTGGAATAAGCTTGAATCACCTGACAATAGCTCTTAGGTGGAAGAATATGCAGGAGTTATGCAAGCAAATAATGAACAAAAACTCTTTAGGACTAACAGTCAAAAAGGTCATGCTTTTATACAGTTAAAATATTACCAGTGGGCAGCCCGGTGCGCGAAGAGACAGGTCCTGCGGACATAGCCCAGCACGTCGCCACACAGCAACTACACAGCCCAGTTGATTGGCTCCCTGACGAGGCCTGCTGATCCACCAACCACCAGGGCCATTCCCAAGGCCTATCACCACAGGACAGGGATCAGATTGAGCTGGGTAAGAGAAAAAGGCAGGGCCCATGGCAGGGACAGCAGCTACTCCCAGGACTATGCATCCACAGCCTGGAAATTAAAAAAAAAAAAACCGTATCTGAACTTTCAGGGACCAAGATGACAAAGTGAACCCCGACTGCTCCAATCCCTGCCCTGACCTGAAAAAACAGTATTATTGTCCGAGAGAAAAATTTTAAGCAGTAAAAGCTTAGGAACCCTGGAGGAAGGGCGTGGCTAAGGTCCTGCCTCAAAATGAGAAGAAAGCAGCCTACAAAGACAAAGACAAAGACTCTGGAATCCAAGAGGGAGGAATTTAAAAGGGGTAAATTATGCTACAGAAAGAGGCACAAAAACAATATAGTAGAGGGAAAGAAGGGAAGGAGGTGACCATTATATGAGCTTTTCTCTCACTGGTTCTGGTGCAAGGAGGGAATAACACAACCAGTTAAATATAGGACTCTATTGAGAAGTCATAAATACTCATCATAATAGAGGGAAAGAGGGGAGGAAGAGGAGCATTGCATGAGATCTATTCTCGCCAATCTTGGTTCCAGGAAGAAATAACATACAACATTGAGTATAAAAATCGATCATATCCTAAAGGCAGTAGGAGGGGGAAGGGACACGAAAGGGGAGGTTTAGAAGGGAGGGAAGAAGTAGTAAGAGAGAAGGGTAGGAAAAGGGAAGGGGCAGATAAAAAGGGAATACTGAGGGAGGCAGTGGTCAAAAGGAAAATTTAAGAAGGAGAAGGGAGAAGGGGGAAAATAAAAGCATAAACAGGGGAGGGAATGGGATGGAGGGAAAGACACACATAGTAACCATAACTGTGAATGTATATGGGATGAACTTTCCCATAAAACGCAGGCAGATAGCAGAATGGATTAAAAACCATAATCCTACAATATGCTGTTTACAAGAAATACATCTGAAACAGGGGGATACACACAGGATAAAGGCAAAAGGATGGAGTAAAATATATCATGCCTCAGTTAAAGTAAAAAAAGCAGGGGTAGTAATCCTCATCTCAGACAAAGCAAAAACAAATAGAGATCTATTTAAAAGAAATAAGGGAGGAAACTATATCATGCAAAAGGCATCATGGAAAATGAGGCAATATCATTACTAAACATTTATGCACCAAGTGGTACAGCATCAAAATTCCTAAAAGAGAAATTAAGGATGCTGGAGGAAGAAATAGATAGCAAAACTATACTAGTAGGGGACTTCAATCTCCCCCTCTCTGAGATTGATAAATCTAACCTCAAAATAAACAAGAAAGAAGTTAAGGAGGTAAATAGAATCTTAGAGAAATTAGATATGGTAGACTTCTGGAGAAAACTGAATGGGGATAATAAGGAATACACCTTCTTCTCAGCAGCACATGTCACATACACAAAAACTGACCATGTAGTAGGGCATAAAAACCTCACAATTCAGTGAAGAAAGGCAGAAGTATTAAATGCATCCTTCTCAGATCATGATGCAATAAAAATTATATGTAATAAAGAGCCATGGAAGGATTGACAAAAAACAATTGGAAACCAAATAACAATCCTAAAGAATGAGTGGGTCAAACAAGAAATTTAGAAACAATCAACAACTCCATTCAAGAGAATGACAATAATGAGACAACATACCAAAATTTGTGGGATGCAGCAAAGGCAGTCCTTAAGGCAAGTTTTATATCCCTGAATGCATACATGAATAAATTAGAGAAAATGGAGATTAATTAATTGGGCATGCAATTGAAAAAGCTAGAAAAAGAAGAAACTGAAAATCCCCAATTAAATACTAAATTAGAAATAATGAGAACTAAAAGATTAATAAAATTGAATTCAAGAAAACTATTGAATTAATAAACAAAATTAAGAGTTGGTATTATGAAAAAGCCAATAAAATTGATAGACCTTTAGCCAATATGATAAAAAAAAAGGAAGAAGAAAACCAAATTATGAATATAAAAAATGAAAAGGGTGAATCCACCTCCAATGAAGAGGAAATTAAAACAATAATTAGGAATTATTTTGTCCAATTGTATAAACATAAATCTGACAACCTTAGTGAAATGGATGAATATTTACAAAAATACAAGTTGCCTAGACTAACTGAAGAGGAAGTAAACTACTTAAATAACCGCATCTCAGAAAAAGAAATTGAACAAGCCATCAATGAACTCCCTATGAAAAAAATCTCCAGGGCCAGATCGCTTTACTACTGAATTCTACCAAACATTTAAAGAAGGATTGACTCCAATACTTTACCAACTATTTGGAAAAATTGGAGAAGGAGTCCTACCAAATTCTTTTTATGAGACAAATATGGTACTGATACCTAAATTGGGAAGAGACAAAAGGGAGAAAGAAAATTACAGACCAATTTCTCTTATGAATATAGATGCAAAAATCTAAATAAAATACTAGCAAAAAGACTACAGCAAATCATCACAAGAATAATACACTTTGATCAGGCAGGATTTATTCCAGGAATGCAATGGTGGTTCAATATCAGGAAAACCATCAGTATAATTGATCACATCAACAACAAAACTAGCAAAAACCATATGATTATCTCAATAGATGCAGAAACAGCTTTTGACAAAATACAACATCCATTCCTATTAAAAACAGTAGGAAGTATAAGAATAAATGGAGCTTTCCTTAGAATAATAGGAACCATCTATTTAAA
The DNA here is from genome assembly GCA_028627135.1 of Pseudochirops cupreus. Lineage (NCBI taxonomy): Eukaryota > Metazoa > Chordata > Mammalia > Diprotodontia > Pseudocheiridae > Pseudochirops > Pseudochirops cupreus. The sequence goes on from CM053584.1 coordinate 220,653,483, forward strand.
GTCATCAGCAAGTATTATATGTAATGGGGATAAATTACAAGCATTTCCAATAAGATCAGGGGTGAAACAAGGGTGTCCACTATCACCCCTCTTATTCAGAGGTACTAGAAATCTGGTACTAGAAATGTTAGCAGTAGCAATTAGAGGAGAAAAAGAAATCAAAGGAATCAAATTAGGCACAGAAGAGACTAAGCTATCACTCTTTGCAGATGATATGATAATATATTTGGAGAATCCTATAGAATCAAGTAAAAAACTTCTTGAGAAAATAAATACATTTAGCAAAGTTGCAGGATACAAAATAAACTCACATAAATCCTCAGCATTCCTATATCCAACAAAGTCCGACAGCAAGAGATAGTAAGAGAAACCCCATTTAAAGTTACTGTAGACATTATAAAACATTTGGGAATCTATCTGCCAAAACAAACCCAGTACCTATATGAACACAACTACAAACCACTTTTCACACAAATAAAATCAGATCTAACTAATTGGAAAAACATCAATTGCTCATGGCTAGGTCAAGCTAATATAATAAAAATGACAATTTTACCTAAATTAAATTACATACTTAGTACCATACCAATCAATCTACCAAAAAAATTACTTTATAGAGCTAGAAAAAATAGTGACAAAACTCATTTGGAAGAACAAAAGGTCCAGAATATCAAAGCAATTAATGAAAAGAAATGCTAGGGAAGGTGGCCTAGTCATGCCAGATTTTAATCTGCATTATAAAGCAGCAGTCCTCAGAATGACTTGGTACTGGCTGAGGAATAGAATAGTGGATTAATGGAATAGATTGGGTACAAAAGATGCAGTAGTCAATTATTATAGTAATATACTGTTTGATAAGCCCAAAGAACCCAGTATTTGGGATAAGAACTCACTATTTGACAAAAACTGCTGGGAAAATTGGAATATAGTATGGCAGAAACTGGGCATAGACCATCATCTAACGCCATATACCAAAATCAAGTCTAAATGGGTGCACAATCTAGGTATAATGGCAGATTCTGTAAGTAATCTGGGGAAGCAAGGAATAGTTTACATGTCAGATTTATGGAGTGTGGAAGACTTTATGACCAAAGAAGAGTTAGAGAGTATTATAAAATGCAAAATGGATAATCTTGATTATATTAAATTGAAAAGTTTCTGTGCAAACAAAGCCAATGTAACCAAGATTAAGAGGGAAGTGGGAAACTGGGAAAGAATTTTTACAACTAGTGTCTCTGATAAAGGCCTTATTTCTAAAATATACAGGGAATTAAGTAAAATCTATAAGAATACAAGTCATTCCCCAATTGACAAATGGTCAAAGGATATATACAGGTGATTTTGAGAGGTAGAAATTGAAGATATCTATAAGCATAGGAAAAAATGCTCTAAATCACTATTGATTCAAGAAATGCAAATCAAAACAACTTTGAGGTACCACATCTTACCAGTCAGATTGGCTAAGATGACAAAACAGGAAAATGATAAATGCTTGAGAAGATGTGGAAAAATTGGAACACTAATGCATTGTTGGTGGAGCTGTGAACTCTCCATTCTGGAGAGTAATCTGTAACTATGCCCAAAGGGCTATAAATAATTGCATACTCTTTGACCCAGTAATACCACTTCTGGGGTTGTATCCCAAAGAGATCATAGAAGTGGGAGGAGGACCCATATGTGCAAAAAATATTTATTGCAGCTCTCTTTGTGGTGGCAAAAAACTGGAAATTAAGGGGATGCTCATCAATTGGGGAATGGCTAAACAAATTGTGGTATATGAATGTAATGGAATACTATTGTGCTTTAAGAAATGGGGAGGAGATGGACTTCATCTTTACCTGGAAAGGCTTATACAAACTGATGCTAAGTGAGAAGAGCAGAACCAGGAAAAATTTGTTCACAATCGTATGTGTGATGATCAACCTTGATAAACTGGATTCTTCTCAGCAATGCACAGTTATAAGACAACTCTATAAGTCTCAGGATGGAAGGAGA
>CM053584.1:220655577-220669524 GCA_028627135.1 Pseudochirops cupreus
TGGCTTGTATATTTCCTAACTTAGGTAGCTTTAAAAATAACAAACATTTGACATAAAATTGTATTAAATTGCTTTGGTGCTGAAATTCATCAAAAATTATATAATATGTATTTCTTTAGAACCTACCATGTGCCAGGCAAGGTGCTAGGCTATACGGATATAAATATAATAAGTTATACAATCTCTATTCATAAGGAGCTTAAATCCCAATGCAGAAGACAACACATATATATGTAAGTATATATAGAATAAATAGTAGGAAATAAATACCACACAGAAGGTGGTATGTCATGTATGAGGAATAGGACAGTTTTCTTTGCTGTACTGTAGAAGCAGCTAGATGGCTCAGCAGATACATCACTGAACCTGGAGTCAGGAAGACCTGAGGTCAAATCTGACCTCAGACACTTATTAGCTATGTGATTGTGAGTAAGTCACTTAACCCTGTTTGACTCAGTTTCCACATCTGTTAAATAAGCTGGAGAAAGAAATGGCAAATCACTCCAATATTCATGTAAAGAAAACTCCCCAAAAGAAGGGTCAGCAAGAGTCAGACATAACTGAATAACAAGGATTTGGGAAGGGAAATAATATGTTGTGAGGCTAGAAATCTAACAAGACCATGTTGCAACCAGGTTGTGAAGCCCTTATATGCTAACCAGAAGAGTTAATGTTTTGTCATCGAAATTTATTTAATAATGGAATGAAGTGACAGGGCCACAAGCATTAATTTTAGGGCTTACTAAGTACCAGGAACTATAAAGATTGCCCTCAAGGATCTTAGGTGGGAAGATAACACAAAAAAGAGGATGAGTTGAGGGCAATAAAGATGTGAGAGAGAACAGGTAGGTGACCATGTTAGGACCTGGTGTTGAAGTCCAAAACATCAGAAGCAGTGCCTTACTGAAGTTCAGTCAAACTCACCATCTTCAGATCTACACTTAAGGAAATTCATTTTAGCAGCTGTGTGGAGTGGGGAGAGACTGGAAACAGGGAGACCAATTAGGGGGCTTTGGAAAAGTCTAGGTTGTTGTTGGTCCTTTCTTTTTGAAGAGGACCAGAATACCAGGATACTAGGGAAGTGATGTCATGGCATGCAAGTGAATCATATTTAGGTGAAGGAGGACTGTGCAAAGTCACCAGCCTCACCTTCTCCTCCAAAGCCATTTGGGTGAAGAACAAATGAACCAAGGTATCAATTGTGAGTAGACAGTTTTGGTCACATATAATATTGAAGAAATTATTAGGTTAATAACAATATGTGGTGTAGATGCCTGTCAAGAGCTCAATCCAAACATACAACTATCAGAAGTGAAAATTAGAATCCTTACTAATAATTATAAAGATTCAAGGCACAAAACTATTCCTGGAAAGAGGACAGCAATGCATTTAATAATTAATATTTATCCAAGACCTTTTAGTGCCTAACTTGACATTGACAGGGTGTACCTCCCAGCTTCCAATAGAAAAAGAGACAAAAGGAAAAGAATATTTGGTCTCCTGCTCCCCAGAAGACAGTCTGCTACCTACCTTTTTCCATAAAAATAGCTGACCAGCCACTAGTCTTCCTATTGTTCTGTTAAAAGGAAAATTCTTGCCCTAATTAAGGTAGCAAAACTCAAGAAAATAAATTTAAAAAGGAGTTTAACACACCAAATACACACGTGTTGGGCCCAGTCCCTGGGGCCCAGGAGATTCCAAGGAAGCCCTACTTTTATAGACCCCAGTTAGCATCTTCTACAAGGGCAAAGGTATTTTGATCGGATAACGCAATCACGAGGAGGTGGGATTAGTGCAGCCTCAGCGCCTTCCTAAGTACCTTGATTGTAGAGGAGATGGGGTTAGTGAGCATGCGTGGCAGCTGCTGCCCGTTGGAGTTACCGCTGAGGACACATGATTTCTCCCGAGCTCGAGAAAGTGCGTAGACATGCATGGACATGCAGGACTACCCTACTGGAAGTCAAGCAAGGTTAAAAGGTAAAGTCACTTAAGAATGATTGCATTAGTGACTGATTTTACACAGTTCCATCTTCTAAAGGAAGAAAGAATCGAGAAAGACGGCTTTACTAGCTTATCTAACCTGAGGAAAAAGAGCAGAGAGAACAGAAACAAGCAAAAAGAGAGAGACATCTGCCTTCAAGGAGATTACATTTCTAACGGGGTAAGACAGCACAGAAAAAGAAGCTAAAGGGGAAAAGTGGGGTGAACATGGAGGGAGGGGAAGGTACCCTTGTTAGGGCTCATAGGAAAGGAGTGAAGCCAAAAGAAAGTCTCAAAAAGGCTGTATCTTTGAAATTCCACCTTTTATTGCTGCTCAAGTTGGGTCATGTGCTCCTAGTTATTTTGTACTCCTGTGTCAGGGGGAAGAGAATTCTCTACTTTTTTGCCTCTTCTTCCTCTCCTTACCAAGGTCTCAACTTCTTGCAATTTGGCTTCAGAAATCTTTCCATCACAGAAAATGGTTTTTTTTTTCCAATGCTGATCCCTTATTGGCAACATCTAACCACCTGTTATCAGCATTAATCTTTCTTTTCCTCTTTGCATCATTAAACACTATTATTATCCATTCCTCTTGGATATTCTGTCCTCTATCAGTTCTCATGCCGCTGATCTCTCTTGATTCTCATTTTTTCATGCTACACTTCATTCTTCCATTGCTGGATAATCATCCATGCCCCATTCCCTAAAGGCATCCTCATCAGTTCACATGGATTCAACCTTCAGATATTAGTCTAAACTCCAATGCTTTATCATCATCAGCTTATTGAACATTTCCAACTAACTCTTTCATAGGTATCATAAATTCAACATATTCAAAACAGCACATAGTATATTTTCCCTGAAATTCACTCCATTTTTCTAATGTCCTCTTTCTGTTTAAAAGGATTGCTATTCTACTAGTTACCCAGGTTTGCAAACTTGAACTCATCTTTAATCCCTGACTTCCCTACCACACTAATATATCCAATAAATTGACAATTTTGTTCATTCTACCAAGTCTCCCACATTTTTTCCTTTCTACTGCCACAGGCACCACCCCAATTTAAATGAACCTAGATTGTTACCATATTAGCCTTCTAATTAGTCTCCTAATTACTCTTCTTGGTTCAAGACTCTCCCTTCTCCAAACCATCCTCTCCACAGCTCTTAAAGTGATTTTTCCCAAGTGCAGGTCTGCCCTTATTACTCCCCTCTTCAATAAGCTCTATTGGCTTTGTCTTCCATTTCATACTCTGTGGTCTGGTATTTGGAATTCTTTACCTCCTGGCTCCACTCTACCCCATCCAGACTTACGCATTAATTCCCTTCACACAAAATGAGGTTCAGCGCTATTGACCTACTTAACTATCCTCACACAAGCTATTCCATCCCCTAACCATTTGCCTCACCCCACAGTCTATTCCCATAAGTATTCCCAAATGGAATACATTTCTTCCTTACCTTTACTTCTTAGACAGCATGGTCTGCAGTCTTAAATTGCACACATATCCACAGTTCATGTACCATCTCCTTGAAACCTTTTTTATTACCCAGTATCTAATATATACTTGGAAATTGTTTTGTTTTAACTTTGAATATTATATATTTTGTATCTACTACTTCTTTCCTCCTACATAATATAAGTTGGACTCAACTTATCTTTCCACTTTCATTGTACATTGTTCTCCCTTCCATACTCTCTCATCTAGTTAAAATGGCCTTCTTTCTGTTTCTCACATATAACAATCTGTATCCTGTCTCCATGCCAACTCAGCTCATCCTCTCCTTCTCCTTCACCTTCTATCCAAAGGAAGATAAATTTTGATGGCCAGAAGCTGCTCTCTTAACTTGGGGTTTACTGACTAGATTCCTTCTTTCCTTCCTTCCTCACTCCCTCCCTCCCTTCCTCTCTCCCTCCTTCTCCTTGGTCTGGGAACTCTGGAACCTGGCTATACTCTTCCTAGGAGTTTTCTTTTTGGGATCTTTTTCAAGAGGTGATCAGTGAATTCTTTCGATTTCTCTGCCCTCTGATTCTATAATATCAGGGCAGTTTTCCTTAAGAATTGCTTGAAAGATGATTTCTAGGTTATTTTTTTAATCATGGTTTTCAGGTAGTATGGTGATGAGGGAGGAAGGGAAAGAATCTGGAATTCAAAGGAAAGAGAGAGAGAGAGAGAGAGAGAGAGAAGGAAGGCTTTCAGGTAGTCCAATAATTTTTAAATTATCTCTCCTGGATCTGTTTTCCGGGCCAGTGGTTTTTCCAATGAGATATTCCACATTGCCTTCTATTTTTTTCATTTGTTTGGATTTGTTTAATAGTATCTTGATTTGTCATAAAGTCATTAGCTTCCATTTGCTCCAATCAAATTCTGAAGCAATTATTCTCTTCAGTGAGCTTTTGAAATTCTTTTTCCATCTGGCAAATTCAGCTTTTTAAGGCATTCTTCCCCTCATTGGCTTTTTGGGCCTCTTTTGCCATTTGAGTTTGTCTATTTTTTAAGGTGTTATTTTCTTCAGTCAGGTTGTTGGCTCTCTTTTCATGATTTTCTTGCATCATTCACATTTCTCTTCCCAATTTTTCCTCCACTTCTTTTACTTGATTTTCAAAATCCTTCTTGAATTTCTCCATGGCCTGTTACTAGTTCATATTTTTCTTGGAAGCTTTTGGTGCAGGAATTTTGACTGTGTTGTCTTCCTCCTGTTCCATGCTTTGAACCTTTTTGTTCCCCAAAAAAGGAATCTAAAGTTGGATTGCTGTGCTTGCTTTTCTTTCTTTGCTTGCTCATGTTGCCAGTCACTTACTTGACTTTTGAGCTCTTTGCCACAGTATAACTCTGCTTCCAGAGGGGAGAGCTTTGTCCCAAATCACAGCTACCAGAGCTATTAGGAGGGTGCCATCTCTACAGCCCCCACCATCTTTGGCTTACTGGTCACATACCTCAGGACCACCACCCAAGACTTCAATCCAGATCCAGGCAGGTTAAGGCAAGAGTACTTAGCCTCTAAATGGTCTCTTGGCTTGTAGGCTGGGAGCTCTGAAGGGGAGCTTCTGAAGCAGCCACATGGAGGTGGCTGCAGGGCTGCTGCAATGCCACCACTTCTCCCTTCTGGGGGCAGAGGCTGGACTGAACTCCATCCACCTCAGATTTAGCAGAGTTCCACTGACCTTTTACTTTATCTTTGCCATTTATGGGTTGATAATTCTGGAAATCACCATAGCTGCTGGTGATCCACTCTTCTGAATGCTCCAGCTGTGGCTGGTCCAGGCTACCCTGGGGCTAAAACCACAGGCTTACATGGGGCTGGCCTTGGCTGCCAGCATGCTGTGATGAACCCTTCCTGTCAGCCTGCTGGGCTACCTTCAGCAGGAGATTTGTTTCTCTCTGTCACTTTGTGGGTTCTATAACTCTAAAATTTGTTTAGAGTCATGTTTTATAGGTATCTGAAGGGATTATGGGGGGGGCACAGAGTTTTTCTGCTTCTATACTGCCATCTTGACTCCACCCTTCCTTCACTCACTTCTTTTTTTTAATTAACTTTTGTTTATTTTTAGTTTATATCATTCATTTCCACAAGATTTCGAGTTACTTCTTAAAGAGGCCTGTTCACTGAATACATTTTACCTCATTCTTGAGTCAGTAGGTAAAAAGGCCTTAGCCTAAAAAGTCTCCCATTGAATCATGGAGAATCTCTAGTCATCCTGAGAATATTTGGTCACTGAATCCAGATGACTCTGGAGGAGAAAGTGAGGCTGATGACCTTGCAGAGTTCTTCCTCACTCAAATCAAAATCAGCTGCAAGTCATATCATCATTTCCCTGATGCCATGGTTCTCTTCAGAAATGAAGGACAAATACAACAACAATAAGCAAATAATCATGCCTTGAATACACTCCTTCCTTACCTCTTGTAGCACCAATGCAATATTCACAGCACCAGCAGTCACTGTAAATATATCGGCATAGTGCTTAACTGCAAAATATAACAGGCTCTCCATACAGAAGACAGAAGTAAAATATTTATTCAGACACCAGAAAACCAAATCCCCATAACAGCACAGAGAGCCACAGCATCCTTTAGCCTTCCCACAAACCAACACAAGCCTAGCTGCGACAGCAGGTGGCAAACACTGACTTTTATTCACAAGCCTAACTGCCTCCCTTGGATGTGTCTTCTCTTCTCAAACATGTCTAGCTGTTCTGACTCCCAGCTTCCTGTGGGCTCTGCTCCACCCTTCAGCATACTTCTCCCACAACAGGCTCCATGTGATTACATTCGATCTGTTAGGGGGCAGTGTATATTTTCCAAGCAGGGAAGGTCTTCAAATTCTCTTAGGCTTATTAAGAGGCAGAGGAGATCTTCAAATTCCCATTACCATGACATTCAGCCCCAAGATCTTTCATGTCCATTACATAGCAAAAATACATTAACAATACATTTTATTACATAGATTAATGAGAGTTTAGGGGCAACTGGTGAGGTAAATGTTATCAATAGAACTTTGCAACAATATAATAGGGATGATAGAAACTAAGTACATAAAATAACATCTTAGGGTTGGGGCTTGGGCATAAGCACCCCATCTTTCCCCCCTCGAACAAATGAGCCTCAAAATCTTGGGGTAAAGGTCTCTTCTCCATAGCTATTTCTAGCTGAAATTGAATGTAGAGCTGTCCCTGCCCCAAGAGATCCCATTAGAGAGGTCAGTTCTTTAGCTGGCATATGGGGCTCAGTCAATGCCAGCTCCAGGGGTGGCACATCACAGTCATGGACAGGGGGTGACATTTGGCTTAAGTGATCAGGCATCTGCAGATGGAGGGCACTAAGGCTTCAGGAAACAAATCTCAGAAACAAATTTAACAGACAAAAAGCCAAAAAGAAACAAATAGAGGGTCAGCTGTCCCTTTGGAGTCCATGAACTCACTATCATAGCCTCATTCACAATAGAATGTATGAGTTAAAGGTACAATGTGGCAATCATCTTCTCCTGAATAAACAACAGCCAAGGTATTGTCTTTCTTGTGTGCTATGATCTCCACAGCCTTTGGAGCATCATCTGGCTTATACTTTACCCATACTTTAGCTCCCAATTTTATTCTATCTGTAGAACCAAACCCTTAAATTCCCCTGATAGTTATTTCAGAAGGAGGGTCCGTTTTCATAAGGGGTATTGTTTCACAAGGAATAATGGTCACCTGAACTTTTTTTATAATTTTTACAAAACTATATGGGTTCTTTTAACAGTAATTAATTTAGCAAGTACTTAGCCCTTAGTTGCTAAGGGCTAAGTACAGAAGGTGTGAGCTCTATCTCTTTTGTGAAAGAGGCAGAAGATATGAACTCAGCCTCCTGTGTGAACAGAGAGTGTGAACTCTGTCTCCTGTTGCTGATGTGGCAGGAGGGGGTTGGCTGAAACAAGAGGCCAGTGTGTGTATATAAGAAGAATTCCAGAGACAAAGAATCAGAGTCAAGAATGTTCCTGGTGGCTCCTGGTGGAGGGAGCAGAATTGTCCCAGCATCTGGGAGCTGGACTGCTGGACTGAGAACTGAGTTGGAGTTTTCTTGAGAGAGAAAGAGAAAGAGAGAGACAGAGACAGAGAGAGAGAGAGGGAGACAGACAGACAGACAGAGTTTCTCTCTCAGCATCTTGAAGCTGACTAAGAACTGGGTTGGAATTTTCTTGAGACCAGAATCTGCTGAAGGCTGAAGTGGCTGCTGCCTGGAAGGCTGAGTTTTCTACTGGGTCCTATGGCCAGCTGATCTGCTGGAAGACTGAAGAAGCATGACCAGGATAAGGCTTTGTCTGTTTGTGGGCTTGGTGGATCCTTGAGTTCCCAGCAACAGAAGTGGTGAAGGGTTTGAGATGTGTTGGACCCTGTGAATTTCAGTGTGTACCAAGAACTGCCCAGAAGACTGGACAAGGACCTGGGAGCTGTCTACCACTGAGGACTGGATGAAAACCTGGGAACTGTCTGCCTCCAAAGCCAGTAACAGTTTGGTGGATTCTAGTAGGAGTTGGGACCATGGAAGGGGATCCAGGGAATCTGAGAGACCACCCCGAGTCAAGATGAAGAAAAGGCCTCTCCTTGGATATAGAATGCTTGATGAAATTGAAGTTTGCTGGACACCAAGGGGTGGAGGGTTTGTGTGATTTTTTTTTTTCTGATGATTGTATGTAGTGACTGATTGTTAGATAAGTGACTGATTAAGTTAATCTATAATTGCCCCATGAGTGGAAGATTGATTATTGTATTGTGAATTGATTGAATGATTAAGTATTGATTATTGTATTGTGAACTGATTGAATGATTACTTTGATTTGTAATGGAATAAATGGAGTGTTGACTATACTGTGTAATCCGAACCTTAAAAGCTGTTCACAGTAGCATTCTTTTGGGAATCTGCTTGTGCATGGAATTACAGTTCTTAACCCAAATTTTGGAATGTCACAATAATTTCTTCTTGATAATAAGAATCTATTACTCTAGCTAATACATGTATTCCTCAAGCTGCTTATCATGATTCACGTAAAATAACAAACCCTCCACCCCTTGGTGTCCAGCAAAATAATTTTTAGAGATTCTCATACATATTCCAGTAGAGATGTTTCTTATTTCTTTTCTATCCAACCAAAAGTCCTCTACACAATGTAAATTGTATCCTGCTGCAACAGGCATTCCTGGAAACAGTGCTTGAACATCTTGCCTCATAGTCCAATAATCAATATTTGGGATCTTATGTGTTTGCTGTTTTCTAATTTGCAGATTTGGGGTCATCATTCTGGCTAGTGGTGTACTTTTTTCCCAGTCGTCTATTATTCAAATTATGTAAAACAGTAAACAAATTATCTTTCCAATGTTGATACAGATTTTTAGAACTTAACTTCTTTAATGGTTCTTTCAGTAAACCCAGATGCTTTTGCATAATTTGGAATATATCCATTCTATGTTGTTTAATATACAATATCTCTTCATTTCATTACCTTTGAAATGTGACCCATTGTCGCTTTGAATCTGCATTGGGGTTCCATAATATAGATTTATGAGATCTAGAGTATTATAGGTGTTTTTTTCTGGGTTGCATTCTTATAAGGATAAGCCAGTAGTACACCTGAATAGGTGTCAACACAAGTATATATAAATTTTTATCCTTTATGTTGTGGTAGAGGACCATATAATCTATTTGCAAAGTTTGGGATGGGACTTTTCCCCTAACTGTCTCCCCAATTACTACCTGAGGAACAGTTAGTTCCTTTTCCAATAGACATATATGGCATTCCTCTGCTATCTGTTTTAACAATGAATGAGAGATACTAATACCTCGATCTTGTGCCCACCAGTGTGTGATCTGGATCCCTAAATGGCTAGCCATTTGATGGACCTATTTTGCTAGTACTGGATCATTAGCTGGTGTCAGAGTAGGGACAATATGATGAGTAGCAATCTTTGCTAGTTGAGCAGCATATGCATTGTACTCCCATTCTTGTGTGGTAAGGACCACATGAGCCTCTGCATGAAAACCTGACAAGTAAGTGACCAAAAACATGTCCCATCTATCTTCCTGTAATTCTTTGCAGGTGTTTACCATGAATTTCCCGATTTTGATTTTTCCTCATGGGCATTCATGTAACTATCCTCCTTGCTCTGTTTTGATGGCTTGATATACTGCCATAAGTTCAGCATATTGACTACTTCCACCTATCCCAGTACTTTCCAAAGTCCGCCTAGTACATGGGTTATAGGCTCCTGCTTGCTAATGTCTTTTATGACCAAAATATTTTGCTGTCCCATCAGTAAACCATGCGTATTTCTTTTCTTTTCTCTTTCTTTTTTTTTTTTTGCCTTTTTGGAGGGGGGAAGGCAGGGCAATTGGGGTTAAGTGACTTGCCCAAGGTCACACAGCTAGTAGGTATTAAGTGTCGAGGCCAGATTTGAACTCATGTCCTCCTGACTCCAGGGCCTGTGCTCTAGTCACTGCACCACCCAGCTACCCCTGGGTGGTACGTATCTATCATTACATTTTACCAAGGACTGTATCAACTGTTGCTCTGATTCAGGGGATGTATTGATTTTTGCTATAGATTCATGTAGAACAGAAAGGAAACTGCACTTTTGCTTGTTTTAGCTCTATTTTGAATATACCGTATCCATTTAATTATGCTGGCTTCTTGGGCATGTCCAATTCTGTGAAAAACTGGGGTACTCATTACCTATGTCATATTTGGGATTCCAGGCTTAGTATCACTTCATGGCCCAGAGTCAGTTGTTCAGTCTCTATCAAAGTCCAATATGCTAATAACTGCTTTTCAAAAAGTATATATTCTAGATGAAGGAAGTTTAGACCAAAATCTTAAGGGTACATTACAGCATTGTTGTTTCTGCCATAAACTACAATTTGCATAATCATCCTATACAATCACTTGTACCTCCATTGGGCTATTTTGCTCTACCCTTCAGCAAACTCCTTCATCTACAGGCTTCATGTGATTACATTCAGCCTATTAGGGGGCAGGGTATGTTTTCAAAGCAGGGAAGGTCTTTAAATTCCTTTAGGGTTATTAAGGGACAGGGAAGATCTTCAAATTACAATTACCATTACATCTCTTGTAATGATAATTTATTTAAATTTGAAGACCCCTTTTTGTTATGTCAAGTAAGCAGGTACTTAGCCCTATAGTGGTTCTCAACCTGTGGGTTATGTTCAATTTCTAACAATGAAAATATATCCTGCATATCAGATAGTTTCCTAACAGTAGCAAAATTACAGTTATGAAGTAGCAAAAAAATAATTTTATTGTTGGGGGTCACAACAACATGAGGAACTGTATTAAAGGGTCGCAGCATTAGGAAGGTTGAGAACCACTGCCTTAGTAACTGAACAAACCAGAGGGTATGAACTCTGTCTCCTACTGCTGACATAATAGGAAGGGTTTGGCTGAAACAGGAAGCCAATGCTTTGGGTGTGTATAAGAAAAGCCCCAGAGAGGCAGAATTAGATTTTTTCTCCTGACAGGCTCCTGGTGGAGGAAGCAGAATTTTCCCAGCATCTTGAAGCTGGGCTGCTACTTGCTGGACTGAGAGTGGAGTTGAAGTTTCTTGAGAACAGAATCTTGAAGGTTGAAGTTATTGCTGAGAAGGTATCCTGGAAGGCTGAGATTTCTTGCTAAGAAGGGCACCTAGGGCCAGCTGAACTGCTGGAGGACTGAAGAAGCATGACTTGGATGCCATTACTTTGTTTGTGGCTTGGTTGATCCTTGAGTTCCCAGGAACAGAAATTATGAAGGTTTTGAGATGTGCTGGACCCTGTAAACTTCAGTGTGTAGCAGGAACTGCTGGGAGGACTGGACAAGGGCCTGGGAGCTGTCTGCCTCTGAAGCCAGGTGACTGTGTGGTGGGTTCAAGTAGGAGCTGGGACCATGGAAGGGGATCCAGGGAATCTGAGACACCACCCCAAGTCAAGATGAAGAAAAGGCCTCTCCTTGGATGTTGAATGCTGTGATGAAATTGAAATTTACTAGAAACCCAGGGGCGGTGGGTTTGTGTATTTTCTAATGATTGTATTTAGTGAGTAATGATACTTAGTAACTGATTGCTAGAGAAGTGACTGATTAAGTTAATCTATGATTGCCCCATGAGTGGAAGACTGACTATTGTATTGTTAGATGACTGAATGACTGAGTAAGGAGGCAAACCTCCTTAGGGATACCAGATGGTTGGTCTTTTGTTCTTTGTTCCAAATACTTTGTTCCAAATTTCTTTGGTGAAAACTATGTGGCCATTTTAATGTTAAGCTGTTGTGCACACTATATTGTGATTTTCTGCGGGTTATGTTCAATATAATGTTGTAATGTTTTGAATATTGTGATATGTTGTGAGTGTTTGCCTTGATTTTTAATGAAATAAATGGAGTGTTCACTATACTGTGTAGTCAGAACCTTAAAAGCTGTTCACAGTAGCATTCTTTTGGGAAGCTGCTGGTGCGTGGCGTTACAGCAACTCAACTCCCACCTTCTACCTGAAACCTTCCCTGATCTCCTCTAATTCCTAGTGGTCTCTTTAGCAAGAGAGCACTCTCTTTACCTAGTGCTACCTTGTATTTAACTATTTGTGTTTATTTATTACTCTGTTGTTCTATTTATATTTGTTCTCCATATACTTAAATATGTCATCATTGAAGCCCTTATTAGAATATATGCTCCTTGAAAGTAGAGATCATGTCATTCTCCATGTTTATATCCTCAGCATCTAACACATCACCTTTAGCATAGTAAGCAATTTATAAATGCTTGCTGATTAACTTATTGGCCTTGATAGGTTCTAAGGCTGTGGTCCATACTTATGATTTCATTATTATAGGAACCTCCTGGTGAGATGGCAATTATTTTGCAACTTACCATGTTAGAGAAGAAAATTGACTGGGACACTTAGAATGTAAGTGATTTGCCCAGGGTCACACAGATTATATGCATTAGAGTTAGCCCTTGAGCTTACATCTTCCTAATTCTGAGACCAACTCTCTATCTAACCTTATGATCTCTCCTATGAATTACTGCCATAGCCTCCTAATTAGTTTTCCTAGCTCAGACCTGATCATGGCTACCAAAATGTTTTGGGAAGACTGAGCGCATGGTATATACCATGTACAAATAAAGATGTATATACAACACAATTTGAGGAGGAGGGAAAGGACACTAGCAATTAAGGGGATCAGGAAATGCTTTTTTTAGATGGTGGCACAGGAGGTGGGCTCTAAAACAGTGGTTCTCAACCTATGGGTTATGTTCAATTTGTAACAATGAAAATACATCCTGCATATCATATATTTACATTAAAATTCATAACAAAATTACAGTTATGAAGTAGCAATGAAGATAATTTTATGATTGGCGGTCATTACAACATGAAGAACTGTATTAAAGGGTCATGGCATTAGGAAGGTTGAGAACCACTGCTCTAAAAGAACCGAAAATTTTATGGGTCAAAGGTGATGAGAGAAAGGATTTGAGGCATAAGGGATTGTCTTACAAAGGCACAAAGTTGGGAGATGGAATACAAAGTTTGAGGAACAGCAAGGAGGTCACTTTGGTTAGAACAAAGAGTATATGCCATAAACTTGGTGAGATAAGCTAGAGCTAGATCCTCAGGGGCTTTTTCAATGAAAGAGACAATGTTAAGTCAAAGGCATCCTTCTCTATTTATAATTGAATTCTCCCTCTACCCAGTCTAGTCTATATGATTTATTTTGGATTGCACTCAAGGGGATTCTACACCGCTCAAGAAAAGAAAATTACCTTCTGAGCCATGATTCACTGGGGAACATTCCTATACTGATTAGAGCCAAGTGAGGTAGAGGACAGATTATACTATACTCTTTACAGCACAAAACCCATAATTCCAGTTCAATTCCAAATTGAAGGTAACTTGGTTCCAGATGTTAACTATGATATTGTCAAGGATAAGCAAGATGAGGAGGGCTTGCAGTGCTTCCAGATATTTAAACCAGAGTAGAAAAACAAAGTTTCTTGTATGTCAAGGGAAATAATTTTTATGGTTCACTAAAAATTCCAGTCTGACCATTCCAGACAAAACCAAAAAAAGTTTAGAATTCCTGAATAGAAAGCAAAGGTAATTAAGAATTTGAAAAATTTCTAGTATTTGGAGCCAAAATAACAATTATATCTTTTTCTATTGTAACAAAATATGTTATCTAAGTATTCCAATGTGTTTAACACAGAAACCTAAAAACATGAAATGGAATAAAGTCTAAACACAATATAATAAAAGCAAACTGGAAAGATCATCTCCTGCACTTCCGTTAATAGTCTTTTTTTTTAAATATGAGATTCTTTATTAAATTTTTTTGAGTTACATCTTTTCTCCCCATCTTTCCCCCGCCCACCACCCCAAAACAGCCATCCCAGTATTTCCTCCCTCCCCCAGTCTATTTTCTCCTATGTCACTTTTTGGTA
>CM053584.1:220670024-220686338 GCA_028627135.1 Pseudochirops cupreus
CCGAGCTGACTTTAGTGGGAAGTATCTTTGTGTGCGTTTTGGAGTTCCAGGATTGGTTTAGAGTCCTATTTTATGGGTATTTTGGGGTGGCTATGTGAGAGCTGTGATATGTTGCTGCTTCTACGCCACCATCTTGGCTCTGCCCCCCGTTAATAGTCTTAAAGAGGTAACAATAACAACATATAGTAGATAGAACAATAGATTTGTGGGTCAAGAGATTTGTGTTTGACTCCTACTTTTGTTAATTCTATGTGACCATGGATTAGTCATTTAACCTAACTGGGACTTCATTTTCTCATTTATAAAAGAAGAAGAAGAATATTACCTTCTGCATATGGTTTTGAGAATCAAATGAGAAAATGAATGTAAGGCACTTTACAAACCTTAACCATGACATAAATGTCAATAATTAACAATATTACCCTATTACAGGGTAATGTTAATGTCTAACATTACAAAGTTTCCTCCTTTTCAATGTTTTTACCCAGTTGCTTCTGTACTGATCACTTAATGAACATTTACTGACATTGTAAAGTGACTTAATTTGGACAATATTAATGATCAGCTCTCCTCCTTGATACTTTCTCTTTCCTGTTTTTTTAATACCATTCTTTATTGGTTGTCTTTCTGTCTGTCTAAAAACCCCTCATTTTCCTTTGTTTACTCATCACCTACCAACTGTAAGTATTCCTAGACACTTCCAGTCTCTCCTGGGTCCTCTTCCCCCTCTACAACTTCTGTATTGATGGACTCACTAGCTCCCAGAATTTTAATTATCACTTCTACAAGGATGACTTACAGAACTATTTATTTAGTCCTAGTCTCTCTCCAAACTCAAAAACCCAAAGTCCCAATTCACCAACTGTCAGTTGGGTATTCCAAACTGTATATCCTGGAGACATTTTAAACCAGAGGTTCCCAAACTTATTTGACTTGCCACCCCCTTTTCAAATAAAAAAATTTCTCAGTGTCCCTTGGAAATCTAATTTCTTTAACCATTTAACATTTTTTTTAAATTTGTGTCATTTCAAATACTATAAAATATTCTTTTTTTAAATGACCCATCTTAACTTTAGTAATTTATTTTAAATTTGTGGGGGTCTTTCCTGAATTGAAATTTTGATGATGCAATATTGTATCATGTAACCTTCTAGTGTTGTATTGTAAATAAGTCATTAAATGCACATATTCCTGCAGATGTACGCTGGACTTTCCAACAGTGTGTGGCGTGCTCTTCTGCCAACACTTGCTTGTTAAGACTTGTAGGCAGATTTGACCACTGGTTATAACTTGCATTTTATGTGTTTATTTGGAAAATAATGTAATCACCATGACTTCAACTCTGTTAGACAACAGACAAAACAAGTGCAAATGGTTTTTAAAAATGTTCTTATCTTCTCTTCTTTCCTTATGCTTCTACCTCCCCCTTCTTTTTATTGAATGCCCCTGAATTACACTTGAGACTAACTACCACATATTATTGCAGTGCCCCTCAGGAGTTGGTACTGGCCACTTTGGAAACCTCTGTAAAAAAAGTATCTCAACAACTCTGAAACTGAACTCATGATGTTTCACCCTTAACCCACCCTTCTAATCTTTCCTGTTTGTTTGCTTTTGAAGGTACCACAATTCTTCCAGTCTCCCAGTTTTCTAGTATTGGCGTTATCCTTGACTGCTCACTCTCCCATACCTCACACATATAATTAGTTGTCAAATATGGCCATTTCTACCTTATCTCTCACATTTCTACTCTAAACAGCTATCACTGAAATTCAAACCCTTTTCACCTCTCTCCTCCAATTTAATTTCTCTCCCTCAAGTATCTTTCTGTTATGGCACATTCACTCAGCTGCCAAAGTGACCTTCCTCAAAGGTAGATCTGAGCATATCATTCCTCTGCTCACAAATTCTAGTGATTCCCCATTACCAGAAAGACAAAATATAAACTTCCCTGTTTAGTTTTAAGGACCTTCACAATCTTTTCAGCTCTACTGTCTAACATTTTCCTTCCTAAATTCTTTAGTCCAGAGAAGCTGGATAACCCCTTGCTGCTTAAAATTAGCACTCCAGTTCTCATCTTGGTACCTTTACATTATCTGTCTCTCAGATCTATGAGGTGCTCCTTCCTCCCCTCTGCCCTACAGAATACCATTATTATTACTACTAGTAGTAGTACATTACAGTAGCAGTAGCAAAAGTAGTAATAGTGGTGGTAGTGTTACTAGTAATGGTAGTGGTGGTGATAGTAGTAGTAATAGTAGTAGTACTGATAATCTTGATAGTGCTGATAGAAGTAGCACTAGTAGTACTCATAGTACTGATAGTAATAGTAGTAATAGCAGCAACAGCAGCCATACCAGCAGTAGGAGTAGTAAAGAAGAGTATTTTTAGTAGTAACTAGCATTTATATAGCTCTCAAAGGCTTGTAAAGCACTTTGCAAATATCATCTCACTATATCCTCACCCTGAGAGGTAGGGGCTATTATTATCATTTTTATAGATGAGGAAACTGAGTCAAGGAGAGGGTAAGTGACACAGCTAGCAAGTGTTCAAGTGTTTGAACTTAAGCTTCTTTACATTAGTTTCTCTTTTCACAATACTGACTGCTCTGGATTGTCAAGAATGGGTATGAAACTATACTACCTCTCATGTGGTACTGGTGCTTGGTTGCATAGGAGAGGAATTGTTGTGTTTGTTCTTTGTTTCTGAAGAAGACCATGGCATCAGAAAAATGATAACATGCCTTATAATTGACTTTGATTTAAGTGAGGGAGTGCTGTGCAAGGTCACCAGCCTCACTTTCTCCTCTGGAGCCATCTGGATCCTGTGACCAGATATTCATCAGGATGACTGGAGATGATCCAGGATGCAATGGGAGACCCTGGCCCTTTTAGGCTAAGGACTTTTCACCTACTCATTTAGAGTGAGGTAAGGCCCATTCGGTGAATACACCTCTTTAAGAAGTGAGTCAAGGATGGTCCCTTTAATTAGAAAAAAAGAAAAAAATCTAACTGGGAGGGGAAGACCCTCAAGGTTGCTGTTCCAAAGAGAAAGGAACAGTTACCATTGGCATTTACTCTAAGCCAGGAGGTTCCAAAATACAGCCATTAAGTGGAGTTTGGGCAGGGAGGGACGTACTGTGGTCCAATCTATGAGCTTCAGAGTGAACTGGGTTTAAGATTTAGTGAAGGAAGGAAGGAAGGAAGGAAGGAAGGAAGGAAGGAAGGAAGGAAGAAATCTAGTCAGTAAACTCCAAGTTAAATGGGTAGCTTCTGACCATCAAAATTTACCTTCCTTTGGAGAGGAGAAAGAGGAGGAGGAGAAGGAGGAGAGGGAGTGGATGAGGACAAGGGAGAGGATGAGCTGAGTTACCCAACTAGCTGGGTCCCCATTCAGGCAGCTGGTCTACTCACAGCTTGTGTTACTGCGATAGTCTCCTATTTTTATTTCTCTGCCTCAAACATCTCCCCACTCTAATTCATGCTCCTCATAACCACCGCAATTATTTCTCTATATTGCAGGATTGATCATGTCAAATGGCTGTCATTCCCAATTAGGTCTGGGGCCAAGCATAAACTTCTCTGTATGGAATTTAAAATACTTTAGAAAGTGGTCCCTACCAACTTTTCAAACTTATACATTATTGCCTTTTACTCAATGAGATTTGACCATGCTGACATACCTGCTGTTCTTATATACTTTTACAATGACTGGCCTGTTTTCTGGAGTATACCCTTTCTTTACCTTTGCCTCTAAGAATCCCTAATATCTTTCAGAACTCAGCTCAATTGCCAAGACTTAGCTCAAGTACCACCTGTTAGTCATCATAAGGTTTTGATGAGTTAAATAACTCATTTCCACCCCCAGAGAGTGGGCTAGCAGGGTGTAGAGAAGGAAAGAAGACTGGGCTATCTCCTCTCTTGAAATCATCCCAGCCAGGGTAATGTCTCTAGATACTGGAAAGCCCTAACCTATCCACTTGTAACATCTTGTGGGTGGCAATTATGTTAATATACATGTATTCAAAGGGTGAAAGAATGACCATAGCCACTGCTAGACCACTGATGTGTGCAACCTTCAAATTAATTTTTACTTATTTTGTATATACAATGAATTTACTTATATATGTACGTATTATCTCTCCAGGATTGATTGATTAACGGGAGGGAAAGAAAGTCATCACATAATATATGACATAGCATTATATATATAGAAGCAGCTCATAATTCCTCCCATAAGCCCTCCAAGCTCTCCCCCTCCATTTTCATTGTGTAGTTCTACAGGATAACACCTCTGCAAAGGCCTTCTGTCTATTTTGTAATTACTCTTTCTTTTACTTCTTTTAAGTCTATGAAGGAAACAAGCATTTTATGTGTTTAAAGAAGGAAGAATAATGTAAACTGAAAGTTACTGACAACAGTTAATAATTTGTAAGCTTTTTGTGGTTAATTAAGGGACCAACTGGGGCAACTGCTTCCCATAAGTATATAGAGTACTGAGCCTGGATTCAAGAACACTCAACTCCCTGAGTTAAAAATCTGACCTCAGACACTTAATAGCTATGTGACCCAGGGCAAGTCATTTAATCCTGTTCACCTCAATTCCTCATCTGTAAAATGTGCTAGAGAAGGAAATAGCAGATCATTCCTGTATATTTGCCAAGAAAACCCCAAGGGGGTCATGAGGAGTTGGGCACTATTGAAACAACTGAACAACAAAAGGGATCGATTATATCATCAAGCACATAAACAAAGTTTATGGGAAACCAACCTATTATGCCTGGAGCAGGGAAAAGCTAAATATGAAAGAAGCTTTGCATTTCCAAAGTCACTTGCAAAATTACATAGAAAAGTAATTAAGTAATTTTGAAAATACCCAGAATTCATTCTTACCTCACATTGACCTCTGAATCTCTTGCTTCCTTCAATTTTACCTCATATACTACCTTCTACTGGAAGCTTTTTTAATCCACTTGCTTGTTAACAGTTTCTCTCTCTTTCTCAAATTATTATTTATATACTTATTACTTTCAATCTCCCAAAGAAACAGGGACCATTTTTCATTTTGTCTCTATACCCTAAGCTTCAAATCCAATGACTCTCACATAGCGATTGCTTAATAATTCCTGTTGTATTAAACTATCTGCACAAATGATGATGACTAAATAAGTGGGTCAGAAATATCCTAATCAGTAAAAATTAATGGCTATTCATTCATAGTTCCATTTGTGAAGAAATGCACATCAAATAAAGCCAGGTGCCCTGCAGATCTGAAAAGGCTTTCTGCTGAGTGAGTCCTAATCACATATACAGATGATAACAAAGAAGTAATAAAAGAAAAGAAGCAATTTTAAAACTATGTAAGGAATACATAAAAGTGACTGAGGGGAAGATTCTGCAGAGCAATCAGGGACTTTTACAGAAAACAATATTCATTCCTCTAGATCTGAAAGAGACCTTAGGGACATCTACTCCAATATCCTCATTTTCCACATGAGGAAACTGAGACTCATGGATGTTAACTGACTTTTCAAAGGCTACATAAGTAGTAAACAGGTGTAAGATTTAAGCTTGGGTCATCTGACTTCAGAGCCAGCATTTTTTCTACTGCATTTCAAAGACATCCACAGGTCTCCAAGTTCTGAGAAGTTATCAATATGATGGGACTTGTTGCAAGCATACTGATTGCTTCCATAGATAAGAACATCTGGAGACTTTCACCTTTTCCATCAGATCTCACAGAACACATGCATTTTATAAATGATATGTCCTGTATATTTAAGATGTGTGTTTCCATGTTTCCCTTCTTATCTGCATTGATTCTGTTATTATAAAAACTTTTCAGTTTCATGCAATCAAAATCACTTATTTTCATTAATTTTATTGCTTATCTGATTAAGAATTCTCTCTACAAGTAGCCAAAGTTGTGAAAATTATCTTCATCCATTTTCCTTCCATTTTTAATGATATCTTTCCAATTCGAATTTAATGAATTATATGACATAAGATGCTATTTATTCTACACTAACTTTTTGCCAAACCTCTTTCTAGCTCTCCTACTAGTTCTTGTCAGATAGGGAAGTTTTTCCCCTGAGTAGTTTATGTTATTAGGTACATAGACCATTGAATTAACAAGTTCAGCTGTTTCCGTTTGTTGCTTATCTAGAATGTTCATTCCACGGACCTATTTTCTACAATTTGTTTGCAATTTCTTTGATAGTTACTCTAGCGGATAAAAACTCTTTAGGGGAACACCACCACCATTAATAACAATAACAACAATAATACGTCGCATTTCTATGGTGTTTTAAAGTTTGCAAAGTGCTTCATGTATGGTAAATTATAAATCTGTAATATGATAAACCATAACATTCATCGATTTGCAAGTTCATCATGTAATTTAGGATATAAATTTCAATTATAATTATAACTTAAAAGTCTCCAAAATGGAAACTTTACCAAATGAAACTAATATACTTCTTAGGAGATCTGTGAGAATGTAAGCAGTTTGGTAAAATCTGCCAAGATATTATTGCCCGAACTAAAAGCAAAATCATCTGAGTTCATAAAACTCTGGAATATAGGTTAACAAAGTATGCATATGTGTGTTTACCCATGTGTCTTCTGAAAAGTATGGACAATCAAAGAAAAAAAGTTTTTTTAAATTTCTGCAGACATAGTACTATGATTATACTTTTGGCTAGATTTAGCCCAGTTTGTTGTTTCTGTCCCTGTACCAACACTGGATATGCTTGTACAGACTGAGTGAGAAGTCTTACTGATGGATTTGAAGCATTTAAATTATAATCTTGAAAGTGGAAATGAAGAAGTCCTGAGGTTTGTAGCCTCAGCCTGTATATACTCATTGTGAACATAAACTCAACAGGCATCCTAATGTTTTAAAGTATGACGGCTACTTACTACAATGAGTAGACAAGGAAAACTAAGAGTTGTGGCTTTGTGGTGCCCTTTAATAGCCATCTTCAAAAATGTAGACAGACTTCCAGGGACAGAGCTAAGATGGCAGACTAGAGAAAACATTCAGCTGAGTTTTCCTAATATTTCTCTCAAAACAACTTTGAAATAATGCTTCAAATCAAATTCTGAAGTAGTAGAGCCAACAAAAAGTCAAAGTGAGGCATTCTTCCATCCCAAGACTACTTAGAAGGTCAGAAACAGAGATCTGTGACATTGACTTGGGACCTGGCCCTGAGCCTACATGGGTGAAACTGTAGTGGTAGGACAAAGTCATGGCAGCAGAAGCAGCAACAAACAGCTTCAAGAGCTCTCAAAACAAAGATGGACTTGGCAACTGGTCAGAACAGTACAGGGGTTCCCTGTTGTAGCACTAGACACAGGACCAGATGCTTTTTGGCAGCTCTATTCCCTATACCACTCTAGATCATAGTTTAAGGGTTGAGAGGAATACTTTTGCTCAAGAGGAAACAGAAGTCCTGAGGGGTAGTACAACTTTTGCTCACAAGGGATCAGGGACCCTAAGGAACAGTATCAATTGCAAACCCAAAGGATCAGAGACCCTTCCAGGAAAAGTGCCAGAGGGCAGACCAGGAAAGCAATAACCACACCTATCCCCAGATTACACCACTGTAGTGTAAAAGCACTAAAAACTTACAACCCTACCTCTAGAACTAGCTCTGAAAAAAAGCGAAAAGCAGTGTGAAAAAGGTTGGAACTTGAGACAGCCTCCTCCCTCACCTATGCCAGAAACAGAGCACAATTTTCAAATAAAGTTCAAAATCAAGAAATAGGTAAGAAAAAATTAGCAAACAACTAAAAAAGAACCTAACCATGAAAAACTACTATGGTGATAGGGAAGATCAAGCCACAAACTCAGAATAAGAAAAATAAAGTCAAAACAGCTATAAGCAAATCCTCAAAGGGGAAAAAATGTGAAAATTGGATGCAAGCCCACTAAGAATTCCTGGATGAGCTAAAAAATGATTTTCAAAATCAAGTAAGTGTGGTAGAGGAAAAAGTAGGTAAATATATAAAAGCAAAAAACAGAAAATCATGAAAAAGACATTTAAGATCTTGGTAAAAAAAAAAAAGAGGCACACACACACATAAATACACACACACACACCATACACACACACACACACTGAAGAAATAGCATCTTAAAAAACAAAATTGGCCAAATGGAAAAAGAGGTACAAAAATTTACTGCAGAAAAGAACACTTAAAAAGCAGAATTAGCCAAACGGAAAAAAACAGAGGTTTAAAAAAAAGCTCAGTGAACATAATAATTCCTTAAAAATTAGAAATCGACAAGTGGAAGCTAATGGCTCTATGAAACATCAAGAAAGAATCAAATTCAAAAGAATTTTTAAAGAGAGAAGAAAACATGAAATATCTTATGGGAAAAAAATTTACTTGGAAAATATATGGAGGAGAAATCATTTAAGAATTATTGGATTACGTGGAAACCATGATGAAAGAAAAATTCTAAATATAATATTTCAAGGAACTCTTCAGGAAAACTGCTGAGATATACTAGAACCAGAGGGGAAAAGAAAAATGGAAAATCTATTATATATCAGCTGAAATGAAAAAAGTCAAAGGTAGCATTCATCATATCAGAAAAAGAAAAAAGAAAAAATAGGCCTAATTAAAAGGGATAAACAGGGAAACATTTTAGCAAAATAAGCATATATGAATCAAATGGCAAAGCATCCAAATTCTTAAAGAAAAAGTTAAATGAGCTATGGGAGGAAATAGTCAGTAAACTATACTAGTGGTGAACCTCAGCTTTCCCCTCTCAAAACCAGATAAATCTAATCATAAAATAAATAAGAAAGAAGTCAAGGAGATGAATACAATCTTAGAAAAGTTAGATACAAGATCTCTGGAGAAAGCTAAATGGGAATAGAAAGGAGCATATATTTTCCTCAGTTGTACATTATAATTTCACAATTTGTAAATAATATATTGTTGGATTCTGGTTTCTAATCCATTTTGCTATCCACTTCAGGTTTATGGGTAAATTCAATTTATTTCCATTCACAGCTATGATTACTAATTGTGCATTTTCCTCCATCCAATTTTTTTTTCTATTTCTTCTATTCTCTCTCTTTATATCTTATTCCTGGTCTAGAGGCTATTTTGCTTCTAACCGCTGTCTTCTTTTCTCTGTCCTCCTTTTTTATCACCTTGCCATTCCCTTATCCATTTCCTCTCCTAGTTCCCTGATAGGTAGGATAGATTTATATTACCAACTGAACACACACACACACACACACACACACACACACACACACACACACACACACACATCCCATAAAACTGAAGTAGATAGCAACATGAATTAGAAAATGGAATCTAACAATATATTATTTACAAGAAGCACATTCAAAGCAGAGAGAGACACACAGAATCAAAATAAACATCTGGAGCAAAATCTATTATGCCTCAGCTGAAATAAAGAAGGCGGGAGTACCAATCATGATATCAGACAAAGCAAAAGGAAAAAATAGAACTAATTAAAAGAGATAAGCAAAGAAACTACATTTTAACAAACTAAACATATATGCACCAAATGGTGTAGTATCCAAATTCTTAAAGAAAAAATTAAATGAACTGTGAGAGAAAATAGTAAGCTATACTAGTGGGGGACCACAACTTTCCCCTCTTGGAACTAGAAAATCTAAGCACAAAACAAACAAGAAAAAAGTCAAGGAGATAAATAGAATCTTAGAAAAGTTAGATATGAAATCTCTAGAGAAAATTGAAAGGAAGTAGAAAGGAGTATGCCCTTTTCAGTTGTACATTATGCCTTCACAAAAATTAATCATGTATTAGAGCATAAAAACCTTACAATTAAATTCAGAAAAACAGAAATATTAAATGCACACTTTTCAGACCATGATGCAATAAAATTATATTTAATAAAGAACCATGGATGCATAGATTAACAATTAATTGGAACTAAATAATCTAATCCTAGAGAATGAGTTGGTCAAAGAAAAAAACATAGAAGCAATAATTTAATTGATGGGAATGACAACAATGAGACAACATTCCAAAATTTGTGGGATGCCACTAAAACAGTACTTAGCAGAATCCAAAAATCAGTAAAGAAAGAGCAGATCAATGAATTGGGCATGCAATTAAAAAAAAACACTAGAAAGCTAATAAATTAAAAATCCCCAATAAAACATCAAAATAGAAAGATTAATAAAATTGAAACTAAAAAAATTGATCTGGTTTTATTAAAAGGACAATAAAATAGATAAACAATTGGTTAATTTGATTTAAAAAAGAAAACCAAATTACTTTTTTATCAAAAATGGAAGGGGTGAATACACTAACATGACAAAATAAAAACATTTATTATAAATTATGCTGCCCAGTTATATGTTAATAATCCTGACAATGTGAAGTGAATAAATATTTATAAAAATAAACTGTTTCAATATTAGGAAAACGGTTTGCATAATTGACCGTGTCAATAACAAAAACAAGAGAAATCATATAATTATATCAATAGATTCAGAAAAAAATCTTTGACAAAATATAACGCCCATTCATATTAAAAACATGAGAATCAATGGACCCCTTTTAAAAATAAGTAGTAACTTTTTTAAAACCAAGAGGCAGCGTTATTTGTAATGGGGATAAACTAGAAGCCTTTTCCATAAAATCAGAGCCAAACGGCCTCTATTATTCAATATTGCACTAGAAATGCTAGCCATGGAATTAAGACAAGAAAAAGAAAATGGAGGAATTCAAATGGGCAATAAGAAGACAAAACTCTCAGTCTTTGCATATGATACGATGGTGTACTTAGAGAGTCCTAGACAATGGCTTAAGCAGAATTTCAGGATATAAGAAAACCTATACAAAGCATCAGCATTTCTACATATTACCAATAAAGTCCAGCAGCAAAAGATAGAGAATTTCCATTTAAAATAACTGCAGGTAGGGGTGGCCCTGGAGTCAGGAGGACCTGAGTTCAAATCCAGCCTCAGACACTTAACACTTACTATCCATGTGACCTTGGACAAGTCACTTAACCTCAATTGCCCTCCCTTCTCCCCTCAAAAAAAAAGAAAAAGAAAAAAAAGAACCATGAACAGTATAAAAAACTTTGGAGTCTTACCAAGACAAATCCAGTGATTATATGAACACATTCACAAAATACGTTTCATACAGATGAAGACAGATCTAAACTACTGGAGAAATATTAATTACTCATGGGTAGGCCAAGTCAATAGAATAAAAATGACAATTCCATCATAATTAATTTATCCAATATTATATCAGTCTAATTGCCAAAGAATTATTTTATGAAGCTAGAAAAAAAAATTCATCTAGAAGACAAAAAGGTCAAGGAAAAAACATCAAGGGAAAGAATGAAAAAAAATGTTAAGGAAGGTAGCCTAGTAGTACCATGGTAATTATCAAAATAAGATTTTCATGACTCCACGTGTATAATTGACATCAAATCACTTGCCTTCTCATGAGGGGATAGGGATGGGAGAGAGGGAGAAAATTTGGAACTCAAATTTTGAAAAAATAATATTCTTAAAAAATCTTACATGTAAATAGATATTTAATAAAGTAAATAAAATATATTTAAAAGCTTTTTAATAGCCATATCTTTAGTCTTGTGTTCATCTTTCCCTATATCTTTTAAAAGACATATTTGAAACTTTACTACTTTTTTTCCTTGAGCTAATCTGAAACAAGAATCTTGAATACTCATAAGTTTCTGAGACAAAGTATTCTTTGGATCCTCTAGATTTCTTCCCATTCCTAATTGACCATTGCAGTTTATTTTTCCATTTAGGCAATAATTCTAGGACTTTGGACTTATGGACACAATACTTGTTCCCCTCTGACTTGAAATGGTTTTAGATAGATGGATAAATAGATACATAGATGGATAATCAGAAAACATTGGTGCTACTGATTCTTACTGGCAATAGTATGCTTATACCTGGGATGTTTTACTACCAAGATCTTAGTTTCTTCATATTTAAAAGCAAGATAATGCTGCTTAGGGTGCCTACCTTAAAGAGTTGTGAAGAATTTTTGAAATGATGTATGTGAAATGTTCTTCTTGAATTGTTTTGTTGATGTCAACTGTCATTGTTCTAATTATTCTTTTATACTGAAGGACAACTGGTTTAGATTATTTTACTTGTTACTATTACAAATTTGTTCCGTATTTATGCTGTTTGACTTGAATTATATTTTGATGATTATCTTTCCAGCCATATTTTCATTATTCTCTTTCATATTCTGGCCAAATTGATCTTATTATTCCTCATATACTCTGTTTTTCATTTTTTGTGCCTTTGCACTAGTTGTACTACATACCTAGAATTACCCCCCTTCTCTCTTCTGCCTCTTAGGACTATTAGCTTCTTTTAAAACTAAGCTCAAATGTCACTCTCTAAATGATGATGAAAAGAGTTTATTCTAACAAGATAGATTTCTTCTGTTCTTATCCTTTTTCTATTTTTTAAAAAAAATTTAAAATGTACTTGGGTTTATTTTGGGTATCTCTTCAAGCTTTCTTTAAATTGACTTTTCCACTGCTATTTTTATTTTATGAAGTAATATCACTCATAATATACTCATATTCTTTTCCATAACATTGTATAAATGGGTTCATAGTCTAAACTTGCTTTTGTCTGCCTTATGGCTCTGGCATATAAGCCTTGTGTTTGAGATGCTGTTTAGGACCTTTCCTTCTTTAAATAATAGCAATCAATTTGCATTGGTTACGCTTCTATAGGAAATTATGATATTCAATCCCTTTCACCTTTCTTCCCTCCATAATGTATTTTTCATCATGAATAATTTGTTTAAATAAGCCTATGTTAGTGTGTGTGTGTGTGTGTGTGTGTGTGTGTGTGTGTGTGTGTGCGTGTGCACATGAGGAAGAGAGAGAGAGATAGTGATCATCTCATTATGATTTGGATAATCCACCAAGATACCTCAGGAGAAAGTCTCTATAATTTAAGAAATAATTAGCAAGAAATTAGAGTTCTTTGTAAGCTTCAGAATAATTGAAGAGTCATTGCCTAAAATGGTAGAGGAGGTATCCCTTCTCAGTATCAGAGAAAGTATTTCAAGATTTGTAGTCTTCCTATCTAGACCGGTATTGGGGACTAAACAGGTCCTGCTTTTGAGTAGGCTTTTAAAAACTCAGAATTCCTATGCTTATAGGGCTATAAAACTGTGCATATCCTTTAACCTAGCAATAACACTACTAGGTATATATCCCAAAGAGATCAAAGAAAAAGGAAAAGACCCTGTATGTCCAAAAATATTTATAGCAGTTCTTTTTGTAGTGGCAAAGAATTGGAAATTGATGGGGATAGCCATCAGTTGGGGAATGGCTTAATGAATTATGGTATATGATTGTGATGAAATACTATTGTGCTGTATAAGAAATGACAAGAAGGATGGTTTAAGAAAAACCTGAGAAGATTTACATGAACAGAATAAAAATGAAGTAAGCAGACCCAGGAGAACATTGTACACAATAATAGCAATATTTGTAATGATGATCAATGGTGAGAGATTTAGCTATTCTGATCAATACAATGATCCAAGACAATTCCAAACGACTCGTAATAAAAAATACTGTCCACCTCCAGAGAGAACTGATGAACTCTGAGTATAGATTGAAGCATACTTTTTTCCTTTCTTTATTTTTCTTCCTTTTTTTGTAACACAGCTAACATGGAAATATGTTTTATCACTTCACATATATAATTGATATAATATTGCTTGCCTCTTCATTTGGTAGGGGAAGGTTTGAAGTAAGGAAGAGAATTTGGAACTCAAATTTTTTTAAAGGAATGTTAATTATTAAACCAAACAAACAAACAAACAAAAAATAGGACAGAGCTCCGCAATGCTGCCAAAGAATTATAGGAGGCTAGAGCAGAGGACCAAATTATAGTCATAACTGTCTAATACTTGATATATATATTTGAGAAAATGTTTATTGAAGGGTGTCTTTATTTTCCAAGAATACTGTTGAGAATTCTATTTTAATTTCTATATCCTTTCAATAACCCCCCCTTTTTTTAACTCCCTATTTTATAAATAAGGAGTTAGCCTAAGTATATGAAGTGCAATAAAATACAGATAATCCCCCCACCTCAAGTTTTCAAGGTGGAAATTATAAGCCAAAAGAGTAACAATTTTCCTCAAAATCTATCTAGACTCTGTGTCAGTTTTTCAATGTGTACCTTCCAGATGTTATATTTCTAGGACTGGTAGAGACTATTACAGGTCAGGTAGGTATATACTTGCATAGAATATGGAAGGATGTCATCTTTTGCAGACAGCTAACCCATCAGTGAGTCCCAGAGAAATGACCTCTAAGATCCAATCCAGAAGTAGATGTCCAGGTCTCTCATCCAGTGGCTTTGCCCCATTTGGAAGTGAACTTGGTAAGATAACTGTTGTATAGAAATTGTATCTAAATTAATCCCACTACCCTGAGGGCCAAGATAGAGTCTATGAAAGGATATTCTGTAATCCAGGTAGTGAGGTGAAAAATATCAAATAACATGCTTGACCAACACCACAATCACAAAGTAGTGGGGTTGGTAGGGCAAATTTCAGGTAGAAATTGCTTTAAGTTTGAGCCCACCCTCCCAAGGGACTGAAGCAATATGAGAAAGAGTATGCCCCAGTGTGTTTGCTGGAAATGATTGTAACTTTTACTCTAATTATATCTTTTCAATAAATGCCCCTTTGTAAAAGCTAATTTTAATAATTAAGAAATGGATCTGGGGGGGCAGAGCCAAGATGGCAGCATAGAAGCAACAAGGTTCTGCAGCTCCCACATAGCCACCTCAAATACGCATAAAATGTGACTCTAAAGAAATTTTAGGGGGAATGGCTGAACAAGTTATGGTATATGAATACTATTGTGCTATAAGAAATGGGAAGGAGATGGACTTCATAATTACCTGGAGAGACTTATACAAATTGATGCTAAGTGAGTAGAGCAGAACCAGGAAAAATTTGTACACAATCTCAGATACATCTTATGTGTGATGACCAACCTTGATCAACTGGACTCTCCTCAGCAACACACAGCTAAAAGACAACTCTACAAGTCTCAGGATGGAACGAGATCTCTACATTCAGAGAAAGATCTAGAAAGACTAGAGTTTAAATGGAGACTGAAGCAATACATGCTATCGTTCTTTTCATGTTTGGTTTTGTTTCTTTTTTCCCAGTATTCCCTCATTGTTTACAACCCTTCTATACAACCAGACTATTGTACAATGTGAAAGTATTTGCAGATCCTATACACGATTGCATGCCACCATGGACGGTGGGGGGGAAAAGAGGAGAGAAAATCTGAAACTCAAGGGATTGTGGAACTGAGTCTTATAAACTAAAACTAAATTTTAGAAAAAAGAAATTTTAGGGCTCCAAAACTCATAAAAATACACCTCCTGCTGAAGGAAGCTAAGTAGGAAAGGCTCATCACAGCATGCTGGGAGCCAAAACCAGCCCAGCCTGAAACCACAGCTTGGCCCCAGGGCAGCCAGGACAAGCTGCAGCTGGAGCCTTCAGAAGAGTGGATCAGCAGCAGCTGTGGCAGTTTTCAGATTTATCAAGCTATAAGAAATGACTAAGTGAAAGGTCAGTGGAACACAGCTAAATTTGGGGGAGAAAAGCAGTCAGGCCAAAGTGCCTCCAGGGCAAGGAAGCAGCAGAAGTGGCGGCCCTACATGCTACAGGGGGACCAAGCAGTCATTCAGAGGCTAAGTGCTCTTGCATTGAGCAGCCTGGATCCAGATCATGGTCTTGGGTGGTAGTCCTGGGATGTGTTTTCAGTGAGCCAAAGCTGATGGGGGCTACAGCAGCCTCCTAATAGCTCCGGCAGCTGTGAAAACCCCAGCAATTTGGGACAGAGCTTTCCACTCTGGAAGCAGAGTTCCACAGGGCTAAAAAATCAAGTAATTTACTGGCAACATGAGCAGGCAAAGGAAGCAAAGTAAGAACAGCAATCGAACTATAGAGTCCTTCTTGGAGGACAAAAAGGATCAAAGCATGGAATGGGAGGAAGACAGCACAGTCAGAACTCCCACACCAAAAGCTTCCAAGAAACATGAAGACTTCCTACAAGCCATAGATCAGCTTAAGAAAGATTTTGAAAACCAAATAAGAGAAGTGGAGGAAAAATTGGGAAGAGAAATGAGAATGATGCAAGAAAATCATGAAAAGAGAGTCAGCAACCTGACTGAGGAAATTAATACCTTAAAAAATAGATTAATTCAAATGGCAAAAGAGGCCCAAAAAGCCAATGAGG
>CM053584.1:220686838-220707205 GCA_028627135.1 Pseudochirops cupreus
GTCCAGGCCACTCAACGCGAGAGATCTGGCTGAGAAGAATCGCTCAGTCCCCCTGCTGCCTGCAGGCCGCGGGCGGGAAGCTGCAAAGCAGAGGCGGGTGCAAAACCTCTGCCTTTCACTTTTCTGCTCTGGAGGCCTTCTGGCTGGACTGCTTATCTCCCCCTTTCACAAATCCCATTCATAGCTGCCGCTAATCCACTCACCTGAAGCTTCTCAGCTCCTCCCGTCCAGCGGCCCCCGGGGCACAGCCCTGGCTTCAGGCCAGGCTGGTTTCAGTTCGCAGTGCTGATATGGTTCCTCGTAGCCGAGCTGACTTTAGTGGGAAGTATCTTTGTGTGCGTTTTGGAGTTCTAGGATTGGTTTAGAGTCCTATTCTATGGGTATTTTGGGGTGGCTATGTAAGAGCTGCAATGTGTTGCTGCTGCTACGCCGCCATCTTGGCTCCGCCCCCCCTACAATCTCTTTTTGACCAGGTGTTCAGTTCCTTTACCATCTCTGGATTGAGAGTTTCTGGTACTGCTGCTGCTACCACCATTGACTCCACCATTTGCTACCTTCAAAGCCAATACCTGATTTCACCTCCATGCTTGGCTCCCAGCCAGCCCCTCCTATGGAACTCTGCTTTTCACTTCCTAAGTTGTGTAGGACTTGAAAAATATCTCACCCCAACATTTTATTGATCATGCTGCTTTACAATTCTATTTGATGTGTTATTTAAGATTTTTAGAGGGGAATATTGGGAGAGTTTGGCTAGAATGTTCCCTCTAATCTACCATTTTGACTGTCTCTGTTCCTAATTTCAAAGGAACCATCATCTTTTCATTTACAAAATTTTGAAGTGACTTTTCCTCATCCTTCCTTATTCTTCACCCTTTATATACTTACAGTTATTAAGTTTTGTCTCTTTTACCTCCACATTCTTTCTCTTGCATGTTCCCTTTACTCAGTGCCACCATAATAATTCAGATCATCATCTCCTTTCACTTTGGACTATTGCAATAACTTTCTAATTGGTTGTCCTTCCCCTAGTCTCTCTCCTCTCCAATCTGTTCTTTATATACCTGTCAAAGTTATATTTCTAAAATACAGGCCTGACAGTATCATTCTCTGATTTAAGGAGCTCCAAAGGGTCCAATGGTATCTCTAGGATAAAGTCAAACTCCTCTGTTTGGCTTTTAAAGCCCACAATCTACCCCCTATCTTTCCAGGTATGCTGCATTTTATTCTCCTTATAAGGAGCTGAATTGGCCTAATGATGGAGGAAATTGTATTACCGGTCTGCAGTCCTTGAAAATGTACTCCTTTCTTACCTTTTTCCTCATAGATTCCTTGAAAGTCAAACTCTTTTGCATCCTTTTATATGAGGCTCTTGCTGATCCCCTGCTTGCCAACCAAGTACTAGTACCTTCACCCCTGGAAATTACCTTGTATTTACCTCGTATATATTTTGAAGTCTAGTCCTTTGTTATAGTTTCTTTTTTATAGGGATTAACTTTTATAGTTTCTTTTCATTGATCTCTTTTATTGGTATTTTATTGGATATAATTTTACTGTTCTTATGGTAGTTTTAGAGGGAGCTGAGTTTGGCTGGAACCTTTCATGTTACCATTTTTATCAGAGAAATCCCTCTTGTCTTACAGATGAGGAAAATAAGACAGGGTCCAAAATATTGCATCCCTTTCTGAAAATAGTAAAGACATGTTCTCTCTCTTTTATTGAGAGGAATGGGGAAGTATGAGCAACTGTATTAGATGCCTTATGAGGTTTCTTGGAGCTCCAAATACTATGGTTCTGTGATACCATGGAATAATAACTCCTTATTACTATAAGATATGAAACACGGATAAATCAATCTAGGCAACTAGGTGGCGCAGTGAATAGAGCCCTGGGTCTGAAGTCAGGAAGACCTGGGATAAAATTTAGCTTTGGATTCTTACTAGCAGTGTGACCCTAGGTAAATCACTTAACCTCTGTCTGCCTTAGCTTCCTCAGCTACAAAATGAGGATAATGATAGCACCTACCTCTGAGGACTCAGTGAGATAATATTTGTAAAGAGCTTAGCACAAGTCCTGGGTATACGAGGCACTCAAAAATACTTTAAAAAAATCTTCCTCTTATTTCTGGTCCATTGTCTTCCAAGCTAAGAAAAGCATCCATTTGTTGTTGCTCAAAGATTATTTACTTGGCCTAGTCTTTTCCATTAAAACTGGCAAAATGGTAGTGCAGTAAACTGCTCAATGAGAGAGAGGAGGGAAGGGACATGGAAAAATAATTCCACAATTAGAGGAGGGAATATGTAATCTCTCAGGTTCTATAAATGCATTGGGGAGGTGTTTTCAGGCAAGTGAAAACTAAGCTGGAAATGGAATTAGCTATGTAGGTCACTGATCTCCAGGGAGTTTAGATTTTAACTCAGGATATTTAGAAATTATCTCTCACTGGGTGATCTAAAGTAAAAGCCATAGAGTAAGACCACCCCTTAGCCCCCTGCCACTGGCTTCACTAAAAGTGTTGAGGTTTACTTCACAGAGGTGGCCCAAGTATGTACTTAGAGTCAGACTGTTTTCAATTAGAGATTCATATGACATAATTTAACACCTTAAGAAAACTGGAGAACATAGAACTTACACATTTTGGGAAGTATCTGGTAAGAAAGCCTAGGGCTTTGTTTTGGCCTTTCATCTGCAGAGTTGTTCAAAAATAATACCTGATGGGATGATTTGGTCACATGGCCTAAAGTACTATAGAATCAAATTTCCTCTGCTTTCTCATGAATTCATGGAAAATTTTTGGAAGGCTCTTATCAGACTTACAATTTCTCCTATAGTAAATCTATTTCCCTTATATTTAAATTTGGTCTTTTTAAAATCTCCATATGTTTTATTTTAGCTTTATTTGGGATATCCTTGATTTTCTTCTGTCTTCAAGTCTGTGAATCAGCTATATGAAAGATATTCTATATTCAATTTCTAGTTCAATACTTTAAAAATAGCTATCACATCCTTACAGAATTTTAGGATTTGCCAAGCATTTTTACATAATTCAGTCATCTGATCCTGAGAGGTAGGTAAAAAAAAAAGAGGCCTACAGAGTTTAAATGATTTGCAGAGGGTCACATAGCTCACAAGTATGTCACCCAAGATTTGAATCCAGGTCTTGTTCTCAAGCTTTCCACCCATTACATCATGCTGCCTTTCGATAATTTTCTATTCATGAAATGTGAATGAATGGAACTTTTATACTACCCACATCTACCTAAGAGTATTATAAATTCATTCATTGAATTATTTTTCTCTACTCTCTGTATTACTACCTTTGGACAACATTCAATGACCATGAATAAGATTATATAACTATAAAACAGTTACAAAAAGGCAGAGCAGTAGCACAACTGCCTTTTGTTGGCCCAAGCCTTTTCCCCTTATAGCACTGACTCTTACCTGATACAATCAGGTACAAGGTCCAAACATGAATAGAAAGATGAAGACAATGAGCCTAAGAGAATGGCTGAGGCCCACCAAAGCATTTCTTGAAGGTGTTCAGCTAAGTAGTCAATTGCAAAAGACTTCTTCTATCCATATGGTTAGTGCTGAGGTCTAGGGGTGCTGGGACCCTGAAATTCAAGGGCAAACACGTGGGTCCTGCTTTGAATGGATTTGGCTCAAGCTTTCTTTCAGCCAGAGATGAAGTTTATTAGAACACCTGTCTGGGTGGGTGAGATTTTAAGAATCTGCCATATTTGTGACACTTGCATTGACGAGTGTGCCAGACTGAATCTGAGCACTGGCCAGACTCTTAAGGGATCTGAGGATGTTTGTATTGCTAATGCAACAGGTGAGGTTTTTAAGAAATCTGAGCAATTTAATGGGGGACAAGATGGACCTTATATACAGAAAGACTGTGGGAAGGATTTAGGAGTGGCCAAGTAGTCTGGGGTGACTGGGAGGTAACAGGGAAGGACCAGGAAGGTGCTCCAGGTGAATGCCAGGGACTTCCGCCACATGAGAAAGTCTAGGGGCTTTTCCCTTTTTGGGGTCCAGATCCCAAAGACATGATTTTTTTCCTTTTAGGGCTTCAGATCCCATCTCCATCAGTTAGTAAGATGAAAAAAGGTCTCTGCTCCAAGGTCTCTCCAAGACATTTCCTTTATACATTATCATGACTTTCCTAGAAAGAGACTCCCTTTCATCTCAAGGCAGAGACATGCTATCAGACGGTTTTGCACAAGTGCCAGGTTCCTGTTACATGAGAAAGCATTGACTTAGAATAACAGACTGAGACAAAAGACTGGGATTCAAATGCTGGTACTGCAACCAACCTTGTTAAATCCTTGGGCAAATCACTTCCTGGTTTGGGGCTTCACTTTGCTCATCTGCTCACTAGCTAGGGGACTGAAGGTTAAAGATGCTTGCCTCTTAAGATCTTTATAAGGTTAAATGATAGGTAATTATAATTAACAATTAATATTAGCTGATTTCATTGTTTCCTAAAGAGAAATTCAAGTTGAGCAGGAAAAAAAAGAGATAGTCTATTCATGCAGCAAGAGTTAAGCAGTAGATAACTCATATATTCTATGGACATTGACATAATGTTAAGAGTATGTGAAGAAAACCTTTAGCATTGAGAGGCATGGAGTGTAGATGGTGCATGTTATTATAAATTGTTGAAAAATTTCTGTTGGACCTCCCGTCTAAGGACCTGCGGGAATGCTCTCAGAGGGCCATAGTCCTCCTTTATGCACACCTATGGGTGGACAGTTTTGAATGTTATGAGGATATAAATGAGACTAACACAGCATGGGCAGGTATGGATGGGGGATGAATTGTAATCAGTATCATTATAGAGACTACTCATGTAGATGAGATCAGAGACCTGTTGGAGAATATTGTGAATTAGAAACTAAAATTCTGCTTTATAGAATCAAAGATACAGAGTTAGAAGGAACCTTATATGCCACTTAATCCAATCCTTTCCCTTTACAAATGTAGAAACTTGTGTTTAGTGAGTTTAAGTGACCTTGTTCAACATCATATAGGTAGTAAGTGGCAGAGCCAAGATTCATACCCAAGTTCTCTGACTTTAAAAGCAATACCTAATAACTCTCTGCCTCCAAAATCATTTGTTCTATTTTCTCCCTTCCTCAATTTCCCACCTTCTTTTGTTTCAGCCCCCTTCTGCACATATAATGGATTTTAATGGTTATCTTTTATTTTTACATTGCCTAATTTTCCCTGTCTGTAGGTCCCCTTCACCCTCCCAGATAGCCATGTAACAATTCCTAGGAGCAATACTCCAAAAAAAAAAAAAAATAAAGAAAAACAAATAAAGAGAAAAAGAAAAATATTCAGCAAAACCAATTAAATGCCTTAAATAAAAACCAGGCATTATGTACAGTGTTCCATACTCATGGACCCCCAGACTCCTCACCTCTAAAGTTAAATTTTAACATATATCATGGTTTAGTTATTTGTGTACCTCTTTTTTGCCCTTAATAGTTTGCAATTTTCTTGAGGGTCCTTCGCCTTCATATCTCCCAGAGTGCCCAATCCAATATGCTTCCCATAGGAGACACTTAATAAATTTTTGTTGAATTGAATTCCAAAAGTAAGTTCAAAACAAAGTTCACTTCATGGCGCAATAAATTCCTGTCCATTCTCCTAGTCCCCACTCCTACTATCTAAGTCACCTTTTATTTTTCCCCTCATTTTTTAATTGTTCAACAACATTGACAAAAAAACTAGAAAGTGACTAAAACATATGCTGATTCAATAAATAAAACTGCCAGGAATCATTTACTTTTCAGCCAACTTATTAGCACAGTTTGTTAAACTGGAAAAAAAAAATACATGCAGCTGCCACAGAATTCAACAGCTTCTGTATATAGCCGATCTTGGAGCAATCTTATTGGTTATTCTCTAAGCTAATGGACCTACCATATGTGCTGGCTAGCAAACTGAATCTTGTTTCTTGTTGCTATGAACAGTGCATTTGGAAACTTACTTTCCTGCCTAATGTTAAAATATGACACTTTTGCCATAAACAGAGTAAGAACAACTGGAAACTCCCTCACAGAAAGTGACGTTTTTATAGCCATGGGCTTGCATGAGCAAAGCATATTCAAAGTTCACTTGTGGTTCCACATTTAGGAAAATTATTATTTGGCCTTTTCATTTGGAAAATTATGCACTGTAAAGTCAACAAGTAAATTGACTTCTGAGTTTGTGAGATTATCCTTAAAAGTGAAGTTACACTTTGAAAACTAGAAGAATATTCTATTATGGATTTTAGAGCTGCATGGTACATTAGAAATAATCTGTTCCAATCTCTTTATTTTTGCAGATGGGGAAAGTTCACCTAAGGAAATGAAGTGAATTGCAGCTAATTGTCAAGGGCAGCTAGGTGGCACACTGGATAGAGTGCCAGGCCTGGAATCAGGAAAACATCTTCCTGAGGTCAAATCTGCTCTTATTTACTAGCTGTGTGACTCTGGGTAAGTCACTTAACCCTGTTTACCTCAGTTTCCTCATCTATAAAATGAGCTGGAGACAAATGACAAACCACTCCAATGTCTTTACCAAGGAAATTACAAATGGGTTCACCAAGAGTTGGGCATGAGTGAAATATCTTAACAACAACAAAGTCAAAGGCTAAATTAAAAAGTTTTCTTAATTGCCACTTTGATGATCTAAAAAGATTTACATTTACATTTAATTACCTCTCCAAGAGTTCATCTTTTGAATGTCATAATCTACAATGGAAATGAGAATTTGAGAACCTTGAAGAAAAGAGACAGGAGAAAGAATGGATTAAACTGGAAGTGAAAAGAATTGGGTTTGAATCCAACCTCTGACATTTATTGCCCAGGTAACACCGGGTAAGTCACTTAAACTTTCTGAGCATTAGTTTGCTTATCTGTAACATTAGGTTCTTGGACTAGATGGCCTTTGAAGTTCATTTCACTTCTAGATTTAGGGAAAGCATGTTTCTACCTGCCATTTCTGATATCCCAATGCTTCTTCCCCTGTTGCTGCTGCAGGCCTGATATAGATTCAGGCTTTCAAAACTGGAAGGGGGTATTATTGCAGCAGTGAAGAATTAGTGAATGAAGCTATGGTGAAAGCAATTAGGATAAATTGAAATCAATCAATGGAAATTAG
Organism: Pseudochirops cupreus; assembly: GCA_028627135.1. NCBI lineage: Eukaryota > Metazoa > Chordata > Mammalia > Diprotodontia > Pseudocheiridae > Pseudochirops > Pseudochirops cupreus. The sequence continues at coordinate 220,693,997 of CM053584.1, forward strand.
GATTATGATATCTTAGTGTCAGAACTGGAAGAGACTTTAAAAATCCTCTACTCTGACACCCTCATCTTTTATTTTACAGATAAGGAAACTTAGGCTCAGAGAGTTATCCAAAGTTATATAAATAATAAGTGGCAGAGCCAATATTTGAATCCAGGTCTTATGACTACAAATCCAGTATTCTTTCTACTACTCTATGGGCAAAGCCTAGAGGAGATAAGCACTGAAATGGGATTCTAGGGATCCGAGTTATTGTTCTTCCTTATTTTTTCAATTAACTTGTTAGACAAACTTTGGCAAGTCACTTAAGTTTTTCAGGACTTTAGGTTACTTATTTGTTAAATGGGCTCATTTTTAAAATGAGGGGATTAGACTAGATGATATTCTAGTTCCAAAGTTAGAGGAGTATGACTTTACAGAATAACATCAGGCAAACTTGCAGAGCAAAGCAAAAATATCTGTCAACCATATGTTGGACACATGTCAAATTGAAATAAATATTTGGGAGGTCGGCTGTCTTCCCAGTGTATGCACTTGGGATATGCCTGAGAGCTTCCTCAGATTCATCTCACCTGACAATTACTGTGCTATAGGCGACCCCTATAGCAATAAATGCAGAAGGAAGCTAGAAGTAATTTTCACAATTATACAAGCACAGAAAATTTAAGGATTTAAATACAGATGCAATACTTTCATCAGGGTTGCTAATCAACATTGAGGTAGTTAGATGGAAAAGTAGAAGAGAACATCTGGGTAAGGTGGTGGTATCTGAGAATGGAATTTGAATTTCTAGATTGCTAGAGAGGAATGATGGGTCTTGGTCTTAGACATAGTATATATTATAAGGGCCAAGAAGAATGCACTTATATGTGTAGCCTGGACATGGTTCTAAACTCTAATTGTCTTCACTCTCTCCCTCCCTGGGCTGATACTGGTTTTCTCACCTATACTTACCTTTCAGGTCCAGGTAGTTCTTTAGAGAGCTGCCACTATTATTCAACTTTTTCCATTAGCCTGAGGAACCACAGAAGGGTAGGGATGTAATATGTGTGTGTGTGTGTGTGTGTGTGTGTGTGTGTGTGTGTGTGTGTGTGTATACTTGGGAGAGTAGGTTGATGGGATACAATCCTACTATCCATCACTGTAGTTGCTGAGCTCCTATAGGCATGCTTCCAGTTTATACAGAATCAGACATAATGGCATCACTGGCTCTTAAGCATGTCACATTTACTAAACAAGAAGGTAAAAAGCAAGAGTAATTATAATATTTACTCATTAGAAGACAAAAACCATAATAATAATATTTACTCAATAGATGACAAAAGCAAGAATAATCAAAATAACCATAAATAACCTGGGTTACATTTTCTCATCAATGCCTTCAATATTTGTGAAAAGAGAATAGATACACATATAGAAAACTATCAGGGATATGTATATATGTATGTATGTATATGTATAAGTAAGGAAACCTATATATTTGGGATTACTTAAAATTTTGGAGAGCAGGTTTTGCTGCTTTTCGTATTTTCAGAGAAGAATATGAAACATACATCACCTGACAGGCAAAACTGCTTCTTTCCTATCTGCTTACTTTCTGGTCCTTATTACCCTTGAGTCATTAAAACAGGGCTAAACTCTTTTAGCACCACAGCCACCCTTACATGGGCACTCAGTCTTAATATATTTCCATGACAAGCATTTCCCTTAAGTTAAAGAATTGGCAAGCTCCCTAGTTCCTCTCTAGGATTCTGAGGAGTATTTTCTTCTTCAGTTGTATATAGTGATAAGGTCATTTAATCTTTTTTTTTTTTTTTTGCTTTTTGGAGGGGGGAAGGCAGGGCAATTGGGGTTCAGTGACTTGCCCAAGGTCACACAGCTAGTAAGTGTTTTAAGTGTCTGAGACCACATTTTAACTCAGGTCCTCCTGACTCCAGGGCTGGCTGCCCCAGGACTCCTTATTCACCTATTTTTCCAAATAGTTTACATAGTATTAGGATTAACTGTTCTTTAAATGTTTAGTAGAATTCACTTATGAAATCATTTGGTCCTGGGGACATTTTCTTAGGATGTTCATAGATGGCTTATTCAATTTCTTTTTCTAAGATTGGGTTATTTAAATATTTTATTTCTTCTATTAACATGAATAATTTATATTTTTATAGATATCCATCGATGTCATTTAGATTTTCAAATTTATTGGCATATAATTGGGCAAAAAAGCTTCCAACAACTGTCTTAATTTTCTCTTCATTGGTAGTGAATATCCCCCTTTTGTTTTTGATAACAGTAATTTGGTTTTCTTCTTTCCTTTTTTTTTTTTTTAAATCAAATTTACCAATGGGTTATCTATTTTATTGGTTTTTACTTCAATGATTTTCTTACTTTCAATATTAATCTATCCTTTGACTTTCAGGTTTTCCAATTTAATGTTTAATTGGGGATTTTTAATGTGTTCTTTTTCTAGTTTTTTTTTTAGTTGCATGCCTAATTTATTGATCTGCTTTTTCTATTTTTCATTGATGTAAGCAATTAGAGATATACATTTTCCCCAACACTTTGGCTTCATCCCACAAATTTTGGTATGTTGAAATTATCAATTATTTCTATCAATTTCTAACAATTTCTATTAATTATTCTTTGACTGACTTTTTTTTTAGGGTATGATTACTTAATTTACAATCAATTTTTAATCTCTCATTTCATTGTCTGTTGTTGTATGTAATTTTTATTGTATTATGACCTGAAAAGGATTAATTTACTATTTTTGCTTTTCTGCATTTGGTTGTGATGTTTTGATGTCTTAATGCATGGTCAGTTTTTATGTAGGTGCCATGTACTGCTGAGAAAATGTCATATCCCTTTCTATCTCATTCAGTTTTGTCCAGAAAGCCATTATATCTGACTTTTCCAGAATCTTATTCACCTCCTTAACTTCTTTCTTATTTATTTTTGATTAGATTTATCTAGTTTTGTGAGGGGAAAGTTGAGAGGCCCCCCACTAGTATAGTTTTATTATATATTTCATCATGTAGTCAATTTAACTTCAAAAATTTAAATGTTATACCATTTAGTACATATGTTTAGTATTGATATGACTTCACTGTATATGGAACCTTTTAGCAAGATATAGTTTACTTCCTTATCTCTTTTAATTAGATCTAGTTTTTGCTTTTGCTTTGTCTGACATCATTATTGCTACCCCAGCCTTCTTTGCATCAGCTGAAACATAATAGATTCTTCACCAGCCCCTTACCCTAGGTTTATCTCTCTGCTTCAAGTGCGTTTCTTGTAAACAATATATTGTAGGACTCCAGTTTTTAATCCATTCTGCTATCTTCCTCCTTTTTGGGGGAGAGTTCATACCTTCACAGTTATGATTATTATCTGTATATTTCCATCCATCCTATTTTCCTGTTTGTCTTCTTTTTCCTTTCACCTTTTCCCTCTTAGCCAGTATTTTGCTTCTGTCTACCACAATCCCTGATTTGTCCACCACCACTGCTGATCTGCCCCTTCCTTCTGTTAGTTCACACATCTCCTTAACTTAATCTCCTCCCCTATTACTTCCCTGTCAGGTAAGATAGATTTCTATAGTCAACTGATGGTGTATATGATTGCCTCTTTGAGACAATAGTTCTGACAGTAAGGTTCAAGCTATGTTCATGGTCCACACTCTCATTTTCTTTATCTCACTATAATAGGTCTTACATGATCAAGAAGAAATTAATGTAAGAAGGCAAAAAGAAACAATTCTAATAGCATGGAGTTATAATCAGGATTACACAGGATCTGTTAGTTTCCACATTAAAGAACTAGAGGGTTTAGCAAAGGAGTTAGAATTACAACCAAGAATCACCTACCCAGAAAATTGAATATCTTTCAGGGGGAAAATGGTGATTTAATGAAATACAGACTTTCAAGCAATCCTGATTAAAAGACCAGAACTGAATTAAAAACAAACAAACAAACAAACTAGACCTCCAAATACAAGACTCAGGGGAAAGATAAAAAGGTAAAAAAAAGAAATAAGAGAAAACATAACAAATTCAATAAGGTTAAACTGTTTATATTTCTACATGGTAAGATAATATTTGTAATTCTTAAGAATTTTATTACTATAAGAGCAACTAGAAGGGGAATATATAGACAGAGGGTGTGGATATAAGGTGACTTTGATGGGATGATACTCCCTCCAAAAACAAAATAAAGAGTTGAGAAAGAAAATTGCTCTAGGGGGAGGGAGTTGAAGGGAGGTAAATTATCCCATACAAAACAAGCATGAAAGAACTAGTATAATGGAGAAGAGGGTTCAGGAGGAGTGGACAGAGCTTAAACCTTACTTTCATCAAAATTGGCTCAAAGAGGGAATAGCATACACACTCAATTGGATATAGAAATTTATATCACTCTATAAGGAAGTAAAAAGGGATAGTGATAATAGAAGGGGGAGGGGAGACTGATAAAAGGGAGAGTAGACTGGGGAAGGCAGTGATCAGAAGTAAGATACTCTTGAGGAGGGAAAGGGTGGGAGTAATAGAGAGAGGGGGATAAATAAAGGGAAAATAGCATGGAGGGAAACATACAGTTAGTTATCATTACTATAAATGTGAAAGGGATGAACTCACCCATTAAATGGAAGGGCCTACGTATGAAAAAATATTTATAGTACTCCTTTTTGTGGCAGCAAAATATTGGAAATTGAGGGGATGCCCATTAATTGGGCAATGACTGAACAACAAGCTGTGGTTTATGAATGTAATAGAATATTACTGCACAATAAGAAATGATGAACAGGCAGATTTCAGAAAAACCTGGAAAGACTTGGATGAACTGATGCAAAGTGAAATGAACAGAACCAGGGAAACATTGTACAGAGTACCAGCAACATTATGTGATGATTAATTATGAATGACTCAGCTCCTCTCAGCAACACAATGATCCTGGTCAGGTACAAATGACTGTTGGAGGAAAATGGTATCCATATTCAGATAAAAAAAATGATGGACTCTGAATGCAGACTGAATCATATTTTTTTTTCACTTCATTCTTTCTTGTGTTTTTTTTTTTCCTTTTGATCTGTTTTCTTCTTTCACAATTGTGACTAATATGGAAATATTTTTACAAGATGGCATATACATAAACTATATCAACTTGCCTGTCATTTCCAGAAAAGAGGAGGGGAAGAAGGGAGGGAGAAAAATTTAGAATTCAAAATCTCATAAAAATGAATCCTAAAAATTTTCTTGATGTGTAACTGGGAAAAAAACCAAACTATTAAACCGAAATAAATAAATAAATCAAATCTAAGGGGGAAAAGTATCATTAAGGTTTTATGAAATGTAACTTATAGTTTCCATGTGGCAATAGAAGAGTGCACATTGTTGAAAAGGAATAGATTAGATGAAGGAGGCAGAGGAAAAGAATTATACAATAAAAAGCTTTTCACTCATGTGGGAAATCCATATCTGGCAAAGGAGTTAGGATTACAACTCATTGGTATTGGCTCAAAGAGGGAATCAATCCCCATATCTGATGGGGGAAGTATGGTGGGGTACATTTCAGTGAAGATAAAAAGAAACAGGGAATATTATCATGGTATACTCAGTAGGGGTAGTCTAGAGGAAATGAAAGATGAGTTCCTCATATAGACAATAAAGTTGGCACAAGAGCAAGATATAATTGTGATGGGGTCCTTCAGCTATCTTAAAGTATTCTGAAACTCTCTCTTTGCTAAAAGCCAAATAGCTAGTGCATTTTCAGTTGTCTTCTTGATAATTTTAATCTTTCATAAGGTAGAAGAAGCAACCAAGGTAATTGTAAATTATCTTTAAATTTGTAAATTATGAAAAAGGAAAAGTAGGCACATCATACTTTAGTCTTAAGGGGAATAGATTTTGAATCAATTAACTGGTGTCTATTAAGTTCTGGGCACTGTTCTTGATACTTAAGAAACAAAGATAAAAACAAAACAACCCCTGCCCTGAAGAAATTTACATTGTGCCAAGAGAGGGAACACATAATCATATAAAGTATACATATAAAATAAATATAAAGTCACTTTTTTTTGGAGGACAGGCATGAACAGCTGGCAGAACTAGAAAGACTTCATATGGGAGGTAGTAGTACCTTGTTGAAAGAAAACAAAGATTCCAAAAGGAAGAGGTATAGAAGGAGTGTATTCTAGGCAAGAGAAACAGACTGTAAAGGCATGGAGATGGGAGATAATAATAATAATGATGATGATAGCTAGCATTTCTATAACACCTTAAGGTTTGCAAAGCACTGGACATGTTAACTTATTTGATCCTTAAAACAACCCTGTGAGGTAGGTGTTTTTATGAACCTCGTTTTACAGATCCAAGGAAACTAATGCTGAGAGAGATTAAGTGAATTTACCCAGGGTCACACAGCTATTTAGCATGTAAAGCAGTGTTCTAACACAGATTTTCCTGAGTCCAAGTCCATTATGCTTATGCATTGTATGACCTAGCCACTTAGATAAGATGTCCTGTGTGAGGATAAGAACAGATTAGTTGGACTAAAGTATAAAAATATACAATGAAGTATAAAAATTACAATAATGTCAGAGATGGATTGGATTCAGGTTATAAAGAACTTTAAATATCAAACAGAAGAATATTTGTTTGTTTTAAAATCTGACCATAAAGGTAATAGGGAGCCACTTGAGTTCATTGATAGGGGTATGGCATCTGTGTTTAGGAATATTCCTTTGGTAGTTTAGAGAATAGGCTGGAGAGAAAATAGAAACTGGAGAAAGAGAAACCAATTAGAAAACTGTTGTGATATTCTATGCAATAAATGATGGAAATCTAATCTAGGGTGGTGTTTATATTACTAGACAGAAAGAAATGGATGCAAATGTTATTGTAAAGTCAGAATTGACAAGTCTTGGCAATGAATTGATTGTGTGAGATGAGGGAGATGGAGAAATTGAGCATAGTATTGAGTGATTGGAAAGAAGGTGGTACTACAGGCAGAAGTAGGAGGATTGTGAACTCCTATAGATGATAAGCTCCTTGAGGAGAGGGACTGTCTTTCTTTTTATTAATCATATCCCCAGTGCATAGCACATTGCAGGTGCTTAATAAATGTTTATTGGATTATAAAGTTTTGAGAACGAAGTGAGTTTGCATAAATGAGATACTGAATTCTATTTTAGAGATTTTGAGATTGAGATACAAAACATTCAAGCAGAAATGTACAATAGGAGGTTGGCAATGAGGTTTGAATTCAGGAGAGACACAGCTTGGATATATAGGTTTGGGAGTTGGGGAGGCTTTAGAAGAGGCAATGGAATGCAAGGAATATGCCAACTTCTCCAGTATCTCTGTGTTGGAGGTTTATGAGAAAATATGCAACCAATACTGTAATGGAAAAGATGGTAAGGTCCTCACAAATGCCACAAGATTGGAGAAGCATAAGGAAAAAAAAGATCTAAGATAAAGGGAATTTTGTTGGAATAAAGATTCTAAAAGGTTCAATGGAAAGGGGTAGAACTGAGGGGGATGGGGAAAAGAGAACTGGAAATTGTGGGAAAGGGTAAAGAACAAGCACTTTGATAGCTGGGGATTCAGTGTTTTAAGCTAGCATTTGCTAGGCAATTTTGAGATCTTTTGACTAGTAGGGGTGGGGAGGTATCTTCGACAGTCCCATGTATAATTTGGGTTTGAATAAAGTTGTCTTTCCTGATTCTGGCTGAAAGATGTCTCTAAGTATTTGGACAAAGCAATATACTTATTAACTACTGGGCATGAAGAGTCAGTGCTCAGGAAGTGACTCTGCCAATTTCTCTTTCAGCCCTAGATTGCCTCAAGGTTCCAATCCAATGCAATCCAATAAACATTCATTAAATGCCTGCTATGTGCCAGGTACTGTGCTAAATTCTGGGGGAAGCAATTAATAAAAAGAAAGATATTCCCTACCATCAAAGAGCTTACATTCTAAATGGTAAGATAAAATACAAAAGGAGGTAGGAAAGCAGATGGGTGGGGGTGGTCAAGTATCTCTGTTTTCACTAAAATTTCCCTGAGGTGTATGGAAATGGGAAGCTTGTTAACCCAATCCAGATTTTAGGAGAATGCCCCCACATAGCTGGAAGATTCAATTACGAGAGTATATCCCTAATCTCTAGATGCATTTCTTGCTTTGAGTTTCCTTTCTTGAGTAGTTAACCAAAGATTGGTCTTGAAATTGATGTGTCCAGGAATGGAAGTGCACTTGGGTATTTGAAAGGTTCAGAGAGATACTGGATCTTTTGGGTGGAACTGATTTATGGGAAAAGAAGTTTCATTATCAGAGAAGATGCTTGTTGGCAGGAAGATGAGTTCAAACTCTGTGCTAGATTGGTAGGATTAGCAGAAGGCTTTGAATGTAGTGCTGACTGATGCTTTATGTGACAATTTGTATTCAGCCACCTTACAAACCACATGTTTATGATTCAACTTCTCAGTGGACTGCAACAGTATTGTATGTTACTGCTTATTTATATCTTGTGAATACTTACCTTTCTTCTTTTTGTGTTTTTCAGCATTTCTGTTCTGTGTTGGAAATAAATATCTAATTAGTGTCGCATATTGAACACTTTTCTATTCTCTCCTTTTTGAAGTGATCCTGGACAGGAACCAAAATTTAGGTTTCAAGCCAAGGATATTTTTATCTAGGTGAGAATGTGATGAACTAGAGCATAAGAAAAAGGAGACTAACTAACCCTTTTCAACTAGAGGAAAGGTTCCCCAAGAAGTAAACCCATTCTGATTTGCTTTTATGGGTCTAGAGCAAGGGGTTCCCTTAGAGAAGAAGAAAAGGGAGAAAACTACAGCTCCCTAGCCTCAGCAGCCATGATAATCTTTAGGTATGAATGACAGAGGCTCTCAGTTTTCCTTCTAGTTTTGGAGCAGAGGGGTTGTTTTGGGTTGTGGAGGTGAGGGATACAAATCTGAGACTAGGTCTTGAGAAGAATAAAGGATATGGAAGGCATGTTCTCTGAACTCAACTGAGCTTGTAAATTTGAATAGGGAGTAGGGACAGGAGTAATAGATTCCAGGATCTTCATTCATTGAGCTATGTTAAGTAGCATACTTAGCTTCTCAGATGAATCTCAGAAAGCTTCTGGCTCAAGAGTTCTGAAATTTGCCTTAGGTGATAGCTGATCCTGTAAAAGGGAAAATACTCATGAAAAGTGGAAAACTGTCAAGAGTGATATTCTGGCAACTTAGTGATTAATGGCTCTGATTTTTACATAAAAAGGAAGTGTTTAAAGATGGACTGGGCTGTACAGAAAAGTTTATCAAACAAGTTAAACTTATTGTGAGTGGAGGATCTATGACAACTGAAAGGGAAGATAGGCTGTAGGATGAAAATAACAGAGGATCAAGTTCCTATAAGAATATCATAGGAAGGGCTTAGCCTAGTACAAGTTCAAGCAAATCCTACTTCTGAACTATATTGACTGTATGACCCCCAGTAAATCACTTGACATTTCAATGGTCCAAGCAACTCTTTAAAACTATAATCTGGAAAGTACTCACCTTCATTGTTAGCCACAGTTTCCTCAGTGAATTCACTCCATCAATGAAATCATAGGTTTTTCCTTATTCCTATATACTTACTTCCCCCTCTGTAGAATGCAAACTCCTTGTGTGTTGGGTCAGTTTATTCTTAGTCACTATGCTCCCAAGCACTAGCCCATAATAATATTTTGCTTTATTTTCTTTTAGTGAATGTTCTCCCTGAATAAATGATTCAGTGATATGACAGGGAGGCAATTTATTTTACTCAATTCTTTGAAACCTGGAATAATGGGTAGAAGTTGCAGTGAGACAAATCTAGGCTTAATGTAAGGGGTGTGGGAGGGAACCAAAGTCAAAAACAACACCTCCTTATGATTAGATATGTTCAAAGATAGAGTGGGCTGCCTCTCGAGGTGGTGGATTTCTCTTTACCCAGCATCTTGAGTAGCTAGCTATTGGACGGCCACTAGTTGGGTGAGTTGTAGTAGAAATTCTTTTCATACCTCAGCTGAACTTGAATGTTGTGAAGATACTTTGTAATTCTAGATATTTCTATCCTAATGTATGTAGTTTTATGAAAATGGAACTTGTTGCCTTAGGGTTAGGAGTAAGCATGAATTTTCCTCACAAAGTCAAACAATCACTTTGAAGTTAGCTTTAAAAATTTACAAGAACTATTTGGTAAGTGCCACAGTGTGCAGAGTCCTTGTCACAGGACTAATGTATCTTAGGGTTTTCCATCTTCACCCTAGCAATATGAATTAATTCTTCCCTAAAAGGCAACAAAATTGTTCCTAGGGCTTGATAGGCCACTGCCTCCTCTGATCCAGCTTCCTGGATCTTCCTATGGTGACATTCTTCCTGGTCACCTAAAAGCATTAAAAGTCTCACCCATGTGGAGTCCAGGTATATCTAATTTGGTGGATGTCTGAAGACTACATAAAAAGAGCCTCTATGTCCTTAATGCATATACTTGCTATATGTGAGTTATGTAAACACCTTTTTTTGTCAATTATTTACTGACTAACAAGTACTTCATTTTGCCCGAACATTGAACCTGAACTGACATAGTGCTGACATTAGGTCCACCCCTAATAGAACTATACTAGGCATTGGAGAACATAAAACATTCAGATAAGAAGTCCTTTGGATTTTAGGGGCAAAAGACAGAACACAGCTACAATATATAATACTACTTGATAAATGCCTTAGACTTACAAAATTTAAAAAAAAAAAGCACTGTGAGATGCAATAGGGAAGATCACTACCAAACAGGGGAAGGGAAAGAATTCAAAGGAGTTGACACATATCTACCCCACTCTCTCCCCCCAATCCTAGAGCCAGAATGAAATCAAACTGGCATCTGTGGACAAATAGAATCAACCCCTCATTTCCCTTCTCTCTCTTCTCTGTCAGCTCAGAATATTGGTCTTCTGCATTTGATTATATAGTTTGCTTCTGTCAATAAACATTTGCTTAGCAACTACTATGCAACTACTACTTAGATCTTAGAAATATCATAGTAATCACATGGCATCAATGACAAAGATAGCTACTTTCCAGTCTTACTTCATAGCTCTCAAAAGAACTACAGACTACTAGGAACCATGTAAAAATATTGCTCAAATTAATAATGTGATAAATGCAAAATAAAATAATTCTGGGATTGTATCTCACATCCAGCAATCTGACAAAGATGACAAAAGATGAGAATTGTCAATGTTGGAAAGATTGTGAGAAAATATGCCCACTAATAACATACTGTACATTGAGCAGTGAATTGATTCAGTAATTCTAAAAAGCAACTTAGAAATATGCTTTTTAAATGGCTAAAATTGTCATGCCTTTTGACCCAGAGATATCACTATCCGTCACATATCAAAAGGAAGTAAATTTACTGAAAATCCCTTAAGACCAACACATGCATAGCAGCACTATTCATAGTATCAAAGAATTGGAAACAAAATTAGATTCCCATTCCTTGAGTAATAGCTAAACACATCGAATCACAAGGATATGGTAAATTTTTGTTGAGCTACAATTTTCTATATTTACAATTTTTTAAAAAGAGCTGTGATGAATACTGAGAAGCATGAGAATGCTTATATGAACTAATACAAAGTAAAGTTAGCAGAATGAGGAAAACAATATATAGACAATGATTACAAGAATAAAAATAGAAAGAATGATAGCATGAAATGACAGTGACCAAACCTGGATCCAAAAAAAAAATATGAGGATGTTTTCTTTCCATAGAAGGAGAATGGAGATTTGGAACAATGACAGAATTTTGATATATTATTTAGTTTTACTGAACTCAATTTTTTTGTTTGTATTTTATTTTTTTTAAATTGAGAAATGTAGGTAATCAAAGGATAAAATATATCTATAACATGTATTTTAGAAAAAAATGATTACTATGAAGAACTCGAAAGAGAAACGGGAGACATGATGAATTAAGGGAACGCAATATTCATAATGACTGTGTAGTGAGACATTTAATTCACTTTGCCACAGCAAGGACAACAACATTTGTCCCTTCAGATACTAAGGGTATCCCTGAAGTATTGAGATTACATTTCTGTAGTGTTACTGTTGGAACCTCTATTCAGGCATTTCTCATATTGTTAGCTGACAGTAATTAACATGACAGATCCATTTAATTTTTTTTTAATTTTTCAAATAAATAAATAAATTCATTTATTTTCTTGTTTATATTATTCATTTCCACGAGATTTTGAGTTACAAATTTTCTCCCCATCATTCCCCTACCCAACATCTCAAAACAGCCATCCCACTGTATAAGCCCTCCCCCAATCTGCTCTTTCCTATGTCCTTCCCCTTGCCCCTCCAACTTTCTGGTAGGGCAGGATGGATCTCCCCACCACAGTGCCTGTATATCTTAATTCCCAGTTGGATGTAGTTAATAATAATAATAATAATAATAATAATAATAATGATAATAATAATATATTTTTAACATTTGATCATAGAACCCCAAACTCCAGATTCTTTCCCTTCCTCCCTCATCACCCACCCCCACTGGAAGGACAAGCAATTAAATACAGGCTGTACATGTGTAATTATGCAGAACATCTCCGCAATGGGCATACTGTGAGAGACTGATTATATGTCCCTCCTTCCTATCCTGCCACCACCCCCCCCTTGTTCTATTCTCTACCCTGTCCCTGTCCCTGTCCCTTTACAAAAGTGTGTACTTACAGCAACCCTCCCTGCTACCCTGCCCTCCCCTCTGTCATTCCACCTCTCGTTCCCATCCCCCCTACACTCCTGTGTGGCAAGATACACAGTTTAGGGTTTATGTCATTCCTTCCCTAAGCCAAATTCAATGAGAGAAAGGTTGACCCTTTCCATTTTGCCTTCCTGTTCTTCCCCTCCATTGTAACAATTATCCCTTGCCTCTTCTATATGAGATGATTAACCCCATTCTGTCTCCCTGTCTCCTCTCATTCTAAACCTTTCCCACTTCAGAATTTCACCTTTTAGAGTATCATCCCTTCCTATTCAATAGATCCTGTGCTCTCTATGTACTCACATATACACATACTCAGATGTGTGTTTGTATGCATATGTAAACCCTCCTATATAGACATATATGTATGTATACGTATATATATATATATATATATATATATATATATATATATATATATATATA
>CM053584.1:220707705-220732319 GCA_028627135.1 Pseudochirops cupreus
TTTGGCTCACTTAAAACACACCCCAGGACCACCACCTAAGACCACAATCTGGATCAAGGCCACTCAACGCAAGAGCACTTGGCCTCTGACCGATCACTTGCCCCCCCTGCAGTCTGCAGGCCAGGAGCTCTGAAGCAGCAATGTGGAGGTGGCTGCAGGGCCACCGCTTCTGCCACTTTCTTGCCCTGGAGGCAATTTGGCTGGACCCCCTTTTCTTCCCCAATTTTAGCCGAGTTCCACTGACCTTTCACTTTGTCCTTTTTTCTTATGGCTTGATAATTCTAGAAACTGCCACAGCTGCCACTGATCCACCATCCTGAAGCTCCAGCTGCGGCTTGCCTCGGCTCGGCTCATCAGGCCGCCCCCGGGGTCAAGCTGTGGTTTCAGGCTGGGCTGGTTTCGGCTCCCACCACTGAGATTGTCCCTTTGAGCTGAGCTGCCTTCAGTGGGAGGTAAATCTGTGTGTGTTTTAGAGCCCTAAAATTTGTTTAGTGTCATATTTTATGGGTATTTTGAGGTGGCTGTGTGGGAGCTGCCATACCTTGCTGCTCCTATGCCGCCATCTTGGCTCTGCCCTCCCAGACCCATTTTTAGATAGAAATGAGAGGGGCTGCTAGTGTCATTGTATCCTTGTTGTATACTCTTGCTTTATTAGGGCAAAGTAATTTGTTAAAAGTTCCCTGCCTTATGAGTGCCTCATTTTGCCCCAACATCAAACCTGAACTAAGAGGGTGAAGACTTTAGAGTCTTGTTTATAACCAAGAATAATCAAATCAAAATACTCTATGTCTATGTATGTCTTTACAATTTTTATAAAGTCCTTTCAAGTGAAATATTTTATTTCAACCTTGCCACAATTCTGTACATTAGACAGGAAAGGTATTATTGTCCCCATTTTATAGCTCGTCCACCAAGTCCTACACTGAATTCTCATAATGGTGGTAGGGCAGAAACTCAGTTGTCAAAGTCAATGTAAGCACAGTAAAAGCTCTGACATGTTATACTATTCTAAGAAGGATTCATTAAAGTTATAATAACAACCATGAGTACTTTCTGTCTACCAGTATAGCTTTGAAGGCCTGTGTTTAAGTCCTACCTATGATGTTTTCTATCTATTTTACCTTTAGAAAGTATTTAAGACATCTCTTCCCATTCCTCCTTAACCATAGTGCCTTCCCTCTAATATAACTTCCAACTGATCCTGTGTTTATCTTGTTTGTATATAGCTCTTTGCATATTCTCTCCCCCATTATATAATGCATTTCTTGAGAGCAGAGTCTGTTTTTCCCCCTTGCCCTTTTTCGATTCATCATGACTTTGAACAGTTTTTGTCCCACAGAAGGCACTTAATAAATGCTCGACTCCTTGAGGCTCAGTTTCCTCATCTATAAAATGAGACAGTTGGACCAGAAGGATTTAGAGATTACTTTCAACTCTTCATCTATCATCCTACATGGATGAAGATGTTTATCAATAGTAGACTTGCTACTTGGTGATGAAATCTTTGGCCAAGGAATCTCATTTAAAAAAAAAGACAAAATGTTTCAGACTTGAGTCTTATGTGTCTCTCCTGTTTCTATGGTGACGGTAGTGAAGGGATGGAAAGGGAAAGTGAGAGTGCAAAGTATCTATAAACATTAACAATGCTGTAAGTACTGTAAACACGAGATCGTTGTTCAGTGATCTTGAATGGACATATTATTAAGATAACTGAATCATATCAATTTTGTTAATCATGCTAAAAATGAAACCAGAAGACAAGGTCCTGGTATTAAAATGTTGAGATGGTTCACAGGTTCTTCTTGGACACGCAACAAAAGGAGAGAGTTGACAATTTTTTTCATGAGTTATATCATGTGTCAAATGGCAAAAAGAAACAGCATTTTATGAAACATTTCAGTATCTCATTTTGCAACACATATGATAAATACTTTCAAAAAGACTGCCAAGAAGATAACTAACTTATATAGCAACATCTATTGAAGAGGATGAATATACTGATAAATTCTACAGAATCCTTGAAAAGACTTCCTTTCCCAGTGAAATAAATATGTATTCTGATACTTGGAGACTTTCATAAAAAGGTGGAAATAATAAAAAATGATACAAACGTTGGAAAATATTGTTCAGTCATAATGAAAGTCCAAATATATTAGGACTGCACAGAAGTCTCACAACATTCCATTAGGAACGTTTTCTTTATTTCTTTAAAATTTAATTTCATTTTTTCAATTGACAAAAATATATTTTCTTTCCTTCTAAACTTCTCCTCCCCTCAATATAAGGGATAAGGAAAAAAACAAATAGATATTGTCCAAAAAAAAAAAAGCCCTGCACTGGTTATACCCAATGAATATATGTTTTATATTTATTACCCTGGGTATATCACCACCTCTCTGTCAGGAGGTAGATAACATTCTTCATCATCAATTCTCTGGAATCATAGTTGATTAGATTTCTTACAATTTTGAAAATTGTTTATTTTTACTGTGTTGTTATTGTGTAAGTTGTTCTGGTTCTATTCACTTTTTTTCTGCATCAGTTCATACAAAGCTTCCTAGGTTTCTCTTAAACCATCCATTTCACCATGTCTTATGGCATAAGAAAAATAAATTACATCCATAATTTGTTCAGCCATTCCCCAATTGATAAGTACCCACTTAGTTTCTAGTTCTTTACTACTAGAAATACAACTACTAAAAATATTTTTGTGCATATTGGGTTCCCCCCCCCCACCTTTGGCATATATACTCAGTAATGGTTTTATAAGGTCAAAGAGAATGTGCAATTTAATAACTTTTTGGCTATGAATCCAAATTTTTTCCAGAATGACTGTACCAATCTGCAGACCCATCAACAGGCCACCAATGTACACATATTCTTGATATCCCTTCAACATTTTTCATTTTTCTTTTTTTTTCCAACTTTATAAATCTTCTGGGCATGAGGTAGAGCCCCAGAGTCACTTTAATTTCCATTTTTTTAATTATTAGTGGTTTGGATCATTTTAACCTGGCTATTGATAGCTTGAATTTCTTCTTTAGAAAATATACTTTGACCATTTATCAATGGGGGACCAATATTTTCTTTAAAATAAAAAAGAATCACTAATCAAAGTTCATAGCAAGTACTGAATAACATCACAAAACATGAAACTGATTACATTTTTTTAATAGCCAGGGAACAATTTGTTACTGATGTGGAAGTAATTTCTGAATCAACTGTATAAAATCAGACCATTTCCTTATTTGAGAAAATATAAAAACCAACACATTATTGTGGGAAAGAATGAAAATGAGAAAGCTTTAGTTGCAAGTAGACCAACTTGTTTTATTAAAACAACTTTAATGCCCAAACTGGGCAGAAATACAACTGATATAAATCAACTATTGCAATCAGAAAAAAACAGCAGGGCCTAAAAAGCACCTTAGTCAACAAACACATTAATGAGTGGAAAGATATAGCAGCTAAGGGCAGAAATTCCTTAAAATATAAGTTCATTTGTAAAATCTTTCAGAGATGCATAGTGAAAGATTATGCATAGTATTACTTCATAAAACAATAAGAATAATTGTAAATAAAAATTAAAGATTGACAAAAAAACCCCAAGCTATCAGTCATCCTGGGAACATTTTAGGGCAAAAAAGGAAGGCAGACAATGAAATATGGAAAAAACCCGAGGTGAAAATGTAACAAATTATTTTCATCATTAACACAGTGGAGCCACCATATTTTGACTGTAACATCACCATCCTGAATATTATTAGAGAGGATGTGGAAATGGCACTGAAGAGAACAACAACTGGAGAAGCAGCTGGAATAAATCAAGTACTCACAAAGAATAACTGTTATGGAGACAATTTTGAGAGCATTGAGGGATCAATTCACAAAATATTTGAAGGAAGGGGAGATATCAAAGCATGGAAAAAGACTCAAACCTTATTTATTCCCCACAAAAGACAACTGAAAAATCATTTATAACCGTTGATACATTTAACTACATTTGCTTCTATATAGACATGTTTATATGACTTTATATGTATCAAGGGATACTAGATTATGGCATTAGAAGGAAACAAGTATTTATAAGTGATATTTCTATAGTAAACCACATTTTCATCATCAAATGCACATAAAGAATGCAATCTTACTGTGATTTTTATTTCATATTTACAATATGCAAAGTTATCTCTGTATCTATCCATCAATCTGATTAAGTAGCGCAAAATGCTGCATCAAAGGTTTTCCTCTAAAGATACATCTCCCATACGTGTCAAAATGCAACATTCCTACAAAACTTTATCTCCAGAAATAACCTTGTTCTAAAATTCTTTCATCATTAATATTAGGTGAGACATGAAACAAAAAAAAAAACCCAATTGGGGAGCAAAAGGACCACTGTTGAGTCTGATTTGAACCATAATTTCCCACAGATGGTGAGGGACTGCAGATGTTCCTCTTTGTGTATGAAATTGTACTCATTGTATCAAGTCGCACAATTTTGCTGACCATTTTGAATAAGATCCCAAATTGCTAAAAAGAGTTTGACCTAAGTATCCACACAGGAATAACATAGTGGAGAAAGAATGTCTGTTATCCAGCCAATGATATGCAATTGGCTGAAATACTTATGGATTGCTTACACACACATATTGTAAATGGACAATGAGTTTGGACTGAAATTGAGTAGGAGGATAAGAGTGTACTCAATTGGCATTGAGAAATCGCCATTCTCTTAATGACCTTAAACTTTTCCATGAAAAAGCCTCTATTTTTAATGCTAATATTCTCTCAATTCTGTTTTTATGGCTGCAAGTCATGGAATGCTATAATTTTGGAAGAACCGAAATTGAAGCTCACACAATGGATAATGAAAGAGACCATGGTGGGTATGAGCAAATCTTGCAAATAATCATGAATTGGACAGAAGAAATAAATGTTGTCATAAGAGAAATGTGTGACAGAAACAGAAGATGAGGTGGTCACATGATGAGAGCAAAGAATATTAATCTATTAACTCTACCTTGATGTAAAGAGGAAGAGAGTGAAGCCTTTAGTATCCCTAATGGGAACTTAGGGGAGAACAAGGATAATAGGCACATAGTTTGGGCAGCGACTATTATCTGAATTGCTGAAGGGAATATTCATATCAGTGTAATCACAGATACATTTTAGTATCTGGATACTTTATAGAAAAGTAAACAGATTCATGGATTTATTCTTGCTCATGCAGCGATGTAGCAGCAACCACACTGGCATACCCAGGATGGATGCTAGCACAAGTTCTTAGATCTGCTTTACTAGGAAAGATAGCTGTTCAAGGGATCAATAATCTTTTTAATTACATTCTTAGTTCAGGGGAAAAGTCAGCACTTGGAACTTCAGAGAAAATCCAAACAAAGAAAATAGAGAAAATACAAGCAGAGAAATAAAGACCAATACACAAGGCTTCTAACTGTGTGAGAAATTAGCACAAATTAAAACACAGATCCAACTGTCTGACCAAGGCAATACATACATAGTTACCAGAGAGAGAAGCACCAAAAATCTGGGCTTTTCAAAGCCTGGGGGCTCCTTAATGGCTACTGAGAGTCTAATCTGGTCAAATCACAAGAACATTCTTCCAATGAGTGAACCCCAAAGTAAAATGCTAACCTCAGAGTATATATACTCTTTTTTAGAGCCAGAGGGTGTCACAACCATTCCAGGGTCTAATTAGAAATTGTGTGAAAGTTTTCCTATAAGTAAGCCTTCCCTAAGCAAGTTTCCCTTAATGGGCTCCAGGTGAGGTCGATTAATGGGTGGGGAGGATCTTATATCTCATTAACATTACAAGCTAGTGTACAGCAGAACCAAGACTTGGTCTTAGGTCCTCTAGGTCTTTGTACAATGTTCTTTTAACTATACTAAACTGCTACCATTGTGTATTTTTCAATCATTATGTTCCTTCAAATATGCAATCTATTTAGGTGTCTTCATAGACTTCATCCCCAAGGTAGCTTAATAAAAACTCAGGGCTGCCAGTCACTTGAATGTAGATTTTTCATAAGACCTTCATCACAACAGTGACCATACACTTCATCACACATCACACTATGCCTTTATTTATAGGCTCCTGAACTCTGTGAGAGATGTTTATTAATTACTTATATCTTAATGTTAGTAATGGAAAAAAAAGTTACTTTCTCTAAGACAAATATCAGGTAGGTCCAGCATAACTGGTGTTGAAGGTGAAGCAAAGCATTGAACTACACTGATTATTCTCACAGTTCTATGTAGGTGAGTGTTGAGAAACCTGCAACTTTGAGGTCACATGTGGTTCTCTAAGTCCTCAAGTATGACCTTTTGATTGAGTTCAAGTTTTACAGAACAAATCTTTTAATTAGGAGGATTTGTTCTGTGAAGTTTGGATTCAGTCAAAGGGCTGCACTTGAGGACCTAGAGGACCACATGTGACCTCAGGGCCACATGGGGCCTCAAAGTCACAGGCTCCCCACCCTTGGTCTAGGTGCAGATGAGGATCCTACTCACTAAGAGTTAAAACAGACTCGATGATACTATGGGGTATCAGCACAAAAGAGCTTTAAGTATGTCCCCATGGAGAAGATTCTACACGGTAGCTGAAATTTAGTGGAGAACCAGCAGATAGAAGTAGCAGTTCAGGAGAGAACCAGAAACTCATCAGAAAAAAACAACTCAACAGGCTTCAGAAAACCTGCAGATGATATCAGCAGCCTTATAGAGAAGTAGGGCTTCATCCAACAGGGGAGGTTGCTAGGATTGGCCTAAATCACTAAATCCAATTGAGAATTGGAAAAAATAAAAACAACCCACTATGCATCTAATCCATTCCACACTCAAGAGGAATCCCTATAATAACATAATTGATGAGTGGTCATTCAGCTTTTCATGAGTACCTTTAAGAACAGAGAAACTACAACTTCAAATAAGAAAGAAATCACTACCTACATGACCAGTCCACTTTTGGATGACTTTATTTATCTGAAAGATTTTTCCTTAATTTGTCATTTTAACCTTGACTGTAAGGCTAAACTTGTCTCCTGGAAACTCCTGCCCCCTCCCTCCTGGGTTGTTTTTTTTTTGCTAGTTCTGTTCTATGTGGTCAAACAGAACATATGTAATCTTCTCTCCCTTCAAATAGTTGATCAGATCTAAACATAGCCTCCCACAGATTTTCCTTTTCCAGATTTTAGACTATTTTGGCTGCCCTCTCTGGATACTCCCCAACTTATCAATATTTCTGTACCTCACTTAAACAGCTCCATTTTGTAACCAAAATATGTATAGGTGACTTTTCTTAGAAATGAAGATACTTGCTTTATTCAAATTTCCTCTGTGTCTCCTTGCAATGCTTTGGCCCTAAGAAGGATCCAAACTTCACTCTATCATTTTACTCTTTTCTTTTACTATAATTTTTTTAAAATCAGCTTTAAAATAAAGGCGTTTCAAGGCAAGCTTATCTGTGGTAGTTTATTTTCTCTTGAGCAATAGATCTTCCCTTCAAGTTCGCCAGGTGAACAGTGATGCTTTGAAATATGAATGTATGGGTTTATAGCCTAGGCTTTCCTCAGATATGGAAAAAAAAAGTTAGCAGAAAAAGCGTAAACTAGTTAATTATATATCATATTATAAATAAAATAATCACTTTAATAAATAATTATTGTGGTTTATTATTAATCTTTGTCTGACTTGAAAAAATAGAACAGAATTATTTTATGGGCTTATTTAAGAGGTGTCAGTAAAAATTTATGATGGTAGTCATTGGGGAAGACAATCCACCCCAAAGAGTATTTAAGGAGATTTGGTATGTAAAGAACAGAAGAAAGGAGAATTAACACTGGGGTTTACTGCAGAGTCAGAGCCTTGAGAGAAGCAAAATGTGATTGTAAGAATTGATGGTGTGTACAAGAGAGTCAGAATATATTTGAGAGAAGCAGCATGTGCTGAAGAAAACTGAGATAAATAAATAGGTTTCAGGATTTTTGATTCACAGTGGTTGTGCTAGACTAGAATCAGAATATGTTAAGTCTGTGGTCTGCAGGCCTGGGACCTGATGTGAGAATGCATCATTTAGGTAATTGAACAATTCTCTGGGTTATAGTCCCTAATTCCTTTTTAGGCAGTGCTACCAGGATTGGGGAACCATAATGAGTTTTACAGTTCTATGTACCTCCAAAAAGGAAGAGAGAAGGGGGAGGGGTGGTCTAAGGCCAAGACATAGGTGAAAGTGATATGTACCAGCACTAAGTTCATCACTGATACTTTAAAGGCTTTTCAAAATTGTTGTACTTTAAAAAAAGTTTTTACATAGTTTATTTATGCTCTGGTGAAAAATTATCTTCACAGATAAATATAATCCATAGTGCCTTTTATTTCTTCCTTTCGCCAGCACCGACATTTGCCTTTGCGGTACCCCTGATTTTCTTCATTCTGTTCTCACATTCCTTTAGCTCTTCTCTTGATATCTTTTTCTTCCCATACAGGCAATGCCTTAAGTTTGTGCTTTGGTTTGTTTTTCTTTGCATAGTCAAGGGAATCATAAATCATGCCAAAGCCTGTTGTTTTGCCACCACCAAAAGACTGAATCCAAAGACAAAAATGATGTCTAGAGTTGTGTTGTACATGTTGGCCAATTGTTCTCAAATTTCAGACTTGGGCACTGTGGCCTTTCCAGGATGAAGAACATCTATAACCAACTGTTTATGCTAAAGAAGTCTGTTTGTCATGAACTTCCTGGTTCTGATGGTTACAGTATCATACATGGGGGAGGCTGGCTCCTTGAGCAGCAGGAGAGGGAAAAGGGTCAAAATTGTTGTACTTTTAGACTTTGATAAAATATTTTGTTCGTATGCAGATCTATTGGTTGCTATTATCATTTTTTAATCTACTTTGGCATCTGTCTGATCTATTCAGAACTTGTTCTCAGCTTGCATTTGGGGTTTACTTCCTGATACTTTTATTTTATTTTCCTTTTTTCCAAATACACTTACAACATCATTTAAATAAATATGATAACTACATTGTACAGTTTATGGAAGCCCAGATCAACTAGAAAGGACCTCAGATGCCATCTAATCCAAATCCTTTAAAAGAATGAGATGAGGTGACTGAGGTGAGGAGATTAAAAGAATTGTGTAAAATCATAGAGGAGCATCAGAAGAGACTCTTGAACCCACATCCAGAGAATATATTCTTATTTCATGTCTTATGAGAAATAACTACTATAGAGGATGAAATAACCAGCCTAGAGCAAGCTCAATCAAAGTCTATAATAACATTTAGTGATATGTAGGGAACTGCTGAATCTATTATCTCGGCTTTCATCTGGAAGACCAGACTGGTCCAGCATCTGGCTGTGAGATGATAGACTAGGGCAACAATGGTTTTCAGAACATGGTCAGTTTTCAGAGGATTAATCCAAGGTGATGGAAAAGGATGTGGAATGGGTGACATATACAAAAGAAAATGACAAAGAGTTGATTAACTCAATGCAGGTCAATGTTACACAGTCATCAACTATAAGAAATTGGATTCCAAAGAGGTAGGAAATAATAGGGAGTTTTTTTTTTATTTTCACAGTAGCCCACAAGCTTCTAATTTTTCAAGCCATTCAGCTCCACATGGAGGTAACTATTAGTTGGAACTGAATTGACACAGAGCAGTGATTAGAAGAAAGTTCAACTGGCCTCTAAATGCCCCTTGCTGAATATTTTTGATATACCTACAAGTGAAGTTACTAAGTTCCACAACACAGTTTAGACACTGTATGAAAACTTGTGGAAAGCAGTGTATAAAGCAAAACCCAGAAAGTCACTTAACCTTTCCAGACCTCACTTTACTCATCTGTAAAATGAGGAACTGGGATCACATGACCACTATGTTCCTGTAACTACAGGCTACTTCCTTGATTGCTAAACTTCAGCTGAGTACAGCTTGGTCCCAGTTAGTATAAGTAATGAATACCATGAAATGGTTTCATGTTTTCAAATTCACATTATTCAGAGTTGTAATTATGAAAATATGGTAATTGGTTCTGGCACAGTTGATACATCCAATAAAATTTGAATAATGCAACAACTTTATGGGAGTCATTATTTACATTAATTTAGACCTGCTGTAGTCTAGGGGTCTTGGGGAGTCTTTCTCCCAGGATGTAGGTCTTTATTTCAAATGTAAAACCCTGAATCTATTCTATGGGTCCCAAGTAGTCCAAATCTCATTTGTTACTGGGGCTCTGCCACTGCAGGCCCTCTTAGGAGCTTAGACATTGGCTTGAGTATAGCCTTTTTACTCCTTGCTTGAAAATTATTGAGGATGAGTAAAATGAGCAGTTCTAATGACCTATCCAGTTTCTTCAAAGGGAAATACTTATCTGATGCACTGGGCTTTCTGTACTTAATTAAGCTTCATTTTAGAATTACTTTGTAGACTTTCATCTTTGTTCTCCCTCTAACAAATTGAAAAGAAGGAAAGAGAATTAAGGAAGTGATTCCCTAGGTCTCTGTCATCTCATAGATGTTCAACAAGGTTAAGCTTTCCTTAGAATCAATATTTTGAATCACCACTTCAATTAAGTCATCACCGTCCTTATCAATGCTTAATAAGTATTAGTTTAAAATGAACTTCTTTACTAAAATAGCCTGACTGTAACTTCTGACTTTTTTTTTGTCTTCTTCACCTTGGGATCTAAGCTTTCTTTATCTGTAAAATGAAAATTTGGCCTATACAGGCTCCAAGGTCCCTTCAAGCTTTATGATTCTATTATCCTCTGGTATTAGAACATTTAAAACTCTTTAGAACAGAACACCACAATTTTCTTTTTTAATAAATAAATATACTTATTTATTTATTTTTTTAGTTTTCAACATTCATTTCCACAAGATTTTAAGTTACAAATTTTCTCCCCATCTCTCCCCTACCTCCACCCCAAGATGACAAGCATACTGAATACCCTATCTGTTTTATCTTATCTCCTCCCCTATTCCCTCCCTCCTTACTTTCTTATAGGGCAAGATGGATTTCTATACCCCATTGCCTGTGTATTTTATTTCCCAGTTGCATGTAAAACTTTTTTTTTAACATTTGTTTTTTAAAACTTTGATTTCCAGATTCTTTCCCTTCTTCCCTCCTCATCTACCCTGACTGGAAAGATAAGCAATTCAATATGGGTTGTACATGTGTAGTTACGCAAAATATTTTCATCATAGTTATGTTGTATAGAGAATGACAATGGGTGAGACCATTAATCATTTTAAGTGGAGTTTAATAGCCAGCAACTGCAAGAGGTGAACACACCCAAATCAAACAGCCTCATGCATTTCCTCAGAGCTTATATAGACAAAAATCACAACATAACTGTTACCAGGGGGAAACAACAACTCAGTCAGTTGCTACACAAGCAGGGAATATACAGAAGCCAAAAGGTAGCAATCAGTTCATTTTCTATTGATTGTTGCCCAGCGATCAGTTTGTTGCCCAACTGGAAAGTTCCCAAGTCTAATCCCAGAGCTAACCAAAAGGGGAGGGGAGGTATGGGTTCCAGGTGACAGGTTTGGGCAGGTTTACTTGGCAGGTTTGTTGACTAGGCAGGCTTTGTTGGGTTTGGGAAGGTCTCCTAGGCAAATTTGCCCACAATGGGGGGAAATGGGGGATGTTAGGTTAAAACAGTCATATTGTGAAAGACTAACTATATTTCCCTCCATACTATCCCCCCCATTTATTCTATTTTCTCCTTTGATCTTGTCCTTTTTCAAAAGGGTTTTCTTCTAACTACCCTCTCCCCTAATCTGCCCTCCCTTCTATTATTCCCCCTCTCATCCCCTTTCCCTCTACTTTCCTGTAGGATAAAATGCCCAATTGAGTTGATATGTTATACCCTTCTTAAGTCAAATCCAATGAGAATAAGGTTGACTCATTCCCTTTCACCTTACTCTTCTTCCTCTCCATTGTAACAGTTTTCTCTTGCATCTTTTATATGAGATAATATATCCTATTCTATCTCTTCTATCTCTCCCATTCTCCCAATGTATTCCTCTCACACCTCTTAATTTTATTTTTTAGATATCATCCCTTCCTATTCAACTCATCCTGTGCCCTCTAGGTATACACATTCACACATATACACACACATACCCTCCAAAACATACATATGTATGTATATATTCCCTTCAACTATCCTTATACTGAGAAAAGTCTTATGAGTTACAATGATCATTTTTCCATGTAGGAATGTAAATGGTTCAACTTTAATAAGGTCCTTTTGATTTCTTTTTCCTGTTTACCTTCTCATGCTTCTCCTGCTTCTTGTATTTGAAACTCAGATTTTATGTTCACCTCTGGTCTTTTCATCAAGAATGCTTGACAGTCCTCTATTTCATTGAATGCTGATATTTTCCCCTGAAATGTTATACTCAGTTTTGCTGGGTAGGTGATTCTTGTTTTAATCCTTTCCTTTGACCTCCAGAATATCATATTCCAAGCCCTTCAGTCCCTTAATGTAGAAGCTGCTAGATCTTGTGTTACCCTGATTGTGTTTCCACAATACGCAAATTGTTTCTTCCTGACTGCTTGTAATATGTTTTCCTTGACCTGGGAACTCTGGAATTTGGCTATAATATTCCTAGGAGTTTTCTTTTGGGGATCTTTTTCAAGAGGCGATTTGTGAATTCTTTCAATTTCTATTTTGCCCTCTGGTTCTAGAATATCAGGGCAATTTTCCTTGAGAATTTCTTGCAAGATGATGTCTGGGCTCTTTTTTTGATCATGGCTTTCAGGTAGTTCAATAATTTTTAAATGATCTCTTCTGGATCTATTTTTTAGGTTACTGGTTTTTCAATGAAATATTTCACATTGCCTTCTAGTTTTTTCATCCATTTGGATCTGTTTTATAGTATCTTGATTTCTCATAAAGTCATTAGGTTCAATTTGCTCCAATCTAATTTTGAAGCAATTATTCTCTTTAATGAGTTTTTGAAATTCCTTTTCCATCTGGCCAATTTGACTTTTTAAGGCATTCTTCTCCTCATTGACTTTTTGGGACTCTTTTGCCATTTGAGTTAATTTATTTTTGAAGGCATTATTTTCTTCAGTCAGGTCCTTGATTCATTTTTCATAATTTTCTTGCATCATTCTCATTTCTCTTTCCAGTTTTCCTTCTACTTCTCTTACTTGATTTTCAGAATCCTTCTTGAGCCTGCAATCAATTCATATTTTACTTGGCAACTTTTGATGCAGGAGTTTTGACTTTGTTGTCTTCTTCTCATTCTATGTTTTGATTCTCTTTGCCTCCCCCAAAAGATTCTATAGTCTGATTGTGCTTCGTCTGTTTGCTCATCTTGCCAATCAATTATTTTACTTTTCAGCTCTTTGCCATAGTAGAGCTCAACTTCCAGAGTGGAGAGTGCTGTGTCCCAAATTTCTGGGGTTTTGCACAGCTGTTGTCAGAGCTGTTGTCAGAGTTATGAGGAGGGTTCCCTCTCTACAGCTGCCACCAGCTCTGCCATGCTAGTGTTCCTCACCCCAGGACCACCAACCAACACTGCCACCCAGATCCAAGCAGGTCAAAGCAAGAGCAATTCCCCTTTAAACAGTCCCTTGGTCTCCCTATGATCTGTATGCCTGGAGCTCAGGAAGCAGACATGCAGCAGTAGCTGCAGCCACAGCCTGCCACTTTCACCACCTGGGCAGGGGCCAAACTGCACTCTTGTCTCACTTAGTTCCAACAGAATTCCTTACTGACCTTTTATTTTCTCTTTGGTGTTTATGGCTTGAGAAGTCTGGCAACTGCCACAGCTGCCAGTGATTCACTCTCCTGAGGTCTGCTCTGGCCACTCTCTGCCACAGGTCTGGGCTACTCCAAGTCTGGGCCGAGGTGGCTCACATGGGAATGTGCTCCACTTCTAGCTTGGTGCAATAGACTGTTCCTGTCAGCCTGCCAGCCTGCCTTCAGCAGGAGATCTGTTTCTCTCTGTCACTTTGTGGGTTCTATAGCTCTAAAATTTGTAAAGAGTAATTTTTTTTTACAGGTATTCAAAATAGTTGGAATGGGAGCTCAAGCAAGTTCCTGCTTTTACTCTGCCATCTTGCAGAACACCATAATTTTCAAATGCAGAAATATAGTTTTACCACATACTCTTGCAACTAAGACTCTTTTACCAATGGGTCAGTTTGCATCAACACTAACATATTATCTCTTATCATTCATAGCTGGTAAAATTGAAGATATTTACAGTTAGATTTTAGATTCCACGGCTCCAGATTTGCTTGTGTTTCCAACACATTCTCTATACATTTTCAGACCTTTTACAAGTAAATAGAGCTGCCCTTTTCTCTTATCTTTTCTGCCCCTTCCCCACTTCCACAACACCCCCAAGGGATTTGCTTGAAAAAAAATTCAAGCCATCACCCCCATCAGTAACTCACTTAGAGCAGTGGTTCTCAACCTGCGAGTCACTGTCCTTTAGGGGGTCGAACAACCCTTTCACAGGGGTTGTCTAAGACCATCGGAAAACACATATTTCCAATGGTCTTAGGAACCAAGACACTGCTCCTCTATCCGTCTCCAGGTGGGTCCGCCCACATGCAGATACGCCCACATGTGAGTATTAAAGGGTCGCGGCATTAGGAAGGTTGAGAATCACTGACTTAGGCAGTCTTCAGACATGGAGATATGAAGAACAATAGGAAGCAGGATTAAAATAACTGCCACTTGCAAATCACTAGACATTCAAGCTATTTGTTTTCTAGCATAGATTCCTCTTCTTGAAAGAAGTCTTATTTTCTTTCTTCTTTGTAAAAATGGACATAAAAATAATATTAACAACCTTGGCATTTTCAGCATTGTTTCTTGGCAAGATTGACTTTAGATATTATTTTCCAATGCTAGCTCACCCGTGGTCATATTTTGCTTTATAACTAAGGAAGTAGAAAGAGAAAGATACTGTTCTAGTGAGATAGATAGATGGAAAATAGGTAGGTAGGTAGATAGATAGATAGACAGATATAGACAGACAGACAGACAGATAGATAGATAGATAGATAGATAGATAGATAGATAGATAATGTTAGCTTATTCCACATTGGTTTTTCTCTGTGCCATGAAGGCAGCTCAAAAATCTCAAATGCATTGTCAGCAGAGCTCCACTTCTGGTAGGTCCTACATTTGATTCAATCCAATAAATATTTCTTAAGCACTTACCATGCGCCAGGCACTGTGCTAAGCATTGGGTATATAATTAATAAAAAGAAAGATAGTTCTTGCCCTCAAGGAGTTTATAATCTAATGTGTATGGTAGAGACAAGACACAAAAGGAGTTGGAAGTGGAAAGAGGTAGAAGGAAGGGACAATAGGGGTTACCTGTCATGGGAACATCTTATTCCATAGAGGTGAAAGCAGACAGAGCAGATGATTCAGAATAGAGTGAGCTGAAAGTCTAGTTTCTGCCCTTTTTAAAGGAAGGTATTTTGAGAAATTCAGTTTGTTGCCCTCCAGACCTCCAATCAGAGGGAAGAGGAGGCTGAGGGAGGTAAGGTCAATATAGGTTTGAGTTAGCATGGTGCTGAGATTAGAGATGATATGATTAACAGTGGCATTTTGTTCTGTGGAGTTGAAACCAGAGAGAAGCAGACTGAAAGCCTTTCACAGTGAGTACTGTGATGTGCCATATATGTTTTACTGAAGGACAACACTATTCCAGAAAGACTCATCACCGGAAAGAACGTTACAAGGTAATGAGTTTCTTGCCATAGAGACTCAGGAAATTGTCAACTGAGGCATGCAGGGAGTGTATCCACAACAATGAAAGAAAAAAACAACAGCTAGGTTTCTGAAGTCTTGTAATATTAAAAGAATGTGGTGTTCTTTTACAAAAGCTACTCATTTGAAAACAAACTTTTTTTCTTAAAATATTTGGAAATTTTAGCTCAGTAAATCCATATGAAGCATATAAATGTGAAGTTATCCTTTTTAGCATATTCCATTAAGAGACTTTAGTAATACATCTTAAACTAATTAATCCTGAAACTTTTCCTTTTTTCATTTTTTCCACATAAAGCCACAAGTGGCACCATTTATTGTAATGCTTCAATATTATTAGTAACAGAACTTCTTAGAGATACTACTTTGTTTTTAGATTCAGAATGTCAAAGCTCTAAAGGACCTAAGTTCACCATCACCCAGAAGTGTTCTACTTCTCATGTTCAGAGCCTTTGAGTTCCTCTATGCATTACTCCTAAACCTACTTTTCATCCTAACTATGATCTTCAATTCCTCCATCCCACAATCCTAACCCAGGCCAATGTCCCTGCTCTAGCTACATTCTCCTCCCTTCAAAATTATGACCCCTTGGTTAGCCGGTTCAACTTTGCACCATTCTCTATTCTTCTGTTTCCTCATTAACCATGCCTTGCCAACTCTGGATTACTCTTAGCATCCATTTCCTAAACTCTTATTCTGGACCTAGAGAAAATTATGAATCTATATCAATTAGGTCCAGTACAGATTTTGCAGCCAATATAAACTGGTATCCTTGAAAGAAAGACAATTCTATTTTTCACTATTTGTATCTCTACAGTGGCTATTCCAAACCCTCTTGTCACCTCAAGCTTCCTACAATCCTTCTTTCCCCCAATCTTTGTTCCAAGGACCTCAGCTCACACTGTTCACTTCATATTGGGTCTTGCTATGTTTTCCTTCACTCAATTCACTAGTAATGAGGTGATATTTCTACTTGCCAAGACAAATCTTTTACATGTTATCTTTGATTCCATCTCCTCCAGCAAAGTTTCCCCATTATTATCCAGAAATTCTTTGTAATCTTCCACCTCTCCTGTCTGCTAGTTCCTTTCTTGATTCTCCAAAACAGCCCAAATCCCCACCATCTTTTAAAAATGTCCATTTGATCTTACCCTATCCATAGATCTTGTCCTATATTTCTACTCCCTTGTGGTCTTCTCACTTGGAACATTTTTCCACCCTTGTTGCCCCTTTTTTCACTTTGGTGGATTCCTCCTGAAACTATTATGTTGAGGATCCAATCTTGGCATCCTTCATTTTTTGTCAGCTGTTTTTTACTCTTCAAATGTTGCCACCATGCTGATACACAGGTACTACCTCCCCAACCACACATATTCTTTCCCCATTCCTTTTAGGTGTTTAGGTTCTAGTGGGAGAAGCCTCATTAGAATGCATGCTCATTGAGGGCAGGGACTGCTTTTCCTTTTCTTGTATTTGTATTCCCAGTGCTTAACCAATTTCTGGCACATAGTAAGAAAATAATATATATTGCTGACTTGATCTCTGAAATGTGACTTCTGATTTTATGGTTCAACTAAAACTGCTGTCTCCAAAATTATCAATCATCTATTCACTACTAATAACATTTTCTCAATCATGTTTCTTCCTGAACTCTTTGCAGCATATGACTGACTATTGATCACCTCATGGATACTTTCTTCTCTCTAGTTTTTTGAGACACTGCTTTCTTCTGATTTTCTCATTTTTCTGCTCTCCTTCAATCTCATTTGGTGGCTTTTAACCAGGTCACCCTTAATAACCATGAGGATCCCTCAATGCTCTGTTTTTGCCCTCTTCTCACTCTATAGTATCTCACTTGGGGACCTCATCAGTTCCCATGGATTCAATTACCATCTCTTTGCAAAACATTTCCAGATCTATACATCTAGTCTTTACCTTTCTACTGAGCATTAGTCTCACATTACCAACTTCCTTTTGGACATTAGACCTGAATATCACATAGCCTTCTCAAAATCAACATATCCAAAATATAACTCATTATCTTTACTCACAAACTTTCTCCTCTTCCCAACTTAAATATTAGTGTTAAGGGCACAACTTTATTCTTGGGCTACCCAAGCTCAGAACCTCATAATTTTCTTTGACTTCTTTATTTTACTCACCCTACCTATCTAATCTATTGTCACATCTTGTCATTTCTATCTTCACAACACCTTTTATGTACAAACCCTTCTGTCTATTCACACAATAACAAAACTGAAATAGTCTCTCATCATATCTCTCCTGGAGTATAGTGATAACTTTTTTTGTTAGTTCCCCTACTTCAAATCTCTGGCCATGCTAATTCATCCTCTTTTACTCAGCTGTCTAATATATTTTACTGAAGTGCAAGTCTGACCATGTTATTCCTCAACTTAGTAAACTCTTTTGTCTCCTAATTACCTATAGAATATTTGGCATTTAAACTCTTCACTAGCTGGATCCTTCCTACATTTCCAGTCTTGTTATATTTTATTCCCCTTCATGAAATCTATAATTTAGTTATACTGCTATTCCTCAAACATGATACTCCGTCTCCCTTCTCCTTCCTTTGTCCTGACTCTCTCTGTGTCTGGAATATTTGACAACCTTACTTCTACCACTTAGTTTCCCTGGTTTCCTTGAAGAATCAATTCCAGTGTCATCTCCTTTAGGAAGTCTATCCTAGTCCTCACAGCGTCTATTGACATTTCTTCTATGGCTACCATCCATCTTCTTTGGATTTATCTTATGTGGACAGATTTAAATATGTTGTCTTTCATTAAAATGTAAACTCCTTGAGGGAAGAGGGTTTTTTGTATTTTCTTGGTGTAAGGCCAATGCGATACCCATAAGCAGCTGGTATGAGGGTGCATATACATTTCCAGAGCAGATTCACAAAATATAATAAACTCTCTTCCTCAAAGGCAAAACCAAAATATTCATTTAGAACATCCTTAGGACACCGGAAGGTAAGATATAACAAGGTACTCATCACTAATCCAGGGAGCACTTATATTTTAAACTTTCTCTTAGGCTACCCCATAAACATAAGCTCCCTTAGACAAATTCCTCCTTCCACCTACTCATAGCTTGCTTCTCTTTCTCTGGTCCTTGGGCCAGCTCCTTCCACTCACAGCTTGCTTCTCTCTCTCTTTCTGCTTTGCCTCTCTCTCACTCTCTGATCATTCTCTCTCTTTCCTCCTTGGGCAAACTCCTCCTACACTGGGCTCCAAGTAGCTCAGGCTCCATGTGACTCAGGCTCCATGTGTTAAGCCTATTAATGGGCAGGAAGATCTTCTGATTCTATTAACATTACACTTGGTATTCTCAGTACTTAGTACAGGACTGGTGGATAGTAAACATTTAGTAAACACTTATTAATTGTTGTTGATAATCATTATAAGCTCTTTTCTGGCAAGGCATATACCCTATAAATCTTTGCACCTCATCCAGTGCTTTGTTTATGAGAATAAAAAAAAAGAATGAATAACCTAATCCATACCCTTCACTTTACCAAGGGAATTGAAGCCTAGAGATATTAAATGATTTCTTCAAAGTCACAGAACTAGTGACAGAGTTACAACTAAAGCCCAGATTTTCTGACTCCCCTCCTAATATTTTTTCTGCTACACCATATTCCATTTTCAGCAATGTTTTTTAAATAGCTAATTTGAATGAATCCATCTTTAAAAGCAACTCGTTCACCTATATAGTTTAATTTCAATGATTTCCAGATGTTACTTAATTTCTTAGCTGTTTTGTTGTATTAATCACTATCTTCAATGGCATCATTCCATTTTACCCCTTCTCTAACACACATGAAATTTGGAAGTCTTTCACAGAAATTCAGTTTCCCATCGGGATATAGTTTGACATAGTGGAAAGAACACTGAAGCTGCATTCAGAAGATCTGTGTTGGAATCCTTGCTTCACTACTGTAGAGAAGTCAAGCCATGATTGGTTGCTGAGTGGAGGTATTGCTGTTCATCCTTCATTCTCAAAGAGGACCAATGACATCAGGAGGGTGATTCACTTGCAAGTGAATTGGATTTATATGAGGCAGAGCTATGCAAAGTCATCAGCCTCATTCTCTCCTCAAGAGTAATCACAGTACAGTGGCAAGACATAGGTCAGGAAAACTGGCTGGCAATGGCCCAGGATACAGTAGGAAAGCCTGGTCTTTTTAAGTGAAGGTCTTTCCTGGGTCTCAGTTTGCCTGAGGCAGCAACCATTCAGTAATTAAAGGCTATATAAGAATGGAGGCAAAAGTTGGCCCAGTTTACCTTTACCAAAGAATTAATCTGGGAGGGGAAGACACTCAGAGTTTCTGGCCAGAACAGAAATCATTGTTATTTACACCCACTCATAGCTGGGTAGAGGTAGATCAATACTTACCAACCATTTCATTCCTTATAATTTCATAGGAAAGAAGATTATTGGAATATGTTAAAATAATTTTTTTTTACTGTAAGTTTGTTCAGCTCTTTTGACATCTGAGAAAATAGACCCCTTGGGTCTATTTGGCCCTTGCTAAGTAGAATAAGATAGGAATGAAGAAACAAAATGGGCTTCTGATTGTTTTATGAGATTTTATCTGGGCATTTAATCTTTCTTAGTCTGCCTAGTTCAGATGTGTGAAGATTATTAGACACCAGCTTACCTGGCCAAAATTATATATTTTCATATTCTTTGTTTGATGGATCCTAATTATATAAGAACATATATGCACCTTTATTTCTTTCCAAATTTATTCTCTTCCCTTTTTTTATTTAAAACAAACAAGCAAAATTGAGTAAAATCATGTAAAAAAATCTGAGTTTATCTTTGTTACTTCTTTTATCCTTAAATATAGTGGATTCTAATATAAACATAATGGCCTCTTCTCCATCCCAAGATGTTTATGGTGATTATTTACCCCTTTTCCAATTGCTCAAATATATTTTCCTCTCTTGATTTCTCTTACATCCTAGGTTCTTATTTCAAAAGTTTAACGAGCTCTGGTTTTATCAACAGAAATGTGGGAAAGTTATAAATTTTGTCAAAGGTCAATTTTTTATCCCGGAAGGACTGCCTTCACTTTTGTTTTACAAGTTAATTCTGGCTGTAAACTTTTTTCTTTATTCCACAGATATACCACAGTTCAAACTTTCTTTTATATTAATTGCTTTATAATCCTATGTGATTATGGTTCCTTTGTACTTGATCCTTTTCTTCCTGGATGCTTGTGACTTTTTTTCTTTGAACTTTAAGCTCTAAATTTTGGCTATAGCATTCCTGGGTATGCTAAATTTGGAGTTTCAGTGGTCATCTAATGATGCTTTATCTTTTACTTTTGTATTTTGGTTCTTATAGTTTTGGACAGAGGAATTTATCCATTAGACAGATTAGCATGGCAGAATAAATTAGAAGACAGAATTCATTTCTATGATGTTTATGAAAAACACACTGAACCATTAATATTAATACAGAGTTAAAATGAGGGGCCAGAGCAGAATCTATTATACATCAGGTAAATTTAAAGAAAGTAGGGGTGACAATCATGTTCTCAGTAAAGGCAAACAATAACAATAGACATAAATAAAACAGGAATACAGTGGAAAAGATGTTTAAAGGTACCAAAGATAAAGAAATAATACAAAAATACTCAGATCTATAATGTCATGGATTTTTTACTCAGTGAAAATATGTATTCTCTCCCTTCAATTGTACTCCCTCCCTAAACAAAATAAAACCTCTTTTACAAACATTCATTATCAAGCTAGTCCAATTCTTGCATTAACCATGTTAAAAAGAAAACATACAAAAAAAATCTTGTCTCAATCTGCATTCCTAGTCCACTGTCCCTCTATTAGGATGATTAAATGTTTCAGTATGAGTCCTTTAGAATCATGATTAGTTACTGCATTGATCAGTCCTTAAGTCTTTCAAAATCATTTTTCTAAAATCTTTTTGACATCATAAATTTTTCTACTGGTTCTGACAACTTAACTCTAATCAGTTCATATAAGTCTTCCTAGGTTTCTCTGAAACTATTCAGTTCATCACTTCTTACTGTACAACAGTATTTCATTGCATTCATATTCTATAACTTGTTCGTCTGTTTCTCAATTGATGGGCATTCCCTCACTTTCTAATTCTTTGCCACTGGGGGGAAAAAGATGATATAAATACATTTGTATGTCTTCAACTAAGAGTTTGATTTGATTAAGACTAGTTACTCCCTTAATTTACTTACTCCCTTTACCTCTTTCTTTTTTTCCTTGTTCAGTGAAATATATTTCTGCAACTAATTCTCTGTGTGCATTTTTTTCTCCTTTAATACATTCAGATGAGAGTGAGTTTTAAGTGCTACTTGTTCCTCCAATCCCTTCCTCCTTTATTGCATAGACTTCTACTTGGACAACTTGATTTTGTAAGATAATTTTCCTCATCCTTTCTCTCTTTTTCTCCATACCTCCCATGTATTCCTCTATTCATCCTTTCCCAGTCTTCTTTTAAGACAATAAAAAAAAAGATAACAGAATCACAGCCAAACTCTATCTAATTAGACTTTCTTTGTGATTCCCAGATAATAAGGTTCTGTGGGGAAATGTGTGTCATCTCCCCATATTAGAATGCAAACAATTTATCTTTTTTTTTTAGTTCTCTATGATTGTTTTATGTTTACCTTTTTATGTTTCTCTTGATTCCTACATTTGCAGTTCAACATTTTCTATGTAGCTTTGTTCTTTTCATCAACATTGCTTGAAAGTCCTTTATTTCATTAAATTTACCTTTTTTTAGCCTATATGATTATATTCAGCTTTCTAGGTAAGTTAATCATGGTTGTAAACCCATATCTTTTGACTTCTGGAATATCATATTCTAAGTTCTCCATTTCTTTATAGTGATGGTTGTTAAATCTTATGTGATTCTTACTGTGGCTCATTTTCCCAGACTACTTCCTGACTTCAGTCTTTAAGGATAGGTTCTAAACATTTTGGAAGAGGATGTCTAGGTTTTGTGATTGATAGAACTTCAAGTTGGCATTTATTCCTGCTCACTAAAAAATGTCATCACACCCTTCTATGTTGGATCTGATAACTCTTCTGGCCTGGGTACACATCCTCTTTCTTTGCTGGAACATTTGTTGTATGGCTATTTCTGATTGGACTCTGTACTCAGTGTCCATAGACTTCCTTGTCTATTTTCCTTTCCTATTCTGGAAAAATTAATTATGATTTTTTTTCATAGATTTCTCATTCAGCACTTGACCATCATCCAGCACATTTTCTAGATCTATGTTGAAAAGCATTGGGGTAGAGATTAGTGGCACTTCTCTTCTGCTTTTTCACTATCTTGATTTATTCTCCTATCTTTTGTAAGATTGTTTAAATGAATTATATTTTTACCTGGGGTTTTTCTTGGCAGTCATCTATTTTTAACTAGCAAGTAAGTCACATGTTTTCTAACTAATACACTTTCGGGACTCTTGTTCTCTTTCTTGTGGAAATTAGTGTCTTTTAGTTAAAGATGTAGACAAAATTATTTAAGTGAGTATTTATGTCATTTTTGTTGCATATTTCTACTTTTTAAAATTTTAAACATTTGTTTAAATAGTTTACTGTTGAATTGTGTCAAGTTCATACAATATATTTTCTTCTTATTTTTCTTAACTTTTTAACTAATTCTGATGAATGAATGAAATAATATCAATACTAAATATACATGTACTCAGTTTCATTACATCTAAGTACTTAGAGTAAAAGCTAAATGAAATATAGGCAGAAATAGTAATGTAAAAATTATGGGGGATTTCAATGTGTGTCCTACAGGGTGAACCAAACAAACAGGAGTAAATAGTAATAAAGTATTTAGGGAATTGAATTTATATTCAAAAATATAGATTTCTTTAAAAGTTACATATTATAGATATCTCCTGATTAATGAATGGAAATTTTAAGATGTTTACCTGTTTTTTCAACTTTGCATTATATCTTAACCAAAATTTGTCAAATGCTAGGATAGAAAAATCACATAAATAAATCCAGAAAAAAGAAATTTGAAATACTTCTTTGACCTACCACAGTGAAATAAAACTATAATTAGTAAGATGAATTTGAAGAAAGGATTCAAATATAAATGAAGACTAAATTATACAATCTTAAAGAGTCAGTTGTCAAAATCAAGAATGGAGATCATAACAGTGAATAAATTAGACAGTTTTGTTAAAAGTTAAAAAAAAAAACATTCTTCCAAAAACACATACTAAAAACTAGAAGCAAAGCAGTTAACCTGGGGGTGGGGGTGGGAGCATTCTTTGCATAACATTTTTCTAATAAGCCTCTCATTTCCAACTAAGATATGGAACTGATTTATATTTATAAAAATAAGGACCATTTTAATTAATAAATATTAAATTATATGAAGAATTGGGAATTAGAATTATATTGGGAATATATATATATTATATATATATATAATATATATATAATTGGGAATAAGAAGTTGGGAAGGGAAAGCATCCAAGCTAGCTGTAGCCATATGAAAAATGCTCAAAATCACTAATAATTAGAGGAACACAAATTAAAACATCTCTAAAGTTCTACCTCACATCCCTCAGATTGGCAAAATTGACAAAAAAAGAACATTTCAAATGTTGTAAGAGCTTTGGGAAAACAGACACACTGATGTAGTGTTTATGCAGCTGTAAAAGGATCTATCCATTCAGGAAAGCAATTTGGAACTCTATCCCCAAATTTATTAAATTGTGCATACCATATGACTCAACAATATGGCTACTAGGTCTATTTATAGTCCCAAGAAGATAAAAGAATGA
>CM053584.1:220740910-220756444 GCA_028627135.1 Pseudochirops cupreus
TCTTTTGTTTTTGTCATGTTTTGTTATTTTGGGATATCTATGATCCTTCAGTTGTCTCCATGTCTTCTGCCTTCAAGATGGTGTGTTTTCCTTACATAGTGAGAATTTTTTCTCTTAATGTTATTGTTCATTGCTTCTCTTCTAGGTTGCCCTTCACTTGTGTATTTGCATTCCCTATCTATTGTTCTTTCTCTTGTTGCTTTGATGAAGCTTGCCACTGTGGATTCAAAATTTTCTATTCACTAAGTATTATTATTATTTTTTTGTGCAGGGCATAAATTCTTCTCTCATGATTCTCACTCCTCTTTTAAACCATTCAGAAACATTATGTTACAGTTCCATGTTCTCTTCAAATTCCGCAGGTTCCTCTGTCTCAGGTATTGGATCATTTTCTTTCATTTTGCAGTATTTATTCATAGAAGCCTGAACTCATTTACTAGATCTGGAGGCCATTTGTTGATTCATCTGTTTATGTTAAAGATCTTTGAGTTTTCTTCTTCTTGATATCTTTGGTACTTTCAGTCTGCCACTTCCCATTTTTTTATTACTCACTTCCTGACTCCTTCCCCTCTGATTGTAGTTTCCTTGGGGGCTAGATCTCAAAGCATGTTACACTCCTGGCATGCTGGTCATTTTATGTTTCAATAGGCTAGGTCTCTGCCCCAAATGACTTTTAGGTGGTCAGAAATGGCCCAAACTGTATGCTGCACTCTTTCCTTCAGACTTAGTAGAGTGCTGCACATTCTTGCCACATGCACACTCTTGTCCTAATGACCTGTCCCACTCCCTATGTTCCACAGTTCTCTGACCCAGAATCAGAAGTTCAGAGCTTTGCAGCCCTGTTTGCCCTGGCACTGGCAGTTTAGAACTTTGTACCATTGCTTCTCTCAGGTTGTAGCCCACAGTAGAATTTTGCTCCAGTCTTCAGCCAGTCTGTTGAAGACTGAGTAAACTTCTGTAGTCTGGAGCTAGGGTTTCTACAACATTGGTGAAAGGGAAATGGGAATGAAGTATGGGTATGAATTTTGTTGTAAGCTTGTGTTTGTCCTTGGGTCTGCTAGTGCAGCCTTTCTGATCGTGGAGAGGAGGGGAAGGGGTACCAAGTGAGCTCAGAATCAGTAAACTCTAATTCATCATTTAAAAAAAAAATCTTTTGGATTCTGGTTGTCCTAAAACATGAAGACAGCTGAAGTTGCTTTATTTTTGGCACATAACCTGTGTTTTGGAAAGGTTTGAGAGGTCACGTGGATCAGAGAAAAAGTCGAGTCCTTCATTTTGTTGCTCATATGACCCAGATATCTTATTCTGAATAAGGAACTGAGATGACATAGCTTGCATTTCTTTTTAACTTAACTTTCATTTTAATGACAATCAGATTAGCCCACTGACAAATAGCTGCTGGACCACAAGTGGTATTAATTTTTTGTAACATCCTTTCCCGCAAAATTGAATTTTCCTAAATAATAGACTTTTATTTTAAGAATCATGACATGAGGTAGAAATGATGCTATTTGTATCATATTTCTGAAGCTGCCCTCACCACAGTAATATATTGTCTAGAAAAGTGTGATACATTTTTAAATGTTTGTTTTTTAGGGAATTCCTGGATTTCCTGGAAGCCAGGGGTTAATGGGACAAAAGGTGAGTATTAATTAGTTTTGAAAGATCTTGTCTGTCTACTTAAATAAATAGAGAGTAATATATTTCTTGTATTTATGTGATATATATGTGTACATACATACATACATACATACATATATGTATTCCATCCCATTAAATAACTACTGTATCAAATATTTTTATCAACAAAATTGATGATTTAAAAAATTTAACTTTAGATACCTCTCTAGGTAATACCTCAATATAGTTCCTTGTCTATTATTTTTTTCTTCATCTTCCTAATGAATGGTTTCCCTCTCCTGATTTCTTTCTGTCCCTTTCTCTAGGGTATTTTTAGAATTTCATCCTTCTTTAGTTTAAAAGAGGAGGAGGAATGTTGATTCACCTCTATTTTCGCTTCTCAAAATTTTCTGAAGTTCCCTCTGGCCCTTCATTTTGCCCAGCTCTATACAATGAGAAACTAAAAGGAAGGAGTCAGTGAGTGAAAAAGCATTTATTAAGCACTTACTTTGTACCAAGCATGCTGAAAAGTTTTGAGACTACAGATACAAAAGAAAAGACAGTGTTATGTCTTCAATTCATTTATATTCTAATTGGGAGAAACAGTACATGAAGGACAGTGTTGGGCAGGGAAAGATATTTTGGTCTGAACAAATGGAGGCAGAATGAGTGCAGCCATTAAGGAGTTCAAGAAACAATGAAAAAGTTGATAAGTCATGTTCCAAAATTGGGGAATGGGCATGGGAAGAGAAAAGACAAGGGGATTGATATTGCGGAAGGGATGGCCAACAGTATAGGGTAAGTCAAATATGGCTATTTAATATTTACTGAAATAAACTTGGAGTGAGAATCACTTGTCAGGACAACTTGAGCCCAATGGCAGAAATTCTCCAGGTTGGACGTACATGGAAGCTATAAAGGTCCAATTGTCACTTCATCATTACTCCTCTCTTCTTTTCATGGCTATAGATGGATTCAAAAGGAAAAAAAAATACCGGGAAAGATGTCCTTTATTTTCATTAAAGTTTTTAATTTGATCTATATTTAATTTTAGGGAGAAATTGGGCCTCCTGGACCACAAGGAAAGAAAGGAGCACCTGGGTTAAATGTACGTTGATAGAATTTTTTAAAGTCATTACTGTGTTACATTGTGTAACAATGGATGCTACAGGTAATTTAGGATGAAAACATATTGTTTAGCTACTTGTTTAAAAATATCTAATGTCACAGAAAAGCATTTTGTAATATAGAGAGACAAAATAGAGCCAGTTTATGATATATTTGACATGGAACTGACATAGAAACAAAACTGACTTGGAAACTCAGAAAGTTTGACTTCTTTGTTTTCCTCACTATGCCACCCCTACCTCCACTTTCCTGTTAAGTCTGTCCCCTTATTGGACACAGTAAGAGGACAAAGAATGTCCATCACTTTGTGGGATTTGTGATACACTAGACCCTTCTTGACATCATGGAGACTTATAGGATGTACCGAAAGTCTTCGTGTAGTTTTAAGCTATGAAGCTAAAAACTGCACCAACCCTTCTGTTTTAAAGCTAAAAGGTCCTTAGAGAACATTCAATTTAATACTTTATTTTTTTAATAAGCAGAGCAAGGCCCATAAAGATGTAGTGACATCCAAGTCATGAAGTTAATAAGTACCACAGTCAAGTTTTGAACCAGCACTGACTTGAAATCCCATGGCATATCCCCTATAACACAAAGTAGATGAAAGTATAGGAA
This sequence comes from Pseudochirops cupreus, assembly GCA_028627135.1. Taxonomy (NCBI): domain Eukaryota; kingdom Metazoa; phylum Chordata; class Mammalia; order Diprotodontia; family Pseudocheiridae; genus Pseudochirops; species Pseudochirops cupreus. The sequence goes on from CM053584.1 coordinate 220,744,274, forward strand.
AGAAATAAAAGAGAGGAAAATAACACAACAAAGTGACAGCTTGGAATCACTGAGTTTGAAGTAGGACTTAAAAAAATAACCAATTCTGCAAATGACTTTTTGAACTACTAACTACCAGATGAGTTGTGCTGGGTCAGTATGTTTGTCGCTCGTGGGAAGTATATTCTAACATCCTGTGATATGCTTGCATGTGACTTAGGAGAGTGTATGCCAATGAGTAGACACAATTACAGAATTTCAGTGATTCCCAGCCCTGGTTTTGACATTCCAATGTGACATTCTAATGATCCCAAAGGACAAAATTAACTTTAATTAATTTAAGTTTTAAAAATATAAACATACCCACCCACTCTATGGCATTGTTGCATGGCAGGGGGAGTGTTGGGAGAGAGAAACAGGAAACAAGCAGAAGATAATATTACAGTTCCCAGAAGACTTTGTTAAGACCAACTACTTTGCCTGTTTCCAGAAAGACTTAATAAAAGGCAGCTGTTAAGAAGCAGGTATGATGAAAGGATCACTGTAATGGGAATTAGAAGCCCTGCCCTTCTAATCTCAGCTTCCTCACTGGCTAAGAATGACCTTGAGCTGCTTCTCCTTTCAAACATTACAAATCAACATTCAGTAACATGAGGATATTACATAAGTCTATCTCTGAAGTCCCTTGAAGCTTAAATGATCTATGCTTGTTCTTGATTTTTGCCTATGAAAAATGTAGGCCAACCATTTAATCTTCTCAGCCCAATCTGTATAGGTAAATTAGAAACAGGAATTCTCTGAATTCAGTCAATTAATCAATAAACATTTATTAAGTGCCTAGTACATGCCAGGCACTGTGCTAATCACTGAAATCAGTGCCCAGCATTCGTAAGTGAAGATTTCTAGACCAGCTCCTCCTGGTTTACCAATCAAGAAGACTGAGTTTAGGCTAGACCTTCCAATGCTCTGCTAAAGTTTTTTGAAAATTTCTTTTGGAAGTGCCAAGGATAGAAAACATAAATTCATTGCAATGCTAAAATTAATGAAAATCATATGGGACATAAGACTCTATAAAGATTCCTAAACTTATTGCTAAAAATGTTTCTTGATGTTAGCCTACAAATTCTTTTATCTGCAATTTAGTATCTCATTAAAACTGAAGTTTTATATTTTGAAATTTATGACTTTTATTAATTTCATGAGCCTTAAAAGTGTATCAAATGTATCAGATGTTGTACTTACTGGAAAATGTGAAGTTTTTGGTGGATTTCGTCTAAGAGTAAATATTAAGATTTGTTTTTTTACCCAAAAAAGGTCAATCCAATTTTTGAGTGTGCGTATGGAGTGGAAGGGGGGTATTATAAGAAGAATAATTTTTTAAAGATAGGTTATTTCTCACTGAGATCTTCTGTAAAAGGATGAGAAAGAAACACACCTGATTATTTGTCTCAATGGCCAAATAAATAATGAAGAAAGAAAAATATGAAAGGCAGAATAATATAGTGGAAAGCAAACCATCCTTGATACCAACAAAAACTGGGTTCAAGTCTACTTCTTATGCTGGCTATGGGACCAGTCAACCTCTTCTTGCTGTAGGTATCTCCTTAAGACTTGAAATTGCTGAGAAAGGACTGCAAACTTTCTCTAGTGGAGGTAGTTTCCTCATCTAGGAAATCTCTAAGTCGGTGAAAACACAGGTTTATTCCTTCTACTAAATATTAAACTTGGACTGTCTTCTTCAGTGGTTCATTAAATTGTGCCTTTATGAGATCAAGTAGTAGAATTTTATGTTTTACTATTATTCTAACAGCCCAAGGGCCCCTCAACACACTTAGCTGTGGTGGATTATATTATTATGACAAAGAAACTATTCATCTCATTATTTTAACTGATAGCTTTCTTGTTTTAAATGACTTGATTAATACAAAGGATGGCTACTATATAGCTTGAAATAGATTTTGTTTTTCTTCCTGGCATAATATCTTACTTGGAAAAAATTAGGGGAATTTCTCCTATTGAAACAACCTTATTCTTATCATTGAGAAGAGGAAGAAAAAGAGAGTATGAAAACAATCTTTTCTTTACCATCTCTATGTCAGGTAATGGGTATCATTAGTTAACTTTTATCAAATGGTGGAATTTGTCAGTGGTTGACTTTTCTACAGCTAAAATGAGATTTTAATCATTCTTTTACTCTTTGTTGGAAGTTACTTTGGGGGGGGTAGAAAACAGATGTTATTACTCCTACTGTTTTAATTGAAACCTTTCGTTTTATCAAGTTTGAAACATTAAAAGTTGCTTTCTGTAGATTTCATTTTTTAAAATTACAGGGTTTAATGGGACATGATGGATCACCTGGTCAGCCTGGAATACCTGGATTGAAGGTAAGCTAAAATTTAATTAGTAGTGTTAATTCTGAATTTGTAGGCATCCTGTCACAAACAGGGAGAATACCCATTGTTGACTTTATCTGGTCTTTCAAGTTACAGACACAGGAAAGTACATTTTTAAAGCAAAGCAAATCAGTCAGGCTGATTAGTTCAGACTCTGGATCTTATTGAGGTCCAAAAAATGATATTTAATCATTATCATTAGCAATGGAATCTTATGTAAGCAGGCTCAATGTTTCAATTGTCTATTTACAGTCTAAGCCATCCTGGCTATTTATAATTTCCATAAGTAATGTAAAGAGGTGTTCTTTTCTTCCATTTCCTGTCCTGTCCTATTCTGTCCTGTCCTTTCCTCTCTTTTCCTCTCCTCCCTTCTTCCCTTCTCTTTTTTTCAATGAACAATCATTAATGAAGAGTTTTCTATGTGCCAGGAGGTATGCCAGGCACTGAGAATACAAAGGAAAAGAAAAAACTCAGGAATTATTATTAATTCCATTATAGCAGCCTCCTTTATTTTATCAGGATCCAGTCAAGTAAGATTACTTTCCAATATGATTGGGAGCACAGCTGCATATATAGGTTAGAATTGAGGAAACTATCTTTAATCATCACTGTCTAGTCATTTCAGTCATGTCGAATTCTTTGTGGCAAAGATACTGGAGTCAGGAGGACCTGAGTTCAAATTCGGCCTCAGACACTTGACACATGTACTAGCTGTGTGACTTTGGGCAAATCACTTAACCCTAATTGCCTTGTCTTCCCCCTTCCAAAAAATATATACATAAATTGTGATTTTTGATTGTATTTTCTTTAAATGAAGCACAAGTCACAACTGCCCACTTAGCGGATGCCTCTTATGACAGAATATTTGGTAATAACCTTTGTTTATTCCTACTTAACATAAATATATCCTGGCACTTGCTATTCATAAAAATAAAATGAGAAGAAATAAATAATTGACCTTATTCTGTTGTATCTCTTGGATGCAGAAAAAGAAAAAGAATAAGATTTAATTAGAATAGGCAATCAATAAACCAACACTTTCTTTAGGCATAATAAACAAATGAGTCAATTCTTTTCATTAGCATAGGGATGGCTTGCCTACTATGGACAATGAATGCATTGCTAATTTGGGGAGGAGAGGTAAAGCCTAGACCTACTGATTTCTGATGGCTTGTTTTCCATTGTCTTCTAGAAAGCTATTATAGCAGTCTAAATGAAGTGATTTGATCTTGAGCTAGGATGTGGGTCCTTTTAGTGGAGAGAAGGGGATAGAAGTGTGGGGTGTTGCAAAGATAGAATCAAACTAGACTGCAAAGTATTAGATACATGAACTTAATGGGAGAAGAGTCAAATTTCCAATCAAAATTATAAATATTAGTGACTGAGTATGGTAGTGCTCTCCATATAGGTAGGAAAGTTATCATAGGGGTAGGTTTATGGAGAAAAATGATGAGATTCATTTTTTTTTTAATATTGGACCTGAGATTTCAGGGAGATATCCTAATGGAGCTGTCCAGCATACAATCAATGTAGAACTGAAATTCAGGAGAGAAGTTATGAAGGTGTTTGTCTACAGATATGTGTATACATAAATACACATGCACATGTGTATATATATATATATATATATGCATATATATTTATGTTATATATGTAATTATTTATAATATATTACTATATGCATAAACATACATGTGTGCATGCATGTGCATGTGTGGAGGCATTTATGTTGAAATGATAATTGAACTAATGAGAACTGGTCACCAAGGGGAAAAGGGCAGAGGGACATAAGAAAAGAGTACATGACAAAGCTTTGCAAGTATTTGTGTCTGGATGAATTATCAACAGAAGTGACTGAGAAGGAGGTATACAGGAAGGATCAGTGTTCAAAAGGTAGTTGATGAAACATACATGACACCACTTGACATAGATGTGATAGGTTAAAAATACAGAAGGACACATGTATTTTCAAACACTGTCAATGTGTGGATTTGCTTTGTTGGACTATACATATATGTTAAAAGGGGGGACTTCTCTTGTGTTTGAGGAGAGGTTGGGTAAGTTAGTTGGTAGTAATAGAAACTAAAATTTTAAAAAAATCAATAAAACATTTTTAAATGCACAGAATACAATAGAAAGAAGGTATAGAAGTTGAAACAAATACTTAGGAGACTTGTTAGTACTTTGATAATTTCTCTCTGTGTGTATCCATATACTTAACATATATATGTATGAATTCTTATCTACCAGAGATCAAACCATGTGGCCTAAAATGCTATTGATACATAAAAACTGTTGCAATGTAAAATCCACCTGTGATATTGTTAGAATCTAATATGATAATTTGTCTTGTTCCCTCTAAGCCAGTGGTTCTCAACCTGTGGATTATGTTCAATTTGTAATAATGAAAATACATCCTGCCTATCAGATATTTACATTACGATTCATAACAGTACCAAAATTACAGTTATGAAGTAGCAATGAAAATAATTTTATGGTTGGGGGTCACCACAACATGAGGAACTGTATTAAAGGGTCACGGCATTGGGAAGGTTGAGAACCACTGCTCTAATCATATACTTATCCTATTATATATTTAGATTTTGCTCCCTAGATCTTTTACCTGTCATAAAAAGGTCCCTGTAACTTATGAATTAGAATGGACTAGAGGTTATCTTATTATAAATTATCATCTGGAAGTGTTGCAGCAAATGCATTTTTATTTGAAGAGGCCATATGGCATAGTGGAAAAAAGAGCTGCTTTTAAGTTTCACCCCAGACACATCCTAGATATGTGACTCTGGGCCAGTAATTTTACCTCTCTATGTGCTACACTAGTGGTATCAAACTCAAATAGAAACCTGATATCCCATATTGACTTAGAAAACCACAACTTAACATTATCTACATTGTATTGTATTTTTATTTATTTTGTTAAACATTTCCCAATTACATAATAATCTAGTTTAGTAGAACTTAGAAATTTCGCTAGTGGCTTGGGAGAGTGTGACACCTCTGCTATAGACAGACAACTCAATAAGCTAAAGAGAAGGTGCTGCTCTTCATTAGTAGGGGAAGTGTTCTCTCTTGGGAGTTTCTTCTTCCAGTAAAGTCACCCTGTCTCTGTGCCATATTTAAAGATAATGTGAATCTCTTTCATTATATTGAAAATAATATTGATGTCATTCTGCAGAAAAGTCATTAGTGAAATATCCCTTGAAAAACCTAGGTAGGTCTTGTTCTTTTGAGCATTTATAAAAATTACTTGGAAGAAAGCATCCATAGCATGCATAGTAACTTTTCAGATAACGATGAATTGGGAGGAGTAGCTTATGTTTTTGATGATAGAAGTAGGATCCATTAAAACCCAAATAGACTAAAATTGTGGAACCAATCTAACAAGATGGAATGTCATAAGTGTATACTTTTGTACATGGGTTCAAGAAATTAAGTTTAGAAAAAGGAAAGAAATATGATTTGGAAGCAATTTATGTGAGAATGAAAGACTTAACATGTCTAGTATAGACTTCATTGGCCTAAATTATATGCTTAGAGAGAATAAGAAATACCTCCATATTAGATGAGAACAGTATCAAACTGGGCTTTTATATTATACAACAGTTGTGTATTAGGTTACATGAGTAGATAGTGTGATATGGAATAAGAAAAAGCTAATTCAGTCTGAGGTTGTACTAGCACAATGTCTACAGAGAAAGGTAATAGTACAATTTTAGTTTGCTCAGCTGAAGCAATATTGAGAGTATTATTGTTAAGTCTGAGTGAAACATCTTAGGGGTAGAGGTATTGACAAATTATAGTTGTTGCAAAGAGAGTCCAGGAGGAGGAGTGAAACAAAACTACCATATTCAAGAGTGTATAGGAGTCAGCTTAAACCAGTTTTAAAAACAAATTGTTGGAAATTATAAAAGCCTTATTTTAGAGTGATTAAAAAATGTCAAGCCCTCCCAAATTGAATACTGTTCAATTCAACTCTTGTGTTTTTGTGTTTTAAACAATCATTTCAGGCAGATCTTCATAAGTACCTTTGGTTAATATGCAAGACTAAAGTTTCAATTTCAATTTCAGTTTCAAACAAACAAGGTAAAATAAAACCCAACCCTTCTTGCTATTCTATTAACAGGGAAATAGAGGTGAACCTGGAATTCAAGGAATATCGGGGCCTCCTGGGGTCAAGGTAATTTTGTGTCTGGTTAATTTGGAAATGCTTCTGGGTGAATCATAATGAGGAATGCCTTTTTTTTCTATTTATGAAATAAAGAAGTATTTAATGTGATGAATGTTTGAAAGTTTTCTTTTTTTAAATACATGAAATTAATCAGTACAGCTATTATGAATACAAACCATAGCCAAACAAATAACCACAACCAATATAAGGTTACTTTGCTTCTTTTTAAAAATGATTTTTCATTATTTGCCTAACGGCAAACATGACACTATTGACCCACTATCAGCAGAGATGTACTTTCAAGTTGTTTTTTCCAAAGAATGCTGATAGTTTCTTTTTGTTTGTTTGTGTTTGTTACTCCACCCATAGTCTCTTCCCAGGCCACTGGGAGAAAAAGGGTGAGCACTTAGGATTCCATAGGTCAGGGTAATCCAGGATTAAATTTGTGGAGGGCTAAGACATTGTAGTTAATTTTATTGTAGATTTATATTTAATTTAATTTAATTTATTTTATGTTCTCCACATTAGGTGGTGGGCTCTCATTGTTCATTATAGGGATACTTGGATCACATTAGCAATCAATCAGTCCATCTCTAAGCTTACTATGTGCCAAGCACTTTGCTAACTTCTGGGGATACAAAGAATAAGCAACAGCAAGTGTTTTCCATAGCCCAAAGACCTCCCTATTAATGGGCATCAGCTTCCTGAATATACAAAGGTGGAAGCAGAAGATCCTAGGAATGGGCACACTCTAGGCCTGGTTCCATTGCTATAAAGATATTTGAGCAGAATATAATTGGCATTTAAACTTGTCTAATTAAATATCCTGGAGATGGTTTAGAGTGATTTCCCTTATTTTCTAAATAGATGATGCAGAGGGAAAAAAAACAAAACTGAATTTAGAGGTAGAAGACATGGGATCACATACAAGCTTTGCTCTTTATCACCTGCTTGAATTTGGGAAAATCATAGCTTCTTTGGACCTCAGTTCTCCTCATTGGAAAATGAAATAGTTGGGTTATATTACTTCTAGCATATCTTCCAACTCTAGCTCTATGGGCACTACAATCCTGTAATTCGTGAAAAGGTACAAATATAGCATATAGTGAGAAGCAAAGAATATCTCCCATAAGGTGATTTAAATGACTTTTTGTGGTCAGAAAGAAAGAATTACTCCCCTTTTGATGATGCAAAACATTCAAAGGTCAAAGCTGGAGGGATGTCAATTTTATAATAGTAATATGGAAAAATAACTACATAGAACAAAGAAATTTGGTACTAAAGGAAAAGAAAGGCTAGTGTACAACAATATCAACATATTTTTTGAAAACACCAAACATTTATTATGTAATTACTGTGTTCCAGGACTCTATTCTATTCACTCTAAGAGACTCAGAAATGATTGTGATATAGATCATTGACCTCAAAGCAATCAGACTATAGGAACAATTGCATGTCAGAAATAAATGATGAAAAACAAAGCATTCTAAGTTACTAAGAAAAGTATAGAATATAAGAAGATTAAGAGGAAGATGAAGTATCTTCCAGATAGGAGAACCAGGGTCGGTTTCACAAAGGAGGTGACACTTGAATGTAGCAACATGAATTAATGGAAAGAATTAACAATGGATCCAGAGTAAAAAAAAAAAGAAGTTGTCTTTAAGTCATGTCTGCCTCTTGGGGTTTTCTTGCTTTCTTGACAAAGATACTGGAGTGGTTTGCCATTTCCTTCTCCAGATCATTTTACAGATGAGGAAATTGAGGCAAACAGAGTTAAGTGACTTGCCCAGGGTCTGAGGCCAGATTTAAACCAGAAAGAAGAGTCTTCCTGACTCCAGGACTAGTACTCTATCCACTGTATCACCAAGCTGCCTCAGGACCTGCACTCATATTCCAACTGTGTCCTTTGTTACATTTGTGAACTTATAAAAATCACATCAGCTCCTTAGGTCTCACTTTCCTCATCTGTAGAATAAAGAAATTGGAGCACATGGCTTGTAAGTTAACTTTTATGTCCTGGTCTGTGATACATATAAACAATAAACTTGAAGGTTTTCAGTAGGTAGCACATTTATGTAGTAAGCTTTGCAAAACACTTGATATACGTTGTCTCCAAGGAGGGAGAAGTCTGAGCAGAACTGGGAAAGAGGGTGATGTAAAGGAAACATATAAAATTTAAGCAACACTAAAAAAAAGTCAACAAGTCAACAATACACATTTATTAAACATTTACTATGACTGAAGTACCATGCTAAGAGCTGGGAATGTAAAGGCAGTTTCTTCTCTCAAGAAGCTCATATTTTGAGATACCAAGGTATCTGTCAACAGCTATAGTTTCATGAGTGAAGATTCTCCCCAAACAGAAACAAATAAATCCTTCAAAGTTAGTTGATAACCTTCATGAAGTTTTCTGTACATGTAACACAAATAAACAAACAGCTCTGTGGTTGGCAATCTTCTGGCGATAGGCCGCTTCACATTTTGCTGTTAGTTCTTGAATGGCAGTTTTTTTTTTAATCAGGCCCATACTTCAAGGCCCTACGTTGTATATGGCAGGACCTGCTGAAGCCTGTCTGCCAGTGATCTATGGCCACTTCCAAGTCTCAATAACACACCACGTTAGGGTTTTAGCAGAGAAAAGGTTTTTTTTTAAAACCGATAGTAATAAAGTAAGTAAATTAAACATTTATGATTGCTAAGTCATAAATAATTGAAATGAGAATTTCAGTTGACTAAGAGAAATAGACAAAAGAAAATGTAATTCTAACTTCATTTGACTTTCTGAACATAGGTAATATCTACAACATGGATCAGTCACTTTAAAAGACCTAGTATGTGAATGCCACATTCCAAATATCAGTATTTTGAGGAAAGGCAGTTTTTGGACTGAATGCATCTAGGAAATCAACAGTATTCATGGAACCATTCTATTTTGTAGGGAGAACAAGGAGTATCAGGCCCCCCAGGAGAACCAGGATACCCCGGCTTACCTGGGACACCAGGGAAAAAGGTATGTATTTATGATGATTTCTTCTTTGTAAACTCTTTTCATGAATCTTTTTCAATTCACGAAGGTAATACCATTAGGAAATAACATTGTTGTTTTTTAGAATCTATTATATTCTTTGCTTTTATTTTTTAACAGAGCATTTATTTTGTCTCCTCATACTCTCCCATAAAGAAGGGAGAAAGGAAAGAAGGAAGGAAGGAGGGAGGGAGACTTCATAACCAATATGCGTAGTCATACTAAGTGTGTTCTCTCATTGGTCATGTCCAAAAGTATGTCTCCTTCCGCACCTTGAGTCCATGATCCTTCTGTCAGTAGTAGGCAGCATATTTCCTTAAGGGCTCTCTGTAATTTAAGTTTGTTAGTGCATTGTTCAGAGTCCTTAAGTCATTCAATGTTGTTGTTAGTTACAATGTTGCTGCCATTTTGTAAATTCCTGGTTACGCTCACTTCAGTTTATATCAACTCATATAGGTCTTCCCAGTTTCCTCTGAAAGTCATAAGAAACTTTGTTTTTTATTGTGTAATAAAAGTATTCCAGTATATACATAAGCCAAGATTTGTATAGCTATTTCTTAATAAATGTCTATCCCTTAATTTCTCATTTTTGCTACTACAAAAAGAGCTGCTATACATACACACACAATACATATGGATGCACATGTATGTATATATACATATTACATAGGCTATGCACATATACATATATTAAAAGCTGTGTATGTCTCTATCCTATATACACACACATAACATCTGTACATACAGATACATATGTATATGTGCATATATGTGTGTGTTTGTATACACATGTGTGTATATGTATTGTGTATGTATGCATGTATAGTTGTTAAGTTGTTTTCAGTTGTGTCCTACTCTTTATGAACCTATTAGGGTTTAGTTTGCAGAGATATTGGAGTGGTTTACAATTTCCTTCTTCAGTTCATTGTATGAATGAGGAAATTGAGGCAAACTGGGCTAGGTGACTTGTCCAGAGTCATAAAGGTATAAGTGTCTGAGACTGTATTTTAATTCATGAAGATGGGTCTTCCAGATTCCAAGCCCACTATTCTCTATCCATGCACCATTTAACTATCTACATTCCTTTTCCTTTTTCTCTGATGTTTTCATGGTATAATCTTAGTAGTGGGATTGCTAAGCCATGGTTTATTGATTTTTGGGACGTTCTTCCAAATCCTTTTTCAGAAGGATTATACCGAATCATAGCTCTTGGTGTACCTGTTTTCCCATAGCCTCTTTAATGTGTCATTCTCCTCTTTTATCATTTTTATCAATTTGATGAATATAAGGTAAAACCTTAGTGTTTTACATTTCCCTAATTTTCAGTGATTTTTAGTATGTTTTCATGATTGTTAGTAGGATTAGTTAGTAGTACTTAATAAATGTTTAGCACTGCAACACAATGTCTTAGCATGTATTCTCAGGCAAATTTATATCATGTGTTATTTAGATAAAGGTATCCTAGAAGGTAGTTGCTATGATAAAGTCTCTAGTATATACAGAGTAGAGTTGCTGAGTAAAAATTCAGACAGTAAGGGTTATTTAAAAAATGAATCTATGCCATATCTACTCACCTCAATGGTCTTTACAGAAGTAAAGAAGACATGGTGGGCTATCCGTCAACAAATAAAGATTTTGTCTACTATAATATTAGGTATTAACACATATCCTTCTTAGTAAATTGTTTAGTAAATAGAATGAATGTCCTAAATGTTCAGGTGGCCTGGAAAGTAATAAGTGCTTGTTGAAACTAATTCGCAATAAACTGTAGGTGAGATGATGGTGTCAGGTAAACTGGAACAGCACAGGATTTGAGTGTAGGAGAAATAAAGAAATAAAACTCTTGTCTACTAAAAGATATAGACTATATATGTGTTCATTTATGGCTAGTGTCCTGGGTGCACAGACCCTTTGCAGAATAAATGTCTATTCATTTATCATCAAACTGATATATTTCATATGGTGTGCTTCCCCAAATTAATCATTTCAGTCTTCAGAGATTCACATTGGATTCTCTGGAACAAATCCAGCCAGCTGGAGCTCTCTGGTCTCAAGTGATTATTAATTTGAACTCTGAGCTTCTATGTGGGGCCAAAATAATGCAGGTGAGCAGGGGAAGGAAAGATAATCCAAATATTTGGTTCACTGTGTGTCCTATGAGTTTGGATAGAGTCATATTTACATTCTAAAACACTTAAAATTAAGCCTTCATTTGAACCTTGGTGAAAAAAGCTTTTCCTCGTGAACAACAAATCAGTTATTTATTAACATTTATTATGTTCTTACTAATGTGCCAGGCACTGGGCTAGGTCCTGGGGACACAAAGACAAAATTGAAACCCTCTGTGCTCTTGAGGAATTTAAGGGTTGTAATTTCTTAGACACTTGGACAGGAAACTAGCTGATTATTAGTAGTTTTATCACTTTTTTAAAAAATACAGTATATAATTTTGTGTACACTAATGAATACACACATACACACAAACACACACACACAATCTATCCTTGATAGAATGTAAGCTCTTTGAGATCAGAAAGTGTTTCTTTTCTTTTTCCTCCTTCCTCCCTCCCTCCTTCTTCCTTCCTTCC
>CM053584.1:220756944-220783101 GCA_028627135.1 Pseudochirops cupreus
CATGAAAGAGAACGATAACGAGTTTTGCTTCAGTCTCCATTTAAACTGTAGTCTTTCTAAATCTTTCTCTGAGTTTAGGTATCTCCTTCCATCCTGAGGCTTGCAGAGTTGTCTTTAGCTGTGCGTTGTTGAGGATAGCCCAGTTTATCAAGGTTGGTCATCATATGTACGATGTGTCTGTGATTTGCCCTTCATTTTCAAAGAGGACTGATGACATCACAGGTGATGTCTTGACTTCCATGTGAAATAGATTTAAGTGAGGTGATGTTGCGCAAAATTTTCAGCCTCACTCTCTCTCTTCTAGAATCATTAAAGCCCAATAAGAAGACAAAAATCAAGACAAGTGGTGATGGCCCAGAATGCAGTAGGATTTTTGATGCAAGGGCCTTGGTATCTTTGATGCAGAACCAAGCTTTAAGCACTTCACAACACCTGCTTCAGTTGCCTTCATGATCATTGAAACTCAATTGCTCTCGTTCCTCCACAAAGCAATAAATGAATATTAGTTAATTGATTGACAACTTAGTTTTACAAAGGAAATCAATTAAATTTAAATAGTTACTAAAATATTTTCATATTCTACTTTAAAAAAAAGTTCATAGACCAAGTAAAGCCCACAGTTAATTTAGCAGGTGACTGGTTTTCAAAACAATAATAAATAATGCCGTGTTATATTGCAAAGCTAAGGGAAATTACTGCATTCATGCTATTTTTCATCTTCTTACTTTGCAGTCATATATATACATGACAAAAATGAATTCCCTAATTAATCTAGGGCATTTCATTTGGAATGATCAGCCTTGCTCAGGAATCCCTGTAGCCATTAAGACTACCCTCAAGAAAAGGACTTTAAAAACAAAATGACAAACAAAAGTCCACATACAATAAAAATTTCTTCAAACTATAACAGTCAAAAATCATGTTTATTTGTCCATTTGACTGGCAAAGAGCAGGGATGCAGCATGCCACCTGTCTGCAAATAATTATGCCATATTTGTTGCAGGCCAAAAGGAAATATTATTTGTTTTGCTTGTGTCTTCCCTAGAGGGAATGGGGAGACAGAAAGAAAAATGAAGGCACTTTGTCTTGAAAATACCTTATGTAACAGAACTTTTTTTTAAGGTTATGAAAAAAATGTATTCAAATTAAGCACCCTTCTTGAAATAAGCTTACTCATCAGACAAAAAAAAAATTAAAGCCCCAAAGGGAATATTTTCAGAATTGTATTTCAACACTTTCATCTTTACAGTTTCATGTTCTCACCCAGCTACCAAGACAAGAATTGAAAACAGTAAAACAGAGTGGGAAGACCCAATAATTTTTTTTTCAAAGCAAGCATTACTTTTAAGAAGCCCTTTTGGTCATATTGTATCCAAAAACAACCATATCACATTATGCAGGAATGGGTTTTGACCTTTTTGTGAATACTTCATGGTTCACTAGTATGATAAAATGCCATTGAAGCCAAACATTCCATCTGGTCCAGCTCTATTTACAAACATGGTAGGAAAGTTTGGGGACTGAAGTAACTGAATAATGTGCTCCTGTAAAATGATTGGGTTGGTTGGAGAAAAAAGGCAAGTTCCTGACATTCTCATGTTTCTATAATAATGAATATGAAACTATGAAAGAAAAGGAAATAACAGCAAATTTGGATAAATCCATAAGAGCACTTGTCAAGAATCATTTAATTTGAGAGCTAAGCTTTTAGAAATCTAGACCAATGAGAAATTAAAGCAGCCTGGAAGGAACCGAAGCCTTAGGTAATAAAGGAACAATTGCCTCATACTCACTCATTTTGGGCCTAATTTATTAGTCATGGCTAGTTAACTGAACAATTAACATGCTCAGGCCACTACTACCTACAGGTGCAACTCTCAACACTGAATTCTCTGAAGGCAAAATTATGTCTTTTCTAAGAATTAAAACACACACACACACACACACACACATCCCTCAGAAGTAGGATGACAGATTTAGAGCCAGAAGGGACATTTGAGGCCACTTGCTCTAAGCTCTTCATTTTTACTCACAACAACATTGAGGCCTAAGGAGGTTAAATGGCATGTCTCATATGACATAAGTAGCAAATGGCAGAGGCAGAATGTAGACCCAGATCTTCTGATTGAAAAACCTCTACTCTTTCCACTGTCATGATCTCCCCCCTCTGCTTGTGGGTATTGTTAATTTAGGATCATACAAAACTTTAGAAGAAAGGAAGGAAGATAGGAAGGAAGGAAGGAAGGAAGGAAGGAAGGAAGGAAGGAAGGAAGGAAGGAAGGAAGGAAGGAAGAAGGAGGGAGGGATGGAGGGAAGGAGGAAAAAAGGAAGGAAGAAAATATTCCTTTCTTCTTTTACTTCATTTTTTAGTCACCTAATTTTCCCCCCTTTTCCTTAACTGATACATTTGAAGTCAAGCATAGTAGAGGAGAAAAACAGGAACCAACTGAAACCAGTTGTATTTGATTAAAATGAAATTTGGAAGCTACAATTATGACATGAAAAGTAATGTGAAGACTCCTTTTCATATGAGTGAGAAAACCTGGATTTTGAATAGCAGCACTACCCATTTATCCTTGCACAAATCACCTGACCTCTCAGTTTCTTTTCCCACAAAATGAATGGGAATAGCTGCACTAATTACCTCACAGCACTCTTCAACTCAACCATCATTTAGTAAATGCTAACTAGTGCAAGGTACTATGAACATAACAGGTACTAAATAAATACTTACTGGAGTCTAGCAATACAAAGACAAAGACTGGTTCTTGCCTTCATGGAAATTATATGAAACTAGTTCTTTGGAGGTCAAATGAAATAATTTCTCTAAAGTACCAGACAGATGATATAGATATGGATATATAGATATTAATAATTACTATATGTCAGTTTACAGAGTCACAGAAGCCAGATCTAGAAAGGACCTTCGAGATCATTTATGCTAACCCTCTCATATTATGGGACATGGTCAATAAAGTCACATCATACCACCTCATAATAATTTCACTTGATTGCACTATTCTAACATCCTACAAGTAGAGATAACTGACAATTGACTGCTTAAACTACACATCTTACTGCATACAGTTTGGTTTCCGTCTTCCATGACATATCTCCTGACTCCTCATGCCCTTACTGTAATACTGATAGCATTTTATGACGAATGTCCACCACGCCATCTAGTACTTGATTATGGGTTTTGTTATGTTGGCTCAGCGTTTCTACATCCATCTTAATCTTTTCTTCCCCACATCAAATTCCTTAAAGATAGTGATCATATCTTTCATGTATTCTGCATCCCCTTCTGTGCAGAGCAGTCCTTATCATGGAAGATGAGAATCAGCAAATGCTGATGGACTGATCTGATGCAATAGACTAGCATTCTTTAATAACGACTGGCATATATGGCACAGTGGATGGAATACTGGGTCTGGAGTTGTGAAGACCTGAGTTCAAATCTGGCCTCAGACACTTACTAGCTGTAGGACCCTGGGCAAGTTACTTAACCTTGTCTGCATCAGTTTTCTCCTCTAAAAAATGAACTGGAGAAGGAAATGGCAAATGCCAAGAAAACCCCAAATAGGGTCCCAGAGAGCTGGACAGGACTGAAACAACTGAACAACAGCAATAATAACAACAACAACAAAGCTGTGCATTTGATTCTCACAACAACCCTGTCAGTCAGATATGATTAAACCCATTCTTCATATGAGAAAGTTAGGGTTCAGAGAGGGTGACTCAATAATAAATGCCACAGGTATTTTTCTGACATCCCATCCAGGCCTCATTAAAATATGTTATATTGGGACTGTCCTATATGTTATTCTAAAAAAGTTGGCTCAGTTAGTCAAAGAATAATTGCTTTTCTCCAAAGCACACACTACTATTCTCACTTTACATATGCTAGACCATAAAAGTTAACTAGCTTAAAAATGTCCAGCAACGTGGTCTAGTCACTCAGTTAAGAAACATCTAATTTGTTCTTTATTATGTATCAGAGATTATGGCAAATGCTAGGGATGCAAAGAAAGGCAAAAAACACTGGATTTGAGGAAACAGACCTGCTTCAATTCTGCCTCTATCACTTAGGCATGACATTGGGCAAGTAATTTAACTTTTCTGGGACTCGGCTTCTTAATCTATAAAATGAAGAGTAGACTTGACAGTCTCTAATATCTTTTCCAGAGCTACATCTATCATCCTACTTCTGGGTTTCTTTTTTCTTTTTTAATTCTTACAAAAGGCATAGTTTTTTCCTGCAGAGAATTCAAGGTTAAGGAGAATTTTGTGATTCATGCTAAGTTGCACCTAGTGGAAGTGACCTCAAGTGCCCTCATCTGTAAAATGAAGTTGACCTATATGGCATCTAAGGCCCCTTCTAGTTCTAAATATGTGATACAGTGAGCTCTCTTTGTGGTTACTGGGGATATCTGCCCTATATCTGACTGCAGAAAGCATAATTAACCAATGGAATATGATATTCTAACTAGAACTAGAGTTTGTAAATTTGCATGGTTGATGTATAACATCACAGAATATCTCCATCTGCCAGCTTATTATTTTGCTATTTTTGTTACTTAATTTCCTTCTTTATGTCAAGATTATTTAGAACACTTCATGCTCAAAATTATCCCCAAATAATACTTAAGCATCTAATGTCATAAAATTATATTCCACAACAGGTCAAAGAGAAAAAAGGAAATTTAACCAAAAAAAGACATGTGAAAATCATATTATGTATGTTTTCTTTCATCCTGTGGTCTTTGGGACTTGCCCACAAAAACAAAGGGATTGGGAGTACTTCAGTTTGTGGTCATGACAACATTCAAAATCAGAGTGGAAGGAGTGGTTTACTAACCATGAAACTATAATTGAATTTAGAAGACCTTTTCTCCCCTAGTAAACAAACACACTACTTTGATTTTGATGTTACCATATAGTTTATTTATCAAGTTTTAAGCTTGATCAGAT
Source organism: Pseudochirops cupreus (assembly GCA_028627135.1). Classification (NCBI taxonomy): domain Eukaryota; kingdom Metazoa; phylum Chordata; class Mammalia; order Diprotodontia; family Pseudocheiridae; genus Pseudochirops; species Pseudochirops cupreus. The sequence continues at coordinate 220,761,916 of CM053584.1, forward strand.
ATTGAAATTTCAGAGTTTAGGAAATCCTTCTCACCTACAACTTAGATAAATGAGTAAATTACAAAAGTATCAATATTTTAACTATCCTTTGCTTTAAGTATACAGAATTGATTTTGTATTCCATTGTTTTCTATACTTTACTGAGAGACCACTATAGGGCAAAGAGTGGTTATAGTGTTCCATGTCTTAAAACTATCTAGAGTAGCAGACCTTGTTGTATGCACTTCTTCTTTTAAAATGAAATGCTTTATTAGAAACCTAACATTGAACATAAATGTAAATCATGTATAATTTTATTAGGCTTAAGGCCTATTAAAAGATAATCCTTCACTTAAAAAAAGGAGGGTCACTCTTTCCTGTGCTTGGAAAATGATTGGCTTTCAAATGGCTTCTCTACAAGAACTTGTTAATAATACTGTACTATATATTTTCACTGTACTAAGAATTTACATTAAATTACCGACAAGCATACACAGAAGGGAGTGATTCTGATTGTCCTCAGAATTAGTAAAGTGCCCCATATCCAAAAAGCTGTTTTAATAATGAGAAAATTCACTTCTTTTGATACAAATATTATATTTTGACTTCAATCTTGGTATTGTTTCCTTGATTATCAAATGAATGGGTAGGGAATTAATTTATATTGTCCAGTCTATCCCAAACCATCTCTACTTAAAACTAAATCTATAATTAAAAAATAAGGCCACTAATAAGCATTCATTCACTCTGTTGCAGACTTCAAGCATATAGAACATTGTTGATGAGTATATATGATGTAATTCTATATATCTCAGCCCAATCTTTCTCAAACTACTCATACCCATCCTTGGATGGTTATCTTAATTCATACTTATGAAAGGATTTAGAAGATGTCACTGGGGAACAATCCCCTTAATCACATACAGTAGGAAATGCTAATTCATTAGGTTATACCACTACAATAAATATATACAGATTCATCTGTGAATCTCCATATCAGGGGTGCTTAAGCTTTTTTGTGTGTGTTATGGGCCCATTTGGCAGCCCGGTGAAATTTCTGGACCCAGAAAATAAACAAATAAACAAAATAAAAAATATATGTATCAGGAAAAGCCAGAGATAAGTGAAAATTAGGTCAGTCAGAGGCTATCGAAAATAAAGATGTGAATTTTTTTTCCCCTCATTGAAGTTCATGGACTCCCTGCCCACCCTTCCTCCCTCACCCCCCACATCTATACACAGATCCAGTTTAAGAACTCTTGGTCTATATAGATAATGTGAGATTTTACATACACACATTTCTGTTTTCTGGGTCTTTTTCTGTGCTTTGCATAGTAGGTACTTATAGTCATCATGATTGAACACACATATATAGTTTGTTACATATATATATAATATGTTTATTCACGATAATTATATGTGAAGTACCCACTGTGTGCAAAGCACTTAAGTAGGTCCTGGGGATAGAAATACCAAAATGGAGAATAGTCACCCTCTTCATAGAGCCTGCCTTCTACAAGAATGCCTTAGCCAGGGGCTGGGGTGGGGGAGAAGAGGTTGCTGAGGAGAGGAGAGAACATTGTGAATATAAGTAAGTGAATACATTTGAGGAAAGAGAGAAAACTGGAGTAGGTGAGGAGGGAATTAGTAAATGGTGAACATGAGATCTGACAGTCTAGCTGATTCTAGAGGGAAGCAAACTGTTAGAGGCAGACAGGATGAAGAAACACATCACCAAATGGGACAGCCTGTGCAAATACGTGGAAATAGGAGAGGGAATGTGAAGTGTGAGAAAGAGAAAGTAGGACAATTTGGGTAAAATGCTGGGAGGATAAAAGGAAATAATAATGATAATAAAATAGTTAATAACTAACATTTCTATAGTGCTTACGATGTTCCAGATGTTGTGCTAAGCATTTTACAATGACTATTTCACTTGATCCTCACAAATAAAACTGGGAGGCAGGTGTTGTTATTGCCTCCATTTTATAGATGAAGAAACTGAGGCAAACAGGGTTTAAGTGACTTGTCCAGGGTTACAGAGATAATTAAATGTCTGGGGTCTGATTTGAATTCAGCTCTTTCTAATTCCAGGTCCATCACTCTATCCACTATGCCACCTAGCTGCTCAAATAATGTGAAATAAGTCTGGAAAGGTAGCTTTGAACCAATTTGTGAATGGCTTTAAATGAATGGGGATTTTGTACTAATTTCTAAAGGTCACCTGATAACATAACTTGATAAAGAACATAAGGTGAAATTCTGATTTATTCTTCTCTTTTATTGCTCAACTCTTAGAGTGACTTCCTTAGAATCAGGTTTATGTCCAATTTACAGGTAATTTCTTATCCCATATGAATAAGAATCATTAAATTTTTTATCAATACCTTGAATCCTTGGCTGCCCATTAAGCCATCTTTTCCATCTCTCCCAGGCTCCCCCTGCAAAAAAAAGAGGCAAATATACTATGTACATATATATATTGATAAAAAGTTTGAAAAATAAAGAAAATTTGTGCCAAACTCACAGAACGTCCAGGAAGGCCAGGAAAACCAGTATTTCCCTTTTCACCTTTTGCACCCTAATTGTAAAAAAAGATACATTAAAATCTAATTATGGCTGTATTTTTGGAAAATTAAAAATTTAACTATAGCAAGTTAGTTAATAATTAATTGGAGAATTCATGGAAATCCTGCTTGTTTTTGCCTTCTAGAAGAACTGCATAATATGGCTTCTCAGTATAATGTGAGTTTCTTGAAGGCAAGAGATATTCTGGTTTTGTCTTTATATACCCAGCATCCCGAACAGCCTCTGAGTTATGAATAGTGCCAGGAACACAACTGACATTAAAAGTAAGACAGGAAAACTTATGGTGCATAAGTTATATCATGCTAATTTGGGGAACAGAAAAAACATTTATTGGAATAATTAAAGGGCTATGTATATTTTAAATTAAGGGAGAGCAAGAAAAATATTGCGGATAGATCCCCTTCTCTAACATGAACAGGAAGGAAGTGTTAGGATACATACATGTGACCTGCAGGATTAAAGGTGAAACCTCCATTTTTTGAAAAACAAATAATATAATGAATGATATTGAATAAGAGTAATGATTAATCATATCTTGTATGCTTAAACTCACATCTGAAGATGAGAAAAGAATAGAATCCCAGATAGGCAGATGGAGAGAATTAATTGTTTTGTATAAGGTCACTTGGTTATTTTATGTGATAGTTTAGAACTCAAATTTTCTTACTTTCTTTAATCCATGATTCTTTTCATTAGATTAGGATGCTGAGAAAGTGAAATGTGCATACTTTTGTTTATGATTTATACTTTCCTTTTTCCCATAAAATCCAGGTGATCCTTTTTCTCCTTTGGGTCCTATTTCACCCTACAGAAACAAAAGATTTTTTTCAGTCTTAACTATAACATAAATAATTGCAATATATGCAAATTTTAATTTATTTTGTATCTGAATTATGATTTCTGGCTTCCATGTTATCTACATTTCATTTTAAACTTAAAATTAAACACCTGGTTAAAATAAGGCAGTATCTTTTTATACTAAAACATGAAATAAAAAATATATCCTAAGAAAAACAAAAACAGAACAATCCTTCAGAGAGTAGTAATGCTAAAAATAACAATTGTTAATAGGTAATTGCCATGAATTATGCATACTGCCAATTGTTAAGGTTCTATTGGTTCATCTCATTTTCCCAGTAGTATAGGTTGCCTACCCTACTGTTACCTGGCCATATAGCCTCTCATTCTATAGCCAGCATGCTTATAAAGTTGGCTTGTCCACTACCCTGCCAGTCAAGGTTGTTTTTTTCAAACAAATCAAACTGGCTTCCCCTAACTACTACTAAAGGGAGAGTGCATTGATTTAGCTTCCTTAAAAGTAACTATCCACATCACTATCTTCCATTATTAGGGAGATGAAGACAAAGTGAATAATAAAAAAGTATTGATGAGAGATACTAGAGGGTCTATATGTTGACAGAAATAAATGACAAGGCAACTGACAAATATTTTAGTACGGAACTGCTAAAAATGGGCATGTGGCTCTGGATTTCAGAATTTTTAAAGAAACCTAAATTAGTTGGTATTCTAATCGTAAGTACATGGTGCATACATTTCAGAGTAAAGGTTTAGTGCAATTTATATGAAACTCATTCATTAACTTTCAAATGCTAAAGAATTTCAGATTACAGGTAGAAATTGTATAGGTAGCATTCCTATACTTTATATGAAAAAAGTTTTGCAAGTTTCAAAAAAGCAATGACATTCAACTTAATTGCTTTTTTCTATTTCTGGCCTATAGAAAGCACCATTTATATTAGTGCAGTTAATATTTTTAAATTAACTTGTAATTTAAATGGCATTTTGAAAATCAATAGGAACACATTTTGGAACTTCAAGGATATTTCTTTAACCTTTGATCCTGGCATCCCATGCTGACCAGGAAAGCCAGGAAGTCCACGATCACCCTGGAAAATAAAACTCAAGTTAATTAAAGGTGTTCTCTCCCTTCTGGTTTTGACCAGCCCCATGTCTTCATTATTTTTATTTCCCATCCTCCCTGGCCCCCTCTCTACCATCTCATTAAAATCTTTTTTTATGAAAGACTCTGATATCAGATATTCATACCTTACAATATGTTAAATGTGTTAAAAGGATAGTAGTCATTTAAGCCTTATTTCATGTTATGAAAATACATCCTTTGCAAAGACATTTAGGAACTAGAAAACAGATGACAGAAATATTTCTGGGCCTCATGGTGCAAAGAATAGTCTTGGTACTTTTCTGACTGCTCGTGGCTAACAGAATATGTATGTAACGTTTCCTCTTTTGCTTTTAAGAAGAATCATTTTGTGTGTTCAAAGTAAAGCTGGGGAAGAAAGGAAAAGCTGGGATACAGTGGGAGGGGGGAAGGGAGAGAAGAGGGAAACAAGAAAGGGGAGGGGAGAATCTAACAGTTAAGGTAAAAAATTTTAAAATGCCATTGGCACTGATGGGGTGCTTGGCCTAGAGACCTAACATCATCTCTCTAGAAGCCACCCAATTTCTCAGTAGGCCCCACTCCTGTGTGAAAATTTTCTCTTGTTGCAGAACACATTCTCTCATCAAAACAGACAGAGGGGTGCCTGGCCCAAGGCTTTTTGTCCCTGGCTGGCCCAGGGATTCTTCCTCCCCCCAGATCCCCAAGGTTATGTCTCTGACAATTCCTTCAGGGTCTGGTGTACTCCATACACTTTCCTATCCATAGCTCCCAAAGACACCTGGGCCTTTAGATTACCTAATTAGTATCCCTGGCATTCCTTTCCCATGTCTCTTTTTCATATAAACCCCAGCACCATCCTCACTCTCTCTTAGGTTCTGTAAGGACCCTTACCTGCTTTTGCTACAGCACCACAATAACCTTTTTGCCACTTGACTAAGAGAAGGCTTGAGTGAGTGAATTCTTTCCAGGCAATTCTGCCTTGGCATTCTCAGGGTCCTAGCACCCCAAAAACTTGTCAGTACCTTAAAGATATATTGCAGGTAAGGTAAGACTCCAAGGGCTAAGTACATAGTCCCATGAGAAATGTAGTTTGTAATCTTGATAGAAATATTCCACAATGTGTGGACTAGACTGTGTGACATGATGCAAGCTTCAGAAGCTTTAAAAAGAGGAAATGCTTGGCAGAATTGTGGGAGCAGTTGCAGCTGCTGTGATGAAGAAGTGGATAGGTAGAGAAGGGATAGGTCACAATGGCATAATGATATAGGTACTGATCTGGCACCTACCAGTGCCTTTCTCCATGAGAACCAGACTTGATAAAAGTGATCAAACAGATAGAGAGCTCTTTTCCCCTACCATCTCCGTTCTTTCAGAAAGCAACTGAAACTCAGTGCATCAGGATTCCCCTTGAAGCTGCCTTTTCCAGCTTCATTAATATTGTAAGGCCGTTTATTCTAGACAAAAGATAAGGTCAAAACAATTGATTCCAATCATTTTCTAATACTAAATCAGGTAACAGTAATGTACTTATTAAAACATCAGCTTCTAAAAACTCTAAAGATTAGATTGCAGGGCTTAAATAAGTAGAGTTCTCCCATTCCATCTTGGGGGCTAGAACTCACTTTAGGCAAACTAAGATGATTCTGATATTTCTATTTCTATAAACAATTTCATAACTGTCTCAAAAGACAGAATCTTGACATTTGGAGCTCTTCTTTCTGTCCCTCTGACTAAGCTATGTTGTCTTTCATTTATATTCTGTTGTGATTAAGGATAAAATCATCTCCAGCTCCCTGGCAAAGAAGGTCTGGGGAACTGAACTGTAGGTGGTGGTTATCATGCAAGGCCCTTTGTTTAGCCAGACTGAGAGGGAAGAAACAGGAGTGGTCTATGAGGATTTCAAATCTTCCCCTTTTGAGAAAGGAAGGGAAGGGGAAAGGGAAAAGGAAGGAGAAGAAGGTGAAGAAAATGAATAATGAATAACGTGATAATGAATTTCAGACTACTGAAGAGAACTAGACCCCTCCAACTTTTGCTGCTCACTTCCTCAGTCCCATTTAGCTCAACACTACCCTTCCCCCCTCAACCATGCCCAATCTGTATCTACTTTCCCCTTCCATTATGGTCTCTGGAGATTATGCTCTATAATTAAGAAACTCCTCCTAATTTTAGAAGTGCTTCTGCTCATATTCTTTTCATAACTATATACTTACTGAGACCTGGTCCTTCCTGGATGACATTATATCCCATACCTTTCCAGTACTAGTTGCACCTTCTTTCATAACATAATCAATCCTGGTAGAGGAGTCAGTACCCTTGACCTCCACTAACTTTACCACCAACACCTAGCAACCTCTCATCCTTTGAGGTTAACGTTATCCAAACTTATCATACAAGCCAGGTCCTAATCTACTGACACTTAGGACACTTTTCTTGCTTTGTTAGTGAGTTCACCAACTAGACTACAGTATCCTTCTCCATTCCAACTGCTTCTCTCATACTAGGGAGCTTTAACATATATGTTGATGTTACTTCAAATATTTTTACCTCCCAGTCCTCCAATTTGCTTAACTCCCATGTCCTTCTCCTTTACTTCATCACAGCTACACCCAAAGATGGTAAAACTCTTAATTCAAGCCATTACCTTCAAGAGCTCATTTTTCTTGATCAAGAATGTGGATATGCCTTTATCCAATCACCATCTCCTATGATTCTAATTCTCCCCATGGCTTTCTTCTCCCAAAGTTATTCATTCCTTTGTCTTCAGAGTGATGTGCAGTCATTCCACTCCTAAATATTTTACCAAGCCCATCATCCTGTTCTCACTGTCCTTTTCTCTCTTACAAATCTGAACTAGTGAATGAATGAAAAGCAAAGGATGAAAAGGCATTAGCATCAGAAATATAAATACAAAAAAGCAAAACAGCTCCTACCCTCAAAGAGTCTAAATTCTCATAGGAGAAGATAACATAGAGGAGTATTGGCCAAAGAAGAGTAGAATGAAGGGATATCAAGGGAATGATGAGTAGAACTATAAGGCAATTAATTGACATGTACTTCCCATTGAAGTAATTGATTGCTATTTCCACAGCTGATGGGAATGGAGAGTGATATACCAATTATCATGATATGAAGATTTCTGAGAAGTAGTAGAGTGGCATGTCTAACTTGAGCTAGTTGTGGTGGACATTCATGAACCAGAAACCAGGACTCAGAGCGGGAATGTCAAGCTGGAGGTGGAGGCTGGAGTGTATTAGCAGCATCATAGATCTGATCCAGACTGATTATGATGAATATTTACTAACCCAATTAAACTCTTCACTCTCTTTTTCTCCCAAATCCCTTCTTCCAATCAAGCCAAACCTCAACCTTGGATTGCTCCCACCATCTACTTCATCTGCTCCTGTTTCTGTGCAGCTAAAAGGATATGGGAAAGTACTTCAACCATGCTGCATGGATACATTCCAAAATTATTATATCCAATCTCAATTGGGCCCTCACAACAGCAAGGGAATCTCTTTATTCCTCCCTAACTGAATCTCTATCTCAGTGATTCACAGAGTGTAATCTGCAGACCTCTGGGGTCCTGAAATTCTTTCAGAGTATCTAAGAAGTTAAAACTGTTTTGATAGTATGAAAACATTTAAACTTTGGATATGGTAAATATTGATATATAACCTATATAGATGAAAGCCTTTTGGGGGATCATCAATAATTCTTTAATGTAGAGATGTCCTAAGACCAGAAAGTTTAGTATCAATTGTATCCCATTTTCTACAACCTTGGCTCTTCAAAACCAATAGTCCCACAGTATCATCTCTTCTTAGCTGAAACACTTCCCTTATACTTAACCAAAAATAAAAGGAAAAAAAAAGGCTTTCTACTGAGAATTCCCTCTTCTCTACCACTTCTCACCTTACAATCTCTCCTTCTCATCTCACAACCTCTGAAATTATCTTCCACCATATGATCATTTATTTCATTCTCTGATGAAAAGGTGGCCCTTCTCACTAAGGCCAACTCCTCCACACGTACCCTAGGACTCATTGCTTCATATCTTCTCCAGAAGAATGCCTCCATTATCATCCTTTCTCTTTATCTAATCTTTATATCTCCCTCTTTATTGGTTCCTTCCCTGCTGCCTACAAACACATACATCCAAGTCTCCCAACAACCTCAAAAACCTCTCAGTAGATCCTAACATTCTTGCTAAGTTTTATCATATAACCCTCCTCTCTTTCTTAGCCCATTTCCTTGAAAAAGTCATATATACTTGATGTCTCCATGTCCCATCCTCTCCCTTTTCTTTCCCCCTCCCTGCAATCAGGCTACTGACCCCATGACTCAATTGAAACTGGTATTTCCAAAATTAGCAATGATTTCTTAACCACCAATTATAATAGTTTCTTCTCAATCCTCATCAAACTTAAACTCTGTTCAATGTGATACTGATAACCAACATCTCTCTTTCTACATACTCTCCTTCTCTGGGTTTTTATGATAGTGCTCTTTCCTGGTTCTTCTATTTGTCTAAACTCTCATCAGTTCCCTTTATCAATTTGTCATTCAATAAGCATGGACATACCCAAAAGCTCAGGCTTGGGCTCACTTCTATTTTCTCTTGACAGACTCTCTGATTGTACACAGAAGCTCCTTTGAGTTCAATTATAATCTTTATATAGATCAATACATCCAATTATCTTTAATGAGCTCAAATCCTATATCATCAACTATCCATCAAATATTTCAAGCTCTAAAACCTGGAGATAACTCAAACTCAAAATGGCCAGAATAGATTTCTCTTTCCCTCAAAATCAAACTCTTTCAAATTTACTCATTTTGGTTAGAGAACCAGCATCCTTGCAGGATGGCCAGGTCCACAACCTTATGATCAGTTGCCAAATTTTGTCATTTCTATTTTTTAAAATTTCTCCCTCCTCTCCAATCATATTGCCATCATCCTAGTCATCAATCACTTCTCTTCTACACTATTGCAATAACCTCATATTTGATTCTCCCTAGCTCAAACTTCTCCCTATCTCAATATATTGTCCACATAGGTGGTGCAAAAGTGATTTTTACAAAATTACACTTCATAAGTGCATGATGAATTCATGTATTTTGACTACATGGATGATTTTACATAGTGTAAGACATTTAATTCAAAAGAATTTCATTACCTGATAACTAGGACATATGAGTCAAAATTCATTTTTGTAGTATAGCTACATTTCTATAAAATCACATGCTGGTATTTAGAATGTTAATTTTTTTTAAAATACCTTTGAAGGAGATATATACACTAACACAAAAAAGCACACACAAGTCCACATTTGAAAAACCAACATTTATTGTTATTGTTTACAGGTTCCAATGCTGAACTATCTTCTAAGATCCAGATTCATTTCTCTAACTGCTTAGAATACATCTCCTCTTCAGTGTTCCACGGGTGCTTCAAATTCAAGCTATCCAAAACCAATCTTAGTATTTTTCCCCTAAAACCTTGCATCATCTTCTTCTGACTTCAATAAATCTATCAGCAGCAGAACATTCAGTCTTCCACAACTGAAACCTTGTTGTAGTTCCGTGGCTTTTCCCATTAAACTAACACTATATATCCAAACCAGTTCATTTTCATAACCAAAGCCTCACACTTAAAAATATCATCAAAGTAGAATACATTGGGCATTGGAGGGATGTTCCTGCTGCCAAAAAGGGGATACCATAGCCTAAATCTAATCTACAAATAAAGGTATAACTTGCCTTATTCAGTCAAGATGTTTCTTGGAAACTACAGAGACTGAATTGTTTAAACTATGCCATAAGATAAATTTATTAGAGATGGAAACTATTTTAAGAAGGCCAAAAGCAAAGCTCTTTGAGGCTAAGAATCTCTTTAAAAATAAATTATAATCCTCAAATGTATCTGTTCTTAAATTGAAATGTGTGTGTGGTAGATCATTTTTAAATGAGGGACAGCCATTCCTAGGAAAGAGGTATAAAAATGCTTATAAAGCAAGACAATGAGTCCTTTTTCCTATCTAGAACTTTGCCATCTTAAAATGTGTGTGTGTCTGTGTGTGTGTGTGTGTGTGTGTGTGTGTGTGTCTGTGTGTGTCTGTGTGTCTGTGTTTAAACCTAAAGCCCAGGCTAGGGATAGATATAAATATATGATATATAAAAATGTAGATATTTATAGGTATATAAATATATATAGGTATATGTATGTTTATATGTGTGCATAATATATATACAGAGAGACATATATAGACACATAAATGTGTATATATGTATTTAAACCTGAAACCCAGGTTATTTTGTGAGACAATGAAAAGAATTAAAAGTCACAAACGGCTACGAATATAAGCAAGTTACTTACCTTATTACCACCTCTTCCTGGTTCTCCTTTGTAACCTGGTAGTCCACGAGCTCCCTAAATTAATTAGAAAATTAGATCTGGTTATTTACTTTTTTAGGTTCTCTAAAAATAAGATTATTTTTAAATATCTAAAGCCTGATCACATACTTGAATCCCTGGTGATCCTGGAATACCTGGACTTCCTGAAATTCCTTGATATCCCTATTTTTTAAAAAAGAAAAAAATTGTTAATTGATTATGTTTACAAATACATTCTTCCATCTCAGGATTTCTTGAGATTTCCTGCCTGCTTTCATATATTTCCTTATCTAGTACTGCACACTCCTCCTCAGGTCATTTCTTTTGATTTTTTACCTACTTGGCTGCTTCTGAGGCTAGGGAATTAAAGCGTTAAATGCCTTTCCCCCCATGACATTTCTTAGGTTCTATTTTTTCTCTTAACATTTAAAATTCAAAATTTTAAGGTTTTGCAATATTTTGGCTAAAACAGGTATCTAGAAATGATGAAATTTAAAATACAGGCTTTGTGTTTACCATAATCATTAAAAAGAATGGCAAGTACCCTTTGAAGTTATCTAGCCTTGCAGATAAAAGCATCTAATAATAACCATCATAGGACTATTTTAACAGAAAAAAATACTCTCATAAGGATTTAGAGAACAGAATCAGTGAAATATACTTTACATCAACTTATTGATAAACATTAAATTTCATGCTCAGAGTAAATTAATTATTGTTTTTCTTCAGATTGACCCTATAAAGTAGTTTGGATTGCTTATGTTGAGATGCAATCTCTTAGATTGCTAATATTGCATAACTCTATAGATTTATACAGAGCCCACTAAAGGTTTCCTACAGATACAAGCAATTCAGCATGTACAGACTCATATACCAGACCTTATCCCTAATCAGGTTTAGTTCCTCTAGATTCAGTCTGGCTGAGCAAAAGTTTCTGTTTCCAGTGTTCTACCAAAACTGTTCTCATTGAGGTCCAGTTTTTCAACACCAATCCAATGGCCTCTTCTCTGTTTAGTGTAATACAGTGGAAAACATACTGCCTCTGGAATGAGGGTCCTGTGTTCAAATCATACCTTTGGTGTTTACCAACTGCGTGACCTTTGGTAAGTCACAATCTTCCTGGGACTCAGTTTCCTCATCTGTAAAATAAGTGAGTTGGACCAAATGACCTCTGAGGTCCTTCTCAGCTATAGACCTATGATCCTAAGTATGATACAATTTTTCATGCTTATTACCTGGCATAACCTTGGGGAAATCACTTATTCATCTAGTGCCTCAGTTTCCTCATCTGTAGAATAAGCAAGTTGGACCAAATGACCTCTGAGGTCCCTCCCAGACTCTAGATCTATAATCCTAAAAAGATATTATTTCTGATGCTTATTACCTGGGTAATCATATAATCTCTTTTGGCTTGAGTTTCCTCATTTGTAAAATGAGAAGACTGAATTAACTGGCCCCTGAAGTCCCTAGTAGATGTAAATCAGTGATCCTACTTACAATACATTTTAACTAGCTCTGATAGAGCCGACCTCATTCTCTTTAAACATCTTTTCTAGCTGTAGTTTCAGGGACATCCCAATTATCTGGCTCTTTTATAATACCTCTCAGCATTCTCTCAAGGCTTCTTTATTGACCCTTCTCACTACCCAGAAGCATGATTATTATGCAAGGGTATCTCAGGCGCCTCCTTCTCTCCCCTCCCCTCCTTATTCCCTACCTAGGTATTTCATCAATTAGCATACTTTCAGTTTTTACCTTCACATTGACTATTCCAAAACCTACAGCACCAAAATGCAGCTCCTAACTAACATTGTCTCATCCATATCCACAGAAATTTACAGAATAATAGCATCAGCACAGGATCATAAGGCCCTCTGATTGCAAAGCCACAAGTCATGCCTTTTTCAATGATTTCTCAGCTCCATCTCTGCTTCCCAGAGCCCAAAACCTAGGCTAATTTCTAAAAATCTCACAGACACTCTGTGAGAGTCAGACTGCCAAACCTCTTTGCCTGCAGATTCTCCTCCATATAATCCATCTTTTATACAGAGGCAGCTAGGTGGTGCAGTGGGTAAACTGCACCACCTAACTGCTTCTGGAGTCAGGAAGACCTGAGTTCAAATCCTGCCTCAGATACTTATTAGTTGTGCCACCCTGGGTAAGTCACTTAACCCCTGCTTATCTCAGTTTCCTCATCTGTAAATGAGGATAATAATAAAACCTACTTTCCTGGGTTGATATGAGGATAGAATATACGGCACATTGCAGAACTGTATTATTATTATTATAATAAATTAACAGGAATTATCTTTAAGAGGGTAGTTCTAATTATATTATTTTGAAAAGCCTCAAAATGCTTCCCACTTGATAACTGCATTAAAAAAACCTCTTCTAATACAGGCTTTTAAAACTTCTACTTGTTGACAAGGGCAACTAAGTGGCACTATAGATAAAGTGCCAGGCCTGGAGTCAGGAAAACTCTTCTTCCTGAGTTCAAATCTGGCCTCAGACACTAATTGGGTGACCCTGGGCAAGACACTTAACTCTATTTGCCTCAGTTTCTTCATCTATAAAGTGAGCTAGAGAAAGAAATAGTAAGTCACTTCAGTATATTTGTCAACAAAACTCCAAGGGGTGGCTAAGTGGCAAAGTAAATAGAGCACTGGTCCTGGAGTCAGAAGGACCTGAGTTCAAATCTAGCCTCAGACACTTAACACTTACTAGCCATGTGACCTTGGACAAGTCACTTAACCCCAATTGCCCTACCTTCCCCCTGCAAAAAAAAAAAAAAGAAAACCCCAAATGGGGTCACACAGAGTCAGATATGACTGAAATAAGTGAACAACAACTTGTTGATGCCCTTATTTCCATCTATGATTTGTTTAAAGGATTGCTGAATTTCAATGTTGGAAGGTACTTCAGAGGCTATTTAATTCAAGTCATCTTATTAAAAACCTCTTCTACAAACATACCTAACAAGTGATGATCAACACTTTCTGAAAGATTTCTTTGCAGGGCAAACCTACCACCTGTGAGAAAGGTCCATTACATTTTTTGCTGTTTCTAAATTCTAGGAAGCTCTTTTAAGTACTGAGTTTCCCTTTTTGCAACTTACAACAGTCACTTCTTGTTCTGCCCTCTGGAGCCAATGAGAACAAGCCTTATTTTTGCTCTGTAGGTCAAGTTATCAAATTCTTGAAGAACAAAATGATTTCTTATGAAGTGTTTACTTCTCTCTGCCAAACATCCTCACTTCCTCTAATTGACTTTCATATGTCATAACCTCAATATTTACATCAGATTATTCATTTATTAATTTATGGAATTAGGAAATGGCAGCAAGCATGCCCAGTTCTTTGGGTACTTGCTGGGAAAGACCATGATAGAAGTGGGAAGTGAGGCTGCAATGACACTTTGATAAGGCACTGAGGGCGCAGGGGCAAATAACATAAAGTACAGAGACAAAAGAGAGACAAAGTAGAAGAGGAGAGAGAGGCAAAGGACATAGGGACAGTAATGGGTTGGTGGAGGAATACAAGCAGCAGCGAGGAAGTGAATAATGAGTGGGAAAGTCAAAGAGAGTAACTGATGTAGCATAGACTCAGATGGAGATACCAGAGTGCAGGGGAAGAAGAGACTGTAGGTGAAGGTCTTATTTTTATAGGGTTTTGAAATGGGACAGACTAATTCTTTTATATAACAACTTGGAGTTAGTTCATCAAAATATTCAAATCATCTCAAAGTTCTCAGTAAAAGTTAACATGTCCACATCATCTCAAAATTAATAACACCATTCAACGTTCTGCTGGTCCCTATAGATGTCTAGAACTCACCTGAGATTTGCATATCACAGGACCAAAGGGTCCGGACAACAAAGCCTAGATAGCTTCCCTTGCACATGTTCTCAGGATGTGAATAAGACCAAAATGACTGAATAACAGTTGCAATTATTTTAAAAATCCATACAAAATAACCCATCTTTTTTATTTAGAGTATTACAGTCAACAATGTTTTTTTTTAAACCGATCCAGAGTTAAACTAAGAAAAACATCACACCACTGGCAGCACAACTGGGTAAAAAATAATTTTGTTTCAGTCTCGTCCAACTTTTTGTGAACCCATTTGGGTTTGGTTTTGTTTTTTTTTTGGCAAAGACACTGTAGTGGTTTGCCTTTTCCTCCTCCAGCTCATTTTACAGATGAAGTGACTGAAGCAAACTGGGTTAAGTGACTTATCCAGGGTCACACAACTAGTAAATATCTGAGGCCAAATTTGAACTCAGAAAGATGAATCTTTCTAATTCTAGGCTCAGGACTCTATCCAGTGCAACATCTAGCTTCCCTAAATGTATTCAAATGTACTGAAGTAATATTCAAGGGAAATGTTTGCTAGGCCTGGCTATTCCACTGACTTTCTGACATTAATTAAGTCACTCAGCCCCTCTGGGACTCCGTCTCCTCATCTATAAAACTTGGAGGGTTCATTAAATTATACGATCATAAATTGAAAGCTGGAAAGGAGTTTAAAGGCCTTCAAGTACAACTCCCTCATTTTACAGCAGAGAAACTGTGCTTAAGAGGGGTTAGATGATTTGCCTAGAGTCACACAGCTAGCACGAGGCAGAATTCTGCCTCAAGTCTTTCTCACTACATGCTCAACAGTCTACGTTTCTTTGCAACACTAACATTCTATACAGTTTGTGAAATGTCAAATATAAAATACAAAATGCATTCATTAAGCATTTATTATGTGCCATGAACTGCCCTAAGGGCTGGGAATACAGAGACAAAAATTAAGATAATCCCTGCTCCAAAGACACTCATACTATAAATGGGGGGAAGAGGGGGAGAATCAATATGAGAGAAATCAGCTCTCAAATGAGGAAAGATGGTCTACATTGTTCTTTTCTTGTTTGTATTTTGTCTTTTTGGAGGGGGGAAGACAGGGCAATTGGGGCTAAGTGACATACCCAAGGTCACACAGCTAATAAGTGTTAAGTGTTTGAGGCCAGATTTGAACTCAGGTCCTTCTAACTCCAGGGCCAGTGTTCTATTCACTGCACCACCTAGCTGCCCCTACATTGTTCTAAGTTGAAATTATATAATATTTTTCCCAATGACATGGCAAATACAGAAAAATACCAATGATCTTGGAAAGCCCAATTAAATACTTCATAAGATCAGTTATGGTGGTTGTGGTCTAGTGGCTAGCACCCTACTTCTCAATTAAGTCTTACTGAGCTAAAAGGTCATACTTTGACTGTCCTGTACTGTTTGTCAGAAAGAGTATCCCATTTGTATCCTTCAAAGTTTTTGTTGTTGTTTTTCATCCTTCCTTCTCTAGAGGACAAAGGACATCATGAGGGTGATATCTTGACTTCTGTGTGAATTGGGTTTAAGTGAGGCAGAGTTACACAATGTCATCAGCCTCACTCTCTCCTCCAGAATCGTGGAAGGCCAGTGGCAAGACATAATCCAAGATGACTGGTGATGGTCCAGGATACAGAGGATGACCTTGGCCTTTCTAAATTAATGCCTTTCCAAGGTTTCAGTTTCTCTGAGGCAATACCCTTTCAATGACTAAGGGCTAGGTAAGAATTAAGACAAAAGATGGTTTAATTTATCATCACAAAAATATCAGTTTAGGAGGAAAAGACTCTCAAAGTTTCTGGCCAGAACAGAAAACAGTAGCTACATACATCAAGGAAAGAAATATATTTAAACTATGGGGGCACCGAGTGCAGCAAATGTAGTCAGTATCAGGCCCTGGATGTCTTGAGATTTATGTTCTGTGTTTACTCTTGGCTGTGAAAGTTCCCCTGTGTTGCTGAGCTATAACTCTGAGCTGCCTAAGTTCTTGGACAAAATGAACATTAAAAAAATGGCTTTGATGGGTTTCTGTCATAAAGTTGATAAAAGTTTTATTTATTATAATACTCTAATACAGTGGTTCTCAACCTTCCTAATGCCATGACCCTTTAATAGTGGTATGTGGGCATGTCTGCATGTCGGTGGACCCACCTGGAGACTGACAGAAGGGCTGTATCTCAGTTCCTAAGACTATCGGAAATACATGTTTTCCCATGGTCTTAGGCGACCCCTGTGACCCCTGTGAAAGGTTCGTTTGACCTCAAAAGGGTCACGACCCACAGGTTGAGAACTGCTGCTCTAATACCTTCTAAGTTATTCTGTTTCCATTAGTATGTATTGAGATCAGAGGATGAAAAGAACTTAAAAGACCCCAAATAAAATAGTCCTGGGGATGTGTGCCTGAAATCATTTACAAAACTTTCTATAATTGAAAATTATGACTCTATCACATTGCAATTTATTCAGTCCCAGTTTTAAGGATTTTATAAACACTAAACTGATTCAATAAAATCTATTTTGACAGTTGATTTTTGTGTTTGCTATCTGCAATAGGGGTATATGATGTGTTCATGGAACCCTATGTCCTCTGGCATGAGGGCTGCCCATCTCTTTCCATGGCTGCTTCCCAACGTTGGTGTCTATCTGATCCATCTAACTCTCATCTGTGGCTCCAAGAAGCTGTAGCATGTAGACTGGCCACACTCTGGCAAATAGTTTCAGTGGATGGGATAAACTAGGTTGAGGGTAACTGAGGGGTCTCAAACCTGTCGATGAGTTAGAGGGGTGTATACAACAAGCATGTGAAGATTTTTCCTGGTGGAATGGGCAGATGAGAAGAATTCGTTCCAATGGCCATGAAGGCAACAAAAGTATGTGCTGCGGGGTACTTAGAGCCTGGTTAGGTGCTGAAGATGCCAAGATCATCCACTGCATCCTGAGCCATCACCAGTGATCTTCACTCTGTCCTGCCATTGGACTGTGACAATTCTGGAAGAGAAAGTGAGGTTGACGACTTCATGCAATTCAGCCTCACTTATATCTAATTTACACAAAAATCAAAAGACATCACCCATATTATTTTATCATTTTTACCTATATCAAAGTCCTCTGTGGTGATAGGCAAATGATGAAGCAGCCGGTACAGATACACTTGAGCTAGAGTCATAACCCTACTTACAGGCAGCCCAACCCATAGGGTCCTCTTCTTACTAGAAGCAGCAGTAGGATTCAGCAGCCCCCTTGGTATCTGAGCAGCTTTTAAAGACTACACTGCTCACCTCCTGATGAAAGAAGGGGCTTTAAAAGGTGCCCTAAAAATTGTCTGCTTACCCAATCCTGGCCAGATTACTGTGGCAGGAGAGGATCCCACTCTGTGATCAAAACAAAAAAGTATACAAAAACTTCTGCAAAGATGATTCCACTCACCACTGATACATGGAATGTGCACACGTTTATAGACTACACAAAATCCAGTGGACCTGAAAGATGAATAGCTCTTGTTGTGAGAGAACTCAGCAGGTATCTCATTCAAATAGCAGCCCTGATTAAAACAAGGCTGAATTGAAACTGGAGCTAGACACATTGTTTGTTTTTTGGAGTGGATGCAGCAAAGGCAAGGGGCCGTGAAGCTGTAGAAGATTTTGTGATCAAAACTAATCCAGTCAACAAGCTTGTTTTGAAAGAAGTGAACAACAGGCTCATAACAATGTGATTGCCATTTGGAGGAAAATACCATGCCACCATTAGCAGTGCCTATGCTGCCACCATGACAAACCCTGATGAGGTTAAAAAAAAAATTTATGAAGGACTGAGAGACCCTTATCATCAATGAGCCAAAAGAGGATAAGCTTATATTCTAGGGCAAGCTTTAATTCTAGAGTAAACTCAGACTACCAGACATAGCAGGGAGTCCTTGGGAGGAATGGAGTTGGTAAGAGCAAGAGCTACGGTCACTTACTACTGAAGACTTATGCATCTCACGACCTTCTCTCATCACTAACACTGTTTTCCATTTACATAAATGTAATAAAATTTCACAAATGCTTCCTTGCAGCAAATATTAGCATTTAATAGACAATGTGATTGTAAGGAGAAGAGATAGACAGAATGTGAGAGTGACGAAGGCACTGCGTGGCACAGAGTGCTGTACTGATCACAGACTTATCCTCTCCAAGATAAATACTCACATTCAATAAAAGTGGCAACCCCAAAGCAAAATGACTAGAGCATATCTCTGAGCAGGAACAGTTTGTAGCTAAGTTAGATGGAAAGTTGAGCCAACAGACAGTTAGCAACAGTGGAGCAGAAAGTAGTGGGCAGCTTTTAGAGATCTGGTGCATGCACTGCATTTGTTCAACTTCAGAACATTCACAAACATCAAGACTGGTTTGATGAAAATGAGGGGGAAATTCAGAAGCTGTTATATGAAAAATGAGGACCCCACAGGATTTACCAGCAGGATATTTCATCCATCTCTAAGAAGGCAGTATTTAATTTCAACAAAAGTAAAATATAAGCAAAGTTTAGAGAGATGCAGAATTCTTGGTTCAGTAAAAGGCAGATGAAATTCAGCCTCATGCTGATCCTAACAATCCAGAGCACTTTTATGATTCCCCGAAGGCTTTTTATGGGCCAAATACCTGTGGTGCTGATGAAACCACATTAATTAGTGATAAGGACATGATCCTAGAGAGATGGGCTGAACACTTCCATAGTGTTCCCAACAGACCATCATTAATCAATGCTGAAGCCACTGACCATTTAAGTTGAAGTCAGTACCTCCCTAGCTGAAGTTCCAACTGAAAAAGAGATTTTGAAGGCCATTAGGCTGCTCTTCTATGGCAAAGCACCTGATGCTCATTCTATGCCAACAGAGATTTACAAGGTGGGGGAGCTCATATAAAAGCTGACTGAAATTTTCCAGGTTATATGGCAAAAGGATGTCATCACCCAGGAGTTCAAGGATGCCTCCACTGTCCATCTCTATAAAGGTAAAGAAAATAGATTGTCCTGTGCAAATCATGGGGGGATGTCTCTTGCTTAGTTATTGCTGGCAAGATTCTTGCAAGAGTCCTTCTTAATGGACTGGTCCTTCACCTGGAAGATGAGCCAGTGTGGCCTCAGAAAGGGCCAGGGAACAATTGATATGGTATTTGCTGCCTGACAACTCCAGGAGAGATGCAAAGAGCAGAACAGAGGTCTGCACACAATATTTGTAGATCTGACCAAGGCCATTCATACTCTGTCAGTCATGAGGGCTTATGGAAAATCATGTCAAAATTTGGTTGCCCACTGAAGTTCGTCAGTGTTGTGTATCAATTTCATGAGAGTGTGCTTTCTTGGATTTTAGATAATGCACAATGCTCTTGTGCTTTCCCAGACACCGATGGAGCAAAAGAAGGATATGTGTTTGTTACCATGATTCTTAGCATGATGTTTTCAGCCATGTTGTCAAATACTTTCAACAAGAACAAATAAGGCGTCAAGATCAGCTACTACACTGAAGACAAATTCTTCAATTTGAGAGGGCTTCAAGACAAGACCAAAGTGAAGGGAGCGTTGATGCATGACTTTTTTGTTTGCAGATAACTGTGGACTCAATGAAGTCTCTGAAGCTGAGATACCCAAAGTATGGATTGATTCTCTGCTGCTTGTACTAATTTTGGCCTAACACCAAGACAACCCAGTTGCTCCAGCAGTCAGCACTTCACCCATTTATACATGGAACCGCTGGTTACAGCAAATAGAGTTTTAAATGTTGGAGATAAGTTTACTTACCTTAGGAGTATTACTTTCCAGGGATGGACACATTGATAATGAAGTTGACACGTGTATTGCCAGAGCTATCTCAAGTGTTTGAGAGGCTCCAAAGGAAAAGTGTGGGAAAGCGGAGGAGTGTAATGGTAATTGAATTTGGAGATGCCCCTGTATTGGCTTGGTTCTTGGCTTGAGTGTTAAAACCCAGAGCTTGTGAATCCCACTTGTGGGATGGACTTGTTGATGTGAAGAGAGAGGGCTGAACTGGGAGGAGCCGTGAATTGGGAGAGAGGCCCAAACCTAGAGGAGGCCAGAAGGACTTTGGGAGAGCAGTATCCAGTATTGTGGAGCCTGAGTTGCTGAGAGAAAAACTGCTGGGGGCCAGTTGGAGCTGCCCAGGACTTTTGAGAACTGCCACCGGGAGCTGCCAAGAACTGAGGAGGCATGGCTGTGATGTTGGTATTTTGTCTGTCTGTTTTGATGTTGTTTTGCCAGATTCACCTGCTGGTGAAGGACAGTGCTGCTCTTGTAGAGGTCCTAGAATCTGGCTGTTGGTTCAGAAGCCCTGAAGGAGGATTTTCTTGTGGTATGTTTATGGAAATCCTGGAAGAGGGCCTTGCTGATGTTTTCAGGGATTCTGGGACTGTTCTACATGCAGAGAGTGACTTGATGAG
>CM053584.1:220783601-220843613 GCA_028627135.1 Pseudochirops cupreus
ATTGCTGAGGGCTTGCCTCAAGTCAAGATGAAAGAAGGGCCTTTCCTTGGGTTTTCAATGCTGAGATGATATCTTAACCTTGTTGTAACTTAAGGGTGGATGGCTTTATGTGCTCTCCTGCCCCTTTTGAGAAAGTGCTTGGTGTTAATGGATGGTATTGTAATTCAGTAGTGTCCAGGGGTAGGAAACCTTTGGCCTTTTTGTGCTCTGTGATTGACTAAATGAATGTACTTTGTTTATGATTGGAAACTATTCTCCATTTGAGAAGAGACTAAATGAATGTACTGCCCTGGAGTGGGCTACTTTGAGTACTGATCCAGGAGTGGGATACCTTGGACCTTGGTACTTTGCAAATGAATTGAGAACTTACTTGCTAAATGAATGAGTTACACTGTATTTTGACTTTCTCTGTTCTAGGAATGTTTTGCTGAATAAATGGGGTTTGCAATGCTGGTAATCCGAACCTTAGAAGTTGCCTTTGCTTGGCATTACAAGGTATTAGACTGACTACCAGACTGAAGGTCTACAGAGCCATTGTATGCCTAAGAAACCTGGAACCAGCACCGTGCCAGGAAAGTGAATCACTTCCATTTGAACTGTCATAGGAAGACTCTGAAAATAACCTGGAAGGATAAGATATCAGACACTGAGGTCCTTTCTTAAACTAAATTGCCAAAGCATTCAAACTCTACTGCAGACAGTGCAACCCCAATGGACTGGCCATGTTGTTCAGATGCCAAATTTATCCTTGCCTAAAAGAGTATTTTATAGAGAAATCACACAAGCACTCTCAAGATGGTCAGAAAAAGTGATACAAAGAAAGATACTTTCAAGTTTTCTCTTAAGAACTTTGGAACCGATTGCATGACATGGGAGACCCTGGCACAGAACCACTCAGCATGGCATGCCCACATCAGAGAAGGTGCTTTCCCCTATGAACAAAGTAGAACTGAAGTAGCTTAAAAGAAATGCAAGATGCACATATTCAGAGAAAGCACCCCAAATGTTTACATGGACTATTTGTGTGGTAAAGCATTCTGAGCTCGTATTAGTCTGATCAGCCAGAAACACTGTAACTTAACTAACAGTGATGTCATTTAGGTCTTCTTTGAGAACAAAGAACTTCAAGAACCATCTGCGATAATAAGCTGTAAGAGAAAATAAATGTGAATGAAGCTCCTCCATGGAAGCTATTATGAAGAAATCCCTTGCACATGTAAATGCTCAAGAAGAGCAGGAATGACCACCTGTCAGGATACCAGAAAAGGGATTCCTTCACTAGGAGGATCATTAGATTAGATAACCTCTAAAGTCCATTTCAGTTCTAGAATACACAAAAACCTGGTTGTGAAACAAAAGAGAAGCAGCATAGTACAATGAAATAGAGAATTTAGAAGATGTGTCCTGGTACCTTTCCTATCAGAGTATAGGTGTGTCTTCGTACTTTGTTTACATTAGCTAGCTGTGTAAGCATGAACAAACCATTTAACCCATCCTGGAGAGAGAAGTAATCTCTATGGTTCTCTCTACCTCTAAAGTACATTTATTCCAAGGTATTCAGTCACTGACAAAGGTTAGATTTCCAGAACTACATTTTTTTCTAAAAGAATGCTAAGCCAAAAGTGGTTCATCCAACACACAAAACAGACTAATGCTAAATGATGAGAAAGAGAGAAACCACTGGAATGGCTGTATACAGTGCAGGAATAATAGGTAATAACAATAGTTGACGTCCAGTTTTGTATTACCATTTGCCTATTGAACCTCTCAAATTGGATGTGCCAAAAACATTTTAATTTCAACATGTCCAAAACTGAATTCATTATTTTCCCTCCAAAACTCTATCCTCTTCTTGCCCTACCTATTACTAGTGGGGACACCACCATCTTCCCAGTAACATGGGATTGCAATCCAGGTGTCTTTGATTCTTCAGTTTCTCTCCTTCCTCCCACCCCAATTTAATCTGTTGCCAAAGTGTGTTATTTCTACTTTTATAATATCTCTTGTACATGTCTCCTGCCCTCCTCTGACATTGCCTCCCTGGTTGTAGACCCTTATCATCTCACACTTAAACTATTGCAATAGTTGGCTATTGGGTAGTCTATCATAAGTCTCTCCCCATTCCAGTCCATTCTTCACTCAACTGTCAATGCGATCTTCCTAAAGTACAAATTTGACTCATGTCATATCCCTACTCAATAAACTCCGGTGGCTCCCTATCACCTCCAGGACCAAATAAAAAATCTTCTGTTCGGCATTCAAAGCCTATCATAACTTATCACCCCCCAAAGTTTTCAGTCTTATTACACCTTATACCACCTCCCTACTCCCCACCCAAAACTCTGGGATCCAATGACGTTGGCTTCCTTGCTATTTCTAGAGAAAAAAACCACTTCATCTTCTGACTCTGGGCATATTCACTAGCTATCCCTCCATATCCGGAGCGCTTTCCTTTCTCTTCTCCTTGTATTGACTTCCTGGGTTTCCTTCAAGTCCCAGTTGAAATCCCACTTTTTACAAAAGCCTTTCCTGATCCTCTTCCATTCTAATATCTGTGTCTATTATTTCCTGTGTCAATTATTTCCAATTTGTCCAGGATATAGCTTATCTGTACATAGCAGTTTGTTTGTTGTCTCCTCCATTAGACTGTGAGTTAGTATTGTGTTTTGTCCTTTTTTCATATATCACCAGCACTTAACATAGCATCTGGTGCTTAATAAATATTGATTAACTCACATTTGCATAGCACTTCAAAGTCTGCAAAGTGCTTTACATATATTACATCATTTGATCTTTACAACCCTATGAGGTCAATAGTCTTATTACCCTTGTTTTCAGATTTGGAAATAAGGCCTAGAAAGGTTAAGTGACTTGCCCAGGGCCACAGAGCAAGACAGTAAGAGGCTGAAGTGAGTGAGATTTGAACTAAAGTTTTCCTGACACCAAGTGGAGAATGCTTTTCATCATAGCACCAAGCTACTATTAACTTACAACTAGGAAACTAACAAAAGCTTATGGTCCAGGTGGATTCCTAAAAATTCTGTAGAATAAAAACAACAATCATTCATTTTATGACCTGGAGGAAACATTAACATTGATACTAATTAATTTTTTTTAATAGTCTAAGCCAGGGGTCTGGGGCAAACAACCAAGAAAAATTGGATACAATTGAGAAATAACAAAATTGAAGTTTAATATCAAGGGGGGAAATAGCTATTACCAGTTCTACAAGACAACTTAAAATGAAAAAGGCCTTAAGACACTAAGCTATGCACTAAAACTAGGAAAATAAGAAAGTGCCATCATATATCTAAATTTTATTTTTCTGATGTTATAGTCCAACAAAAGGCATTGACTCCTTTCAGCTACATTATATTTCAATTACATTAGTGTACTAAGTGTGGCATTGTATGATTTTAACTTTTTTATGAACTCTGATTCATTAGAGCTGTCAAACATGAATTTTTCCACTTTTGTCAATATTAGTGGTTCAAAATCTCCACTCCCTATCCCAATTTCTGAGAAATTTCTGTAAAGTCTTTTCCATGTTCACAGAAAATCCCTTTGTCAATGACTCACTTTCAGGAAAAACCTTCTCACTGCCAAATTGTAGGGTTGAAAAAAATACAGAATCAATTTAATTTTCCTTCATGATTCATTATGTTACAGTCCTCCAGAGAATATGTATAGCACTGAAATGGAAACCAAAGAAAAACAAATCTTCAAACTTGCAAGAATTACAATCACTTGTAAAAGCCATTCTAATCACACTATTGATATAGCATACATATCTTTTCAAAATCCTTGATTGCTTAAAATGTGGGGGAAATTCTTATTATCTTAAATATTCTATAGTGAGAAATGCAAATAAATCACAATATCAAAGCAAAATTCTTAAACATTTAACTTTACAATTAATATGTTCTTGAGGAAAAAAAAGATAATCCTTTGAACTTTTAAAATGGAAGAATAACACTGAATTTCCTTTATTATCTAATGATATCTGCATTGAAGAGCAATTCCCATAGTCACATCAGCCTTTGGTAATAGCAAAACTTACTAAGCAACAAATTAGATCCGGCTATAACAAATTCCAATGTGGATTCACTTTGATGCATTGCAAGTTTCTTAGAATACTACTAGTATAATAGTAGCAATGGAATGAATCTATTTGGATACTTGGTAATTATTTAGACATGACATAATGAAACAAAATACAATTTTAAAAATAGTCCTGTCTTTTATGCCTCCCTTAAGCAAGGATGGCAGCAGAGTGGTCAAAACAGGATCAGCTTATACTTTAAAAAATCACATAATTTTTGACTACTTACAAACCTTAAGCTGGTTGTTGATACCCATAATGTGAGTTATCTAAACTAAATCTATAAGCAGACAAGCTGATTAAGGAACTGAATCATGTCAAAGTTGCCATGAAGTGAATCATATTAATCTTGACGTTCTTATTATAAACAAATCTAGGGAAAAAAATAGGGATGTTAAAGTTACATGGAAAAATAGTTAATATGCTCTACTGTGAACAACAAAAAAAAATCACAGAATTGGTTTTATTGTATGATCAAAAGTAAAAAGATATATTTCATGATATATTTGGTCATTTCTTATTATAGTACGTATGATCAATGTTTGCAGAAAGATCACAATGAACATAGCTACAATTTATGTACAAATATTAGTTGCAAAAGAAAAGGGGGTCAAGAAGTTCAAAGAATAACCCAATAAGACCATTTAAAGTAAATTAACATATACTTTTATGTCAAGTCACTTAAATGCAAAGATGGGAATGAGTGATGATGGTAAAGAATTGGAGAATATGGGTCAAGAATAAGGAATGAGAGAGACTAAAATTACACAGAAGTCATCTCTTCTACATCATTAATATTTTCCTAAAGAAAACAATCAGTAAAAAAAATTGATCAGTGTTAGACAAGAGAAATGCTCACTGATAACAAAATAATTGAAAAGATTATGTTTATCAGCAAGAAAAGACTCATTATTGATATGGGAGTCATTCTATTGAAGTAGTTGTCTGTGTAACCAGATGCTTGTTAAAGAAAAGATCAGTACAAAGACATAAGAATAAAAATGAGAGAAATAATACAGCATACAATTGAAACAACATTCCCAGTGCTTTGCAGTGTACCCCCACACATAATAAGCACTTAATGAATGCATGTTGAATTGTTAACTTGAAAGAAATAACAAAAAAGCTTTTCTGATAGAACATGGAAAGGCACAAATTTGTGAGATAAGTTATAATAACATTGTGACCAATCTATGAAGTTATCTATTGTTTTTCTTTTCACGACTATACTACATAGTATAAATCCTTGTTATTTTGAACTTTCAACCAAGCATGATTTTTAAATTTTACTTTCAATTAGTTTCTGTATCTTCTTATTTTTAAAATGAGAGGATTTGGACTCAATGAATTCTAAGTTCCTTTCCAGCTCTGAATTCAGGTATTTTATAACTGATAGCTTGAAAAAGAAAAAGAAAGAAAAGAAAACCAAAGTTAAATCCAAAATGATATTTTTGCTTGGTTCTTGGCCATGGCTTTGTGCTAAAATAGCATAGCTGTTAATATATTTAATCACTAAGGCAATAGAGGTTTTTGAGTAAGAAAAATAAACAAAGGGAAGGAAACAGCCCTTTAACTCTGGCTATAGGCATTTTCCTTATGGACATTAGTATTTCTCCTAAATGGAATAACTTTCTATTAAAAGACTAAACTTGGCTTGATCATGCTTTAATATGAAAAGGGTTCAAATGGCTTGCAAAGGGGGATTGCACAGAACCAAATCCAAACAAAGCAGAATTCCCTTAAAATATTTGTATCCAAGTTTCCTCAGCCCAGATGGCTTTAATGGTCAGGCTAAAGGCTCCACCCACACCTTCCACTCCCTCTATGTGTTGGCCCTTGACTGTCACTAATGATACTCAGCTGTTTTGGCTTTTAGTTTCTTCCTGCTTGGCCACCCAACCTCACATCTCTTACAAGGGGAAAGATTTTTTTAAATGAACCTTTAAAAATGTGATTTCTAAGCTAAAACTATCCCAATAAACATAAAATTTCCAGATCATATGGGTCTACCAAGAATAGACAGAGCACCATGAACTACCACCCCATCACTCAGAAATTTTATTTTTAAGATATAGATCAACAACAAACCAATAATTTGGGCATAAATAATCCTGAATCAGTTGTAGTAATACCTTTGTTTCTGTTATCAACTAATTCTAGTACCTTCTGCACATAAAAGCAACAATTAACTAACACTTAAAGATCCATGGGGGATTCCCACTCACTCTGAGGATGCTCTAGTCAGAGTTCTCAAGAGAATGTAATCATTATTCAACACTATCCATCACAAAAAAAAAAAGCAGAATCATATCAGGCAACAGCTATCATCATAGGCATCTATAGTGGTTGTATTTTAGTCTGAAAAATACCTTTAAGGTATGTCCGTTAGAAACTCAGCCAGTTCAAGAGTTACCAGGTTCTTCAGGATTATGAGTTAAAGAACAACAGGTATGTGGAATTTCTCTGACTCATGCCTGATCCTTGTTCTTCTCGATACTGTGAGGCAATGAACTATAGTGAAAAGTGTAGGGGATATAGATCAGGGGACCTAGGTTCCAATCCCAGATCTGCCACTTATTGTCTATAGGACCCTGAACCATTCATAGGAACATTCATCATCTTTTGACCCCATTCTAAGTCTATATTCCATAAGGTATTTTAATGGAGAGAGTAGGGAGAGGGGAAGAAATGTTTGAGTCCCTCTGTCCTACTATAGCATCCTGTGAGTTGTAAGCTACACAAATGGAGAAATCTTGTAACCCAAATTAATAAATTTGCCCAACAGCTTTACCCAGGGGAATCAGAATTCTAAGAAGGGAAGGGGTAATCGCTCAGAACCTACACAAGTAGTACTCACACAACCTAATACCTTAGAGTACTAAGAATCTTCAGTAGTAGGGTAATACTGAAACCAGGGTAAAACTTCTAGGTTCACTCCATACCAAACTGAATCTAGGAGGTGCTTTTTAACTTACTGCTCAGTGGAGTCATTTGATGGTACTCTTATAAGTATCCAATGCTCCATAAGTATTATTAAATAAGACCAATTTTCTATAGTCTTAATCCTTGAAGTAAGACAAAAAAATAGATATTACCCCACATTTTATTTTTTTTGAAGGATAGAACTGACATCCATGGTGTTGTGGTACTGGACATAGGTTGAACATGAGTTCATATTCCAATAAGTTATAAAACTTAGTGCCTGTATGAGTTTTAGCAAGTCATTTAATTTAGAGATGGAAAGGACACTAGAGGTCATCCAGTCCAACCTCCTCATTTTAGACCCAGAGTGGTGAAATGACTTTGCCAAAAATTACATAATTTGGAAGCAGCAGAGCCAGGATTCCAACCCAGTTCTTCTGAATGCTGATCTAAAGCTCTTTTTGCTGCTGCACACTACTTCTCTTAGCCTCAGTTTCTCCATCTTTAAAATGGGAAGTTGGACTAGATAACCTCTACATTTTCTTACTGCACTAATTCAGGATTCTCTCTCTCATTATCTCTCTCTCTCATTCTCTCTCTCTTTCTCTCTCTCTCAGTCTCTCTCATTCTCTCTCTCTTCCTTCTCTCTCTCTCTCTTTCTCCCTCTCTCTCTCTCATTTTCTCTCTCTCTCTCTCTCATTCTCTCTCTCTCTTTCTCTCTGTCTCTGTCTCTCTCCTCTATTATGTATGTATGTATGTATCTATGTATGTATGTATGTATGTATGTATGTATGTATATGTACAGTTTGTCCATATTGGCAAATAGCTATGTGATATCTAGCAAGTCACTTTGTCTCTTTCTAAAACTCATAAAATAAAGGACTTTGGCTATGATCTTTCTGTAAGGTCTCTAGCATAGTATCTTGTATGCTGTAGGTGCTCAATAAATATTTACTGGATCTGAATAAAACTGAATAGAGCTCTAACTAAATTTCTATGACTTCTTTTAAATTTATATTCTAAGTTGAGAACAATCCACATACATATAAGTGTATATGTATGTGTGTGT
Source organism: Pseudochirops cupreus (assembly GCA_028627135.1). Classification (NCBI taxonomy): domain Eukaryota; kingdom Metazoa; phylum Chordata; class Mammalia; order Diprotodontia; family Pseudocheiridae; genus Pseudochirops; species Pseudochirops cupreus. Next base: position 220,791,695 of record CM053584.1, read on the forward strand.
ATGTATATCTATCTATCTATCTATCTATCTATCTATCTATCTATATATATATATATATATATATGAATTAACTAAATTTTAAAAAGACCTCTTAATGAAGTACATTCCAATGGTTCTTTTGAAAGGAAAACATGTAGTTTTCCTATAATATAGTCAATCAACCAACCAGCACTTATTAAGTGCCTACTACGTGAAGCCACTCTGGCTTTGACAAGATAAAGAAAACAGTGAAAGTCTGTGCTGTCAAATAGCTGCCAATTCATTAGGAAAGAGAAAATATACATACATAGATATATAGAAAAAAAAGGTAAAGATAATTTGGAAAGGACATTTGCAGCTAAAGAAATATTCTTTTTAGGCTTTTTCTAGGCTTCATGATGAAGGGAAATCTTATATTGAATCTTGAAGGAAAATAAGGTCTCTAAGGAGCAGAGGTAAGGAAGGAGTGAGTGCATTCTAGGAAGAAAGGAGAGATGGAGAGAGACAAAGAGAAAGAGGCAGAGACAGAGAACACGACAACACAAAGATGGAGAAAGTGTATCAGGAGGAGTAAAAAGGTTAATTTAGTCAGGTCTTTAGTCAGGAGTATACGAAGGAGTATTATGGGTAATCAGGCTAGAAAGACTTGTTGGGGCCTGACTTTAAAAGCCTTTAAATGGTCAATCAATAGTCAGTCAATCAGTCAATCAACAGTACTTAGAGTAAGTACTTAAGTACTTAGAGGCACTATGCTAAGCCTTGGAGATACAATGAGAAGCAAAAAGAGTCCTTGCCTTCAAGAAGCTCTCATTCTAATGAGGGAGACACTATGCAAAGAAATATGTATATATAATATATATACAGGAAAACTGGAGGTAGCCTTAGAAGGAAGGCAATAGGATTAAAGAGGACCAGAAGGTAGATATTAACATTTTAATGTAAAGAAAACAATAGCTTATAATAAATAATATTAAAGATCATAGAAACAAAGTGAAATGAGTATTAACTTCACTGTTTACATGTATTACTCAGGGGCACTTAACACATGATAAAGCTGCTGTGTTTTGTTTTTTCTTTCTTAATTCACCTTGGGAACAGGAGTAAATAGAAACAAACCATCTCCCCCACTTCTTGAAGCTCTACTGACACTATGTTCACAAGCTAAATGTTCTTAAAGTTAGAAGCCACTAATTAACATACAAAGCATAAGGTTTTTAATAGAGGTATCAGAGGTATCAACAGACACAGTCTATTAATTGTGGATAATAACAATAACTTACATTAATAAAGCACTTATTATATGTGAGATATGGCGCTGAGCACTTTACAAGTATTATCTCATTCGAAACTCACAACAATCCTGTAAAGTAGATGTCATTATTACCTCTATTTTACAGATGAGGAAACTGAGGCAAATAGCAGTTAAGTAACTTGAATAAGGTCATAGAGCTAGTATATGTATGAGGTTAAATTTGAACTTAGTTCTTCTTTACATTAGACCAATGTTCTATCCAGAGCCACTCATACTTACCCGTACTTCCTAAATTTTACGACAAGGTTCATAAGCAGATATAAGTTCATTTCCAAATGTCCACTTGCTCTTGACAGTGTGATGTTTAAAAAGGTTCAAGAGACATAATTTCTGGCAATTTAATCATTTTATCAATAATGCCAGCATTTTAATAAAAAGATGGTTATTTGGCCATCTCTCTAAGATCAAAGACTATCATGGCGATGGGTTCAGGGTTTATATGCCCTTTTGAAAGAGGAATGTGGCAATCAACTCTGGTTAATAATTAATGAGAAGTGGACTTTACAAAGAGAAGTGGTGACTGAGGACGACATCATGTTACCCTTGGACTGAGAGACTATTTTTATAGCCATACTCTTGGGTAATTTAGACAAAAGAGTCTATCTCCACCCAACCTTGATTGAATGGAATTCATCTTAGACTAGAGATTCCTTGTAAGATTGGTTGGGGCTGAATAAGTAGAAGGTTAGCTCAACCTTCAGAAACTGAGAACTTGAAATGAGGATACAGAAAAGGAGAAAATCTGAATCTCCCCAAATCAATGGTTACTAATAATGATTTCTCTCAACAGAAAGGACAAATGCAAGACCTTAGACTTTAAAACAATGGTCAATTTTAAAAAATTCTTGGTTGAACTCAAAATCCTGTGGAGGAAATGGATTTTAAAAAGAGTTTAGTGAATGAAGATACATCTCCAAAAGACAAAAAGGTTATATTAACTAAATTATCTTTTAATGGTTTGTTTTCAAACTAAAAAAAAAAATGCTTTATAAAAACAACATCATTTTTAACTCTTAAAGAAAACTATCTCCAAACCAGGGAAAATTCAATCTAGAAAGACCTACACTCAAATCCCAACTCAGTCAACTACTGTCTGGGTGACCTTGGACGAGTGACTGAACATCTTAGTGTTTCTGTTTCCTCATCTATAAAAGAAGAGAGTTGGACTAAATGACCTCCAAGATCTCTCCCAATTCTGACACTTTGTTATTCTGCCAGACCAGCTCATTATTAATCCATTGTTATTTTAGATGTGAACTTTTACATATAAACACATAAAGACTAGTGCCTTTCATTAACTAGCATCTTCAAATGAAATTAGAGACATCAACAGCAGAAGAACCGCAGGTTATAACAAAATACAAAAAAAAAAAAAAACAACAACAAGAAAATCCTTACCAAGATTACATTTTTTATAACTTCTGCTTATACTGAAGAAAGGAAGGGGGTAACATTTTGTGGTTTGTGGGTTCCTTCTTTCTTTTTGTGGATGGTGCCTGACTATATTAAAGTTAAGCTCCGAATGTTAATCAGAATACCTCAAGATAAAATGTGCAAAGGGTTTCCCTGAGAAAGTGTGGTTGGTTGCTTGGACACATACACAAATTTCAGGGAAATGAAATATAACAAACTGTACCAAGTGAATAAACTGATAAAAAAAATTTTGGAAAAACTTAGTGTTAGGCTTGAAATTCAGCAGGAAGAAAAAAAGCTATAACTTAACATGTCAACACATTAAAAAAATACTTCAATTGAAAACAAAAATATTCATGTTTTCCTTATGTTTAGAGCATGACATTTCAAGAACCCCAATGACCAGCTCTTCTCTAAGAAATACCTTCAGTTTGAAATATTTGCCTTTCTTACAAAATTAGCTAGCCCCTAGATTAGATAGGATATATACTGTCAGTGGGACCTTCCTTTGAGGTTTGTGGCTTCCTACATTCCTTTTGTGGTTTATATCTGGCCATTTCAACAATAGGCTCTTAAAATTAATAAGATAAAATGGTCAAGAGTTGTTCTCTCACCAATACACACACACACACACACACACACACACACACACACACACACACACACACACACATTTATTCTAGAAAATAAATACATTTAAAAAAATAAAAAAATAAAAGCACTTGGAAACACATAGAGGCATCATTCAGCAAGCCAATGTACTTTATAATAGCAGTGTGGAAAGAATGGGAGAATCCAAATTCATCAGAGGGAAAAAAATAAGATGTGATATGTCACCCTACAAGGACATGTTTATGATGAATTTTCCTGAAGTATTTAAAAAAATGATTTCTTTTGAAACTGTCTTGAATTAATATCTTTAGTATGTTGAAAAGTTCTAATACCTTTCCACCAGTAAAATATGTAGATGATTCATTTGTAGATTTTATCCTTCAAAGTAAGTTTTCTTTTTTAACCATGTATCCCACAGAGTTTAAATATCTTTAGATGCCAGATCACTAAGAAAGAATATTCTTGAGATATCTGAAACAATTTTAAGTTTGCCTTTATCTTACAAACTACCATTTCAATAAAAGATAAAGTAATAGAAATAAAGTCATGACACCATTTAGACTATCTCACACTGTTAGAATATATATATATATATATATATATATATATAAATATAAAATATGGAATAAAGATCAACAATATTTGGGGTGAGAAATGGAAAGATATGGGGGAAGGGGTAAAGGGAGAAAAAGGAGATGGAACATGATACTTAACAAAGTGAAACAAAGCTAATTTTACAATGACAGGACTATAGATGACTAAGCTTTTAGTACTCACAGGCTTACCATCTTGACCAGGCTGTCCTGGATAACCATGATTCCCAGGTTGTCCAGGGTCTCCCTTGAAAGACAAAAGTAAATAAATATATCACAAAATAGCTCTGCCCATCAGTATAACAAAAATATAATGTAATTAATATGTCATGATGACAGTCTAACCTCTGTCCCCTAACAAATCTGTGGCCTTCAAAGAATGGGCAATGAGCCTGGGCATATTTTTGGAAAATTAGTGACTATACATGAGCATTACGATAGCCAACATTTCAAGCCAGAAAGCTACCACTCACCCAAAAATGTAAACAAAACAAAACAAAAGAAATTAATGGGAATAAGAATGCATGTTTTTCTCCAATTCTGGTAGATTCATTTAAATAGTACTAAGTTCTTCATTTCTCTTTCTAGGAGCTTGGTTTGGGGCATCCTCCTGAAACTTACAAAGGCTCCTTACTCATTCAAGTGCTTAAAAAGTACCTGGAATAGATATGAGTGAATTAGAATCAACTCCCTAGCATGGAAGTCATTCTTTTGGGAAAGAGATCATTCCTATAAGGTTCAGTGATGAAACTTTAACAAAAGACCTATACTGACTAGCAAAGGCTGGATTAAGCCAATTTCCTTGTTCCAAAACAATTCTTTAGGCTACTGGCTAGAGTCCTGAAATGGAACAGGAAAAGTGAAAAAGGCTCAATTTATTTCAGGGGCATAAATGGAAATGGGAAACACTATTTTAATGTACCAGCTAATACTCCAAAGGGCCTTTAACATAAAAAAGGAAGAAAGCTGCATTCTTGAAATATGATGTAGAAAGAATAATTAAAAATCTAGAAACAGCAGCTGTAAAAATGCAAGTAATCTCTACCTGAGGGGACATATTTTGCAAACGAAATCTACTCTTTACCAGTGGGAAGTATGGGAGAAGGAAATCAGATACAGAACCCTTTACTAGGGCAGTGGAAAGCAGAGGTAGTATCATTGTACTCTTATGTTCCTGAGTAGATATTCAGTGTGTATGTGTGTGTGTGTGCATGTGTATGTGTAAGTGCACTTGTGTTTGCTTGTGTTCCCTTCCTCCAATTCTATAAATAAAAGTTTTCTAAAAGATACAAAGTTTGTTTCCATAATGACTCCCAAGGAATGGATTATTCTTTTCACAATAGAAATACATGCCAGCAAAATTAATTTTTCTGCAACTTCATTATCATTCAGATAAATATTCTAATGTTTAGGAAAAAAAGAAAAAGAAAACATTCCACTAGACAAGTGAAAAACTTTTTTATAAGGAAGAAGTGAAGAAGGATAGTCATTGAGAAAGGATACTTTTAAAAAGTACTTTAAAGTACTTTCTAGCCGGGGATCTCTCTTCTATTAAGTTACCACATGCCTTTCCTCAGACCACAGGAATTTCTGCTACAATTCAGAATTCCAAGATTCAACTACGAGTACTTAACTTCCCTCTTTTACTTTTGTCTATGAGTATTTCATATACCCTTTGTTGTAAACCACACATACACACACACACACACACACACACACACACACACACACACACATACACACAGAGTTCATAAATATAACTAACAAATGATGTTCTGTTTAGTGTTCAAAGACATCAAGTTTTGTTAAACTAACAATCATTCTAGCTTTCCAATTGTCTAAGTTTTAAAAAAAAATCTTTAAAACATGGCTTCTTTGAATGAAAGATATTTTAAAATTAACTTCTCCAAATTCAGTCTAAAAGCAAACTGATAACAAATCCAAAAATCATAAGCAAAGTCAAAAAATTTCAAGTCATCTGGCCAAACACATACCTAATAATGCTATCACCAAACCTCAGACCAACTTTAGAAATAATGTCAATATTAAATAAATGGATATAAGATGAATTCTGCATTTGACTTTTGTGATAGCATTTGAGCTTTAACATCCTCAGGTTTAGACTTTAATTATAAGCAGAACATGAAACACATGATGAAAATTTATGTGTGGGATTGACGTACAAGCTAGAAAAATTAAAATTATGTGTTTTGATAATAGGACAACAGACTATAAAGTGAAGATGTTCCAGTTGTGGTGAAACCATGATGCTAGCAATTTAGAAATAGGAAATTAAATTAAATTTGATATTACGCATTCTTCTCTAATATAATCTGAGCCACTAGATCTGGCATGAGAAGTTTTACTTGCAACATTAAAATCGGTTACAGAGTCTTATTTTGCATGTGATGTTTTCATTTTGCCAATTCAACACCAAATATTGCCAAGTGGGTAACAATGAAAAAAATATATTTTTTTTTTGGCAAATCATACATCTACCTACCTTGACAAGATAATATCAGTTGGTTAAAGCATAATGCTCATGGAGTTCATGGGTTCTATTACCACCAGTACAAAAACTGAAAATGCTTGCCCCGTTGTCTGAGAGACAATAACAACATCTTCCTATTTGAAAGGCTGCAAATGTAGGCATATATATAAGGCCAAGTTTGAAATGGTTATAATAGAGAAAGTGTGTGGTATAATTCTCCAAGACTTAGTTGCAGATGTACATTGATAATGGAGGTTCCTCCACTCTTATTTCTCTCTAGCAAGGAAAATTATAGATTCACATAAAAATATTAGATTGAAATGAAAGACAAAGATAGCAAATGGTGCATGGGCATGCACATGTGTGAAGAAAAACCCATTTTTTTTCCTTATTACAACTGTATCATAGAATTCACTCACTTTGGGGCCTGGGAGTCCTGGTTTTCCTGGTGGACATACACAGGGAGCTGGGGTAGAGCCTACATCGCTGGGACCATTCAGGCACTATGCAAAGCAAATTAACAATAAGTAAAAACATAAGCTTAAAACTTTTCAAATTTTCAAACATGCATTTGAATGAACTATTATAATGGGATTTCACTTTCAATTGGTCCTTGGGAACCTTGAACACATTACCACAGGTGAAAGAGTGTGACCAGGAAATTGTCATGATAAAACCTTTATACTGACTTTCCCAACTTACTGATACAGATCACCCAAGTTCAGAGACTTGATATGTGAGAATGTATTAAGTACTTATATCATCTCTCCCCAATGCATCTATCATGTACATTTCTTGATCACGGAATCTATCACTGTTTGCACTGGTAAATTAGCTCAATGACATTTGTATCTCTTCAGTTAATATGCGAGATGTTGGGAAGAAAATAAGCATGGTATCTCTTGACATATAAGATTGCCCGACACAATGTCTTGGGATGCTTCTTGAGCTAAGAGAGGCACAGAAAACACCTGAGCTTGGAAAACATACTGACTACTAAAACTGCATATCCTCTCTAAAAGTGAAATAGATGGGTTCTTCTGAGTTTGAGCACATAGAGAAGGATCAATGGCAAATTACTTATCCTGACCCCCAAAATTAGCCTACCATTTAAGAACCATCCTAAAGAAGCCATCCTGTTTGAATCAGTTTGGAGGATCAAGTTTATTAAATCTCTTAGCAAACAAAGAAGAACAGCAAGACTCTTTGGAATTTCTTCCTCAATTCTTCTGTCAGGTTCCATCCTACAGCAAGGCTATTGTCTAACTCTATTTTAAGCCCTTTGCTTGGTGTCCTATGATCCCATCACCAATGTCACACCAGTAATTAAAGCAAAAATAACTTTTATTGGCTGAAAGAAAAATTTCATAGGCACTTCCCATTTTAAGTCAATCTAATAGGGATATCCAAGTCAAGATGAGTTCATTGAATATGAAAATTTTGATTCTATAGTACATGGCTACATTTATAAAAGCTATTTCCAACTGGTCAATCTACTTACAGTTGTTAGAAAAATATTTAATATTCCCAAAGTGCTCACGAGACACAGTAAGGTGAATAAAATGACTCAGGCTTACCTCTCCATTCTGTAACAAAAACAAAAACAAAACATATAACTAATCAAATTCATGTAAAATTAACATATGAACATCATATTCAATATATGTAAGTGGTCATATTATTTTATCACATGTCTTAGGGAAAAGAATAACTCATATTTATGTATTACTTCAAGATCTGGAAAGCACTTTCTTACAACTATCCTGTGAGGTAAATAGAGTATTATTATTGCTATTTTACAGATCAGGAAATTGAGGTTTATATAGGCTAAGTGATACCCAAAATCAGCCAGCTAATAAGTACCAGAGACTGAAATTGAACACAGGTCTAAATGCTGAAAGCAATTTAAATATAATGAAACAAATAGCAGCCAAATTATAAATTACTGTAATCTTTTAAAAGTCTATCTTTTATCTAAGAAAGGACATGTTGTCAAATAATCAAACTACATTTGATGCTAACCATATAATGTAACTTTTCCCCTTCCCACAATAAATTAGATATTCAAACAAGCTGCATATTATTAATTATTATGTAATATATAATTATTGTATATTATTATTATTATTTGAGTTAAAACTATTTTAAGTTGAAATTCCTTTAGCTTTTTCCTCCTACACTTTAGTGAGTTCCTTTTTCTGCATACACATGTTCTGTGAACGCACAGAGGTCTAATTCAGAAAACAAACCAAAAAATATGAATAATCAATATTTATTCATTCTAAATGGGACAATACATAATAATTTACAGCTTGTAATCATACATGTCATAGCTAGGTCCAATATTTCAGATAATAAGTGAGAGTTTTGTCCAATTATTTAAAAAATATAATTAAACATTCCTGCCATAGAAGACAAAAGTATAAATAAACCAGAGTTGGAAGGGATTTTAGAGGACATTTATTCCAACTTGTCCATTTTGCTAGTGAGAAAACTAACAACCAGAGAGATAAAGTGGTCACGTAGCCAATAAGAGTGTCAGAGGCAAAATTTGATGCTAGTTCCTTCTACCCACCATATCATGTTGTGTTTTTGACAGAATACCCCGTTTCTGTTGACCTGGTCCAAATATTTCATTTTATACACAAATAATTATAATCACAAAAATTGCTCTATATATTTTTTCTTATTCTGTGAGAAAATAAAAACACCATTAGAGAATGTGGATTGGGCTTTTCTTATTGAGTGTTTCCCACCTTCCTGACACGCATTGTTTCTTCACTTTTCTCATTCCCATTCAGGCAGTATCATGCTGTGATTTCCCTTTTGTACAGTTGTCACCAAAGCAAGTTTCTTTCACATGTAACAATTTCTACTCATGTCAAAAAGAAAATGAACTGTAAAACATGCATTAATTGAAGGCTAAACCATCATTCTGTTTCTAATTTGTTCTAACAGTGCTGAAGCAAATGCTTGAAAGTGAACCTATTCTACTTACAAATCCAGGGATTTCACAAGCTGTTTCACGGCTGTTTTGTTCTGGGTCACAGTAGATTCTTAATTTTTGGACATCAAACTATAAAACAGAAACACAGTAAAATAAGTATGGTTTAAGGAATGGCACATGACAATTGACTCTGAGTATAATGAAGAAAAAAACAGCATCACAAATTTCAAATGAATTAGCAATTGTTAGAAGGTCAGAATCACAGCATTCAATTAATTGTAATGCAGTAAGCAATGGTGAAATTAGTAGTGTAGCCTGGTAGTAGTGAGATAATGTCATTATAATAAGAAGGAAAAAAACCCTCTCAAGTTCTACAAAACCCAGATTTTTCATGGTCCTATAATATCCTTATACTTAGAACTGGGCCAGGTCCAAAAAGGATTTCCTAGGATGATTCTTCCCAGGTCTTCCCACAATGATTTGGAACCCCAAGAAGATTCCTAAAATTTCAGAAGATTCTTTATAGTTATCTCAGAACTCAAGGTTTGAAATAGGGATATACAATATTTTGAATAAAAGGTGAGTGACCAAAGTGACAAGGCCTCATTTAACAGCTGACTCATTCATAATTAACTGTTACTATTGAACTGGTTATAATTATTAGACATAAAATATTGTGCCACAACAGTATGGGTAACCCATCACTTGACAGCTGTATCTACATTACATATCCTATGATTTAGAGCTACACTCCACAGATGGTGAATATCTACACTTTTTAAGAAATGGTTTATTATTACATATATACATAAATATCTAACTAAAGAGATAAACTTGTGCCCTCTATCTCTACATTTCTGACTCATTCATAAGCAATGCGTTTTGTTTTGTTTTGTTTTTTCTTAAATAGCTTTAGGTGTAAGCTGAAGACAATCCATGACTATTTGTTTTCATATAACATTTTCATTTTCAAAAAGCTCTAATTTTAAAGTACATCAAATTTTATGACCTTCACGTAGTGTCCTAACCATATTCTTTTCTACATCCCTGCTGTTGTCTCTTTTCTACAGGGAAAAACTAAACCCAAGAGTGGGAAATTCTCAAGTGTTCTGGGAAACATTTCCATAAACCATTGTATAGGTTTGCTAAACTTTGATTTATTTCCTCCCCCCACAAAAAGTAAACCATTTTATTAATAAGAAAAAGCCCTATGACCTAAATATTACAAAAGGAATATCAACTATTAAATTTAAATTGTATATAGGACACGGTACTGCAAATGCCAGCAAACACTTAATAACATGCAATGCAAATCTGAATACTGGAACTTACCTGGACTGTTTCTTCTTTCCCAGAGTATTTCCCTATTTGGGTTTGGCCACTGACATAAATACCTAAAACTGGATGTAATGGCTTGCTTTTTATTTGTTGATCATCGATATACAAAGTTACATCCTTTTCAGTTACTAAGAGGCGAATTTGATGCCAGCCTTCATCAAAAAGAGTCTGTAGACACAAACAAAAAGGCAAGTTTTACAAATTCAATTTTAATGAGCATATTAAATGAAGAGATAATATAAAATGCAAAGTAGATTTACATTCTACAACATGAATTCCCTAAATCTGAAGCAAAGACAGAACATGAATTGTTATCCTGTCTGGGGAAAGGATCCATTATCTCTGTGGATTAACATGAAACTGGAGAAAGAAACATGAGCTCTAATCTAAGCTCTGACACTGATATATCACATAATTTAGGTTCATTTTATAAAAATGTATCCTTAAAAATAGTTCTATGACCACTATCAACTATAATCTTATTAAGGTTTGCAAATCATGTGGATGTACCAAAGATCTATGATTTCATTAGTGTGATGGGGACTCCTTCAGCAACTTCACATCTGCACCTTTCCTACAAAATTGTAGATAACTTACCTAAGGTACTACAAGGGTAAAGTTACTTGCCCATGGTCACAAAGATAATATGTGTCAGAGGAAGGATTTGAATGTAGGTATTCTTCATTGGAAAAGACCCTGATGTTGGGAAAGATCAAAGGAAAAAGGAAAAGGATGGCAGAGGATGAGATGGATAAAAAGTATCATGGAAACAATGAACATAAACTTGAACAGAATTTGAGGGAGAGTAGAACATAGAAGGGCGTGGAGCGTTGTGGGTCACAAGGCCAGAAAGAGTCAAATACAACTGAATGACTGAATAACAATAAGCAACAATTTTTGATTTCTTCACCACTCTATCCACTGTATCATGCTGCCTCATTACTAAGCCCATTGTATCTTAATATCATGTAGATTTATAAATCAGGCTTCCTTGATTCCACTATTCATAAAGCAATAACATCAACATCTTCCAGTCCTTTTGCATTTCCATCATGTAAATGATGATGTTCAAGAAGAGCCAAGTCAGAGTAAACTCCTTTCTGTCCCCTGAAAATATCCAAGTGCACCTTGATAAATATACTTAGTATTGCCACACAGCTTTACCTTGACATCAGGTTCTGCAAAAACAACAACTTGAGTGCCATTCATTATGCTCGTAGTGGTAAATGACAAAGTTTTTTCAGCTCCATTTAAGGTAACGGCAATCTGTGGCCTTCCATCACTGGTGATGATTCTCCATAAGTCCCACTTTTTCTTAACTTTAAACCTCTGAGTGGAGACATATACATATGAAGGAGGAAGACCTTCTGGGAAAACATTGCTGAATAAAAACACACACACAAACACTGACTCAGTGAATTTTCAACACAAGCAGCTATCTAGGAATCAAGACAAAATCAAGACTGATAGACACTAATCACCTTGTGAGTTCTGATAAATCAACTTGTGATGTTACTTCATATGCTTTTGTCTTGGTTGGTGAAAGCTGAATCCTTTTCTTTACTTTCTTCTTCACACCCAACCCTACAAGAATGTCAAATCCCTTTTCATCACGGGCTGCTACTGGAATTCGTGTTGGACAAACAGATTCTAAAAACCAAGAGAAAAAACAATTCAGGTAATTGAACATGTACACAACTCATGCAAAAACAAATTACATGTAGAAAATGCAACAGAATGAATTAGTACAGAATGAGTTAATCAATAGTTTCAATTTGAGCACCTACTATGTATGTACTATGTACTATGTACCTACTGTACTAGGCACTAGGAAGACCAAGGCAAAACTAAAGCAATACCTCCCCTCCAGGAGCTTATATACTATCAGGTAAGAAAACATGTACATAGATAACTTAAATTATGTGGAAAATTTCATACAAATAAATACTATAAAAGATTTTTTTATTAGACAAGAGATTTAATCTGTGTAAGGAGCTCCCAGTGAAGAATTCCCTCTTACCAATAGAGATCAAAAGGTACACTAACAATTTTAACCTTAGAGAGATGTTTGAAAAATTAAGAATATAAGTGAGTTGTCATCACACAACCAGTTATGTGTCAGAAGGAGGATTAGAAGCCAGCTCTTGATCCTCTAAGCCAAGTTGCCTCTCACCAATAAATCTACAATTATTAATGGTCTCTCAGTTAAGTCAACAAGTATTTATTAGGTCTTTAGGACACTGTGCTAAGTAAACACTGGGAATAGAAATACAAGCAGAAAGAATGATAGCTTCTGCCCTTCAGGAGCTTACATTCTAAAAAAGAAAGACAATGCACAGAAGCAAGCTGAAAAACTGAAGGGAGAGAAGAAGAAATGAGGGAATCCAGGGAAAGTCCAAAGTTGAGAGTGTAGCCTGCAAAGGAATGATGAAATAGTTGGCCTAGGCATCTCCATAAAATGGAAGTCTTGGAATGAACCAACTAATCAGAGGGAGAAAAAACAGGGGCAGAGGGCACTTCAATATGTGAAGTTCAGCAGTTCAGTGAGCTTCCAGGAAGAAGAGGTTTTTATGACATTGTGGACAAAGTCCAGAGAGATGAGGAAAATGAGACTCAGAAAGATTATGACATGCCTAAGATCATACTGGTATTAAATAGCAGAAGTAGGATCCAAATCCAAGTCACATGATACCAAGTCAAGCATTCTTTCCACTAAACCATACTTTGGTATGCCTAATACCACAGATCCATCGATTAAACAAATATCTTATAGACACCTGAAGAACACATTTGGATTAGCTATTAACAGAACTTTCTGTGAAACTCTACTCAAAACAGACCTGAGCTTAAATTGATAAACAAGATTTATATTTTGGATTGATAAGTAGATAATTTATTAATGTTTCAGGCACATTGTTTATGACTGTCTATAATGCTCTTTCCCTTCAGAGTCAATAAGTTAAAATAATGGTAAAAAGTATATTTCTGAGTTTTTATTCCTTATTTCAAATAAGAGAAATTCAAATATGTGCCAATATATAAATCTATTTTGAATGTATTCAGCTATCAAGTGTTCTCCTAATTTGCCCTGGAAACAGAATTTTTAAGCCACATGCAGCACGACTAAGAATTTGGAAAGCTTAGTCAGACTTCTTTAGTGTCATAATGACACTTGTTTTCTATAATATTAATTACATCACATTTTAAAACAGCATCGTTATCATATATCCATGAAATACTGATTATCCTGACCTGCTTAGGAATCTTCAGAGAGTATGATTTAACATTATAAGGTTCTTTATGAAAGTATTGCTCAAGAGCCATACAAAAGATGTAGTTTAAAGTTTCAAAATGGATTTTGCATTTTTGAATATGTTTACATATAAGAAACTTTTAAAAAAGCTATTTCTGTTCATAGAAATCCACTTTGATCATCAATACTAATTATGCTAACTTCTTTAGTAGAAACAAAAAGTCAGTAAGTTAAATTCCATATGAGGTGGGAAGGGATCACTGTACAATAAAAACTAGAGTGGGGAAGAGAGAGGGATGTCACACTGCTCCTTGTCATTACTTCTGTCCTGCTCTGATTTATATTCATTTGGCAGAGACAGTCACAGAAGTGTGTGGGGAAGCTTTTATCTTCTTGCTTTGTAGAATAGAGTGTTAAGAGATATGAATAAATCTTAAGTCTAGCTATACTGACACTTGTAACTCACTAGCAAAAGAACTTAAGTAATATGACTATTGAGTTAGCTATTTGAAAAGGAAGACAGATTATTGAAACAGGAGGCTTAGAAAAAGAATAATAATATTTATTCAATCAAAAAGTATTTATAGAATGTCCATTATGTGCAAAAACACCATACAACCCTCAGTGGAAATATTAAGGAAATATGATTGAGTAGTCTCAAGATGGCTACCAACCTGGTGTGAGCAATTTGTGCAGTAAATACTGTGCAAGTTAGAAAACTGATAAGAACAAAAGAAGTGCTGAAAAACTTGTTACTGAGATAAAAGAGATATATATTCAATCATTGAAGTTTTATATTTGCTCCAAGTCATATTTCTTTTTCTAGTATCTCTTGTTGTTGTTACTCAGTCATTCAGTTGTGTCCAACTCATCGTGACCCCATAGACCACAGCACGCCAATACTGTCCATGGGATTTTCTTGGCAAATGATACTAGAGTAGTTCGCCATTTCCTTCTCCAGTGGATTAAGGCAAACAAAGGTTAAATAACTTATAGAGGGTCACACAGCTAAGTAAATGTGTGAGGCTAGATCTAAATTCAAGTCTTCCTGACTCCAGGCCAAGTGTTCTATCCACCGAGCCACCTAGCTGCTAATATCTCTTCAGGACTGCTTATTTCTTTTAGAAAAAATTTTATTTATCATTTTATTTTCCCCCAATTACACATAAAACAATTTTTAACTTTCATTTTTTAAACTTTGCATTCTACATTCTCTCCCTTCCTACCTCCCCATCTACTCACATTGAGAAGGCAAACAATTTGATTTGAGTTATATATGTGTAGTCATACAAAACTTCCATAATAGTTATTTTGTGAAAAACTAACTATATTTCCCTCTATACTATCCCTCCACCATTTATTCTGTTCTCTCTCTCCTTTGACCCTCTCCTTCCTCAAAAGTGTTTTGATTCTCACTAGCCCCTCCCCCCAATCTTCCCTCCTATCACTCCTTCTTTTATCCCCTATCCCCCTAGGGATAAGATAGATTTCTATACCCAATTGAGCTGTATGTTATTTCCTCTTTGAGCCAATTCTGACGATAGTAAGGTTCACTCACCCCCTCTCGCTTCTCCCCTCATCCCCTCCACTGTAAAACAGCTTTTTCTTGCTCCTTCTATGTGAGATAATTTATTCCATTCTACCTTTGTCTTTCTCTTTCTTGAAGTACATTCCTCTCTCACTCCTCAATTCCATTTTTTTATATCATCCCTTCACATTCAGCTTACACCTGTGCCCTCTGTATATACTCATTCTGATTGTCCTAATAATGAGAAAGGTCTTATGAGCTACAAGTATCATCTTTGATTTAAGAATGTAAATAGTTGAACTTTAATAAGTCTCTTATGATTTCTCTTTCCTGTTTACCTTTTCATGTTTCTCTTGAGTCTTTTATTTGAAAGTCAAATTTTCTATTTAGCTCTGGTCTTCTCTCAATAAGGCATGGAATTCTTCTATCTCAATGAATGTCCATTTTTTTTCCTCCTCATGGATTATATTCAGTTTTGCTGGGTAGGTGATTCTTGGTTGTAATCCTAGCTCTTTTGACCTCTGGAATATCATATTCCAGTCCTAAAATCCCTTAAAAGAGAAACTGCTAAATCTTGTATCATCCTAATTGTGACTCCATGATACTTGAATTATTTCTTTCTGGCTGCTTGCAGTATTTTCTCTTTGACCTGGAAACTCTGGAATTTGGTTATAATATTCCTGGCAGTTTTCCTTTTGGGATCTCTTTCAGGAGGTGATTCGTGGATTCTTTGAACTTCTATTATACCCTCTGGTTCTAGAATATTTGGGCAGTTTTCCTTGATAATTTCTTGAAAAATGGTGTCTAGTCTCTTTTTTATCTTGACTTTCAGGTGATCCAATAATTTTTAAATTATCTCTCCTGGACCTATTTTTCCAGGTTAGTTGTTTTTCCAATGAGATATTTCACATTGTCATCTATATTTTTCATTCTTTCGGTTTTCCTTTGTGATTTCTTGATTTCTCATAAAGAGATTAGTTTCCATTTGCTCCATTCTAATTTTGAAGGAATTATTTTCTTCAGTGAGCTTTTAGACCTCCTTTTCCATTTGGCCAATTCTACCTTGTACCATTCTTCTCTTCACTGGCTTTTTGGACCTCTTATGCCATTTGTTCTAGTCTATTTTTTGATACATTATTTTCTTCAATATTTTTTGGGTCTTCTTTAACATGTTACTGACTCATTTTTCATGATTTTCTTGCATCACTCTCATTTCTCTTACCAATTTTTCCTCTACTTCTCTTACTTGATTTTAAAAATCCTTTTTGAGCTCTTCCATGGCCTGAGACCAATTTCTATGTTTCTTAGAGGCTCTGGATATTGGAGCTTTGACTTTGTTATCTTCTTCTGAGGGTGTGTTACTATCTTCCTTGTCACCAAAGTAGGTTTCTATGGTAAGAAGTTTTTTTTTTCCCCATTATTTGTTCATTTTCCCAGCCTACTACTTGACTTTTTAACTCTTTGCTAATGTAGGGCTCTACTTCCAGTGTGGAGAGTGAACTGTCTCAAGCTTCAGGGGGTTTAATGCACCTATTTTCATAGATACTTTTAGGGACCTGTAAGTTTTCAGTTCTTCCAATATGATATGCTCTAAAGAGAGGTGTTTACCCCTGTCTTGGCCCATGTTCTGGTCTGTGAGTGACCACAAGTATCATTTATGCCCTGGAACTGTGAGAAGGATCCTCCCTCTGCTGCTGCCACAAACTCTGCTATTCCAGAGGTCCTCCTCACCCAAAGATTGCCACCCAGGACTGTGACCCAGATCCAAGTATGGACAAAGCAACAGAGTCCTGCCTCAAGGGCTAGCAAAGAGACCCTGTAATCTCCTCCTGATCAGTTGTTTATTACCCTTACCATTTCTGGGCTGAGAGCTCCAGAAGCAGTTGCTGCTGCTACTGCTGATTCAGTCACTCCCAAGGCCTGCTCCTGGTTTGCTGGGGCCAGGGCCATGTTGATGTGGCCTGTGCTGAACTGTGATCCTCTCTCAACCAGGTCCAATACGCCTTTCCTGCTGACCTTCTAAGGTGTCTTTAGTGTCTGTGGGCTGATAAGTCTGGATACCACCACTGCTACCAGTGATTCAGTCCCTAGTCCTGTTCTGGCTTTCCTGGGGTCAGGTTGCACTGGCACGGTCTGAACTGGACTGAGCTCCTATCCCAGTCTGGTGCAACAGACCTTTCCTGTCAACCTTCCAGGTTCTCTTGGGCTAGAAATTTGTTCCACTTTGTCTTTTTATGGGTTCTGCCTAGAACTATTTATTTCAATGACACAACAATACAGTAACATTAAAAAAAATTATTATCTTAGAAAATATGAAATCTCATTTTTAATTCATAGCACTGGTTGTAGAGAAAAGGCAAAAATGTACAAGGACACCATCTCCTAGTGACTTTCTGAAGTCACCTACATATCCTCCCTACAGCCCAGAGTAAGTAGTAGTGATGTATCTGGCTACTCTATTTCTCTATCATCACACGGAACACTGTCTTAGGAATACTAGGTATACTCATATAATGCACTTTTCACCTTAGTTTAAGAGTGTTTTAGTGTGGTTTGGTTCATAGCTGCCAAGTCAAAGAAAAGCCTTTCTTTCCTCAGAAGGTATTTGCCAAAATTCAGAATAAATCCCTCAAGTTATACCCTGGGCCAGAGACTGAACAAGGGTCTATCAGACATAATCAGACATTCCAGTAGGGACCAATGTGTTCCTCCTCTGACTCAGTTCATAACCCTGCAAGTCAAATCTTCACAGATATGTTTGGGCTAAGAGACTTGGACAGGCTTAAGTTTAGAGCAACTTAATACTCTAAACAAACAAACACCTACCATTCACTGGAGAAACTATTTTTTTCCTGTAATTTCCTTATAATAAAAAAAAAATGAAAAGTGCTAAGTACTTTTGGGTCCTTGTTACAATTGCTCATAAAGAGTTTTTCACATAAAGACTCAACTTGACTGCATTACATACTAATTATAATTACATACTATGTATAGTATATACTATATAATTATAGTTATATAAAAATTATAATTATGAACAGATCTATTTATATTGAGTCTTTAGTAAAGATCTAGTAAAGAATTAGTAAGACAAGTCCTCCCTCCCCACAAAAAAAATAAAGTCTTACATGACTTCCAGAATAAAATATAATCATTTTACACTATTTGTTAATAATGCTCATATGGTCAGGTTGATTTGAATTGAACTACTCTTCTAACAAAACATGTCTTCCAGATGCATAGCTGTAGACAGCTTGAGTAAGTATTGAGGTATATGACAGTCAATGTTAGGTTTTGTCTATTCAAGAAATATATGGAGTGGCTCCAACTAGCCATCTTTGCAATTTGTGTTCCAACCAGAAATATCAGAATCTACTGAGCTCTAAAATGTGTCTAAGTTGGTAATATTACTGATTCTAGCTTATTTTTCCATATAAATAACAATAAGTATGTGAATAAAAATAAGAAATTGGCTTTTTAAAGGCATATTAAGCTATATATAGGATACTTGTTTCTCTACTGCCTGTTTGTGTGTGTTTATACACATATATATATATACATACATACACACACATATATATATATAAAACTTGAGCACTAAAAGAGTAAAAAAAAAAGTACTTTTGTGTGAAGAAAAAGTTTCAATATAAAATATTGCCCTTCTTATAGATAAGCATTTTGATTCCTAACAGAAGTAAAAAAAACAAAAAAACCTTCATTTAATAAAAATTGCCAAAAGAGATTTAGGAAGAAATATGGCTTTCAGATGGGACCAGAGCAGAATTATGTGAATATGTGAACTATGTGAATAGTATTGTAATATAAATGGGCATAAGAATAACTGTTACTTGTTTTAAAAAAAGTAGAAAAATATGTGTCTGAAGAATCACAGTTTAAGGACATGAGATGTTGGACTTTCATGAAGATTTTATAGCTATAGAGCATTATGGTAGTAGTTCATCTGCCAATAGCTCTTTTATGACTAAAAAGGGTAAAATAGAATATGGGAAATCATAACTATTTGGAGCCTAAAGTATGTCTTTAAAAGAATTTATAATTTCATGGGGAAAATTTGGGAAGGTTTTACCTTTTAACTGAAAGGTAAACGACTGAAAGCCAGGATGCTGTGATTTAACCCACTGAAAAGGTATTTGAGAGATAGGAGAGGAAGTTAAAAAAATTTAACACTGAAGAAAGGAAGGAAATAAGAAACAGAAGGGAGTCAAAAAGACATTAAATCTGGAGAGGTGAACCTTCTTGGAAGAGTATACTACTGTCTTCTGTTCCTTCTTGTTTGAAAGGGAAAAAAAAAGGGGGGGGGGGGGAAACAAGTATTGTTACTGCTTTGTTATATGAGAGGAGCTGAATAGACTAGTTTCTCCTTTCCCATCAAATTGTCCAAGAAAGCAATTAGATGTCTATACGCCTAGTGAGAGGTCTTGACGCACTAAAGAATAAGTCTAGGGGTGGCTAAGTCGCGCAATGAATAGAGCACCAGCCCTGGAGTCAGGAGGACCTGAGTTCAAATCCGGCCTCATACACTAAAACACAAAACTAGCCATGAGACCTTAGGCAAGTCACTTAACCCGAATTGCCCCTCCAAAAAAAAGCAAAAAAAAAAAAAAGAATAAGTCTAAATCTCTAAGGTACATTATTCAGTGCTAGTTTTGGTAAGGAAAAAAAATAATTGTAAATCAACAGAAATAAAAGCATTTTAGTACTTGCCACTCATTTAGCAATCAATATCCCTTTTCTTGTGATATCTCTTTTATCAAGAAGTACCTCCACTATTAACAACAAAGAAGTAGAAAGTAAATGAAGGAGAAAAAAAATCATGCACACTATACACATTTCCATAAATAAAGAATAAATACTGATTTGTGAACTATTTGGAGCAATTATGTCAAGAAAGTTTTAATTTTTACTTCAGCAATGAAGGTCTTTGGGTTCATTGGTAGTGTTGTTGGTTTGTTTGTTTGACTTTACACACTCAAATGGACATATGATCTCATCAATACAGGGCATAATACATTCAAGCCTACCTATACTGTGTGACTATCTACTTTCTCCTAAAGTTCTCCACAGGTGTCTTACCCAATATCTCTCAACATCATAAGACAATGAAATTGTCTATTTTTCCATGTGACATCTCTTATTATCACCAAGAGACTAGCCTATCTTCTCTTTCTGTCATTGAATTCTTTGATAATAAGTTTCTTATAATTTACATTTTGTATCCTTCTCACAATCACCAGGTACATTACCATTGCCCTCTGTGTGATGCTCAACATTGCGTCCTTGGAAGCAGTGATGTTATATGCCTAACTGTCCTATAGCAACACAGATGAAATGGTGGTATTGAAAAGACAGGTCTTTGACTCTTGGGATAAGTAGAAGTGCTTTGCAATCTCTCAAAAGAATCAAGGCTACTCTTCTTTTAAACTCACTTTCCCTATGTATTGTCTGTTTCAGACATAGAAACATTTGAATAAATTCTACAGGCTGTCCATTCATATTCCTGTGGAAATCTGGGTAAAAAACTTTTTTTTATCCATGTAGTTTTACATAGATAGAAAGGTCAAACTTTTAGAATTTCATTGTCATTTAATTGTCCTGTGCTTCATTTTCTCTCTCTGAGCAAGATAAACAGGAAAAGTGATTTGTCTCAAAAGTGTTAAGAGGTATAATAAATTAGCTTTTGGAAAATGCTTTGAAATAGATTTCCTAGATTCTCTGTGAAAGAAAATACAGCATCACAGCATGTCCTATTCATCTGATACATTTTAAAATACGACAATCTCACTTTAACTAAAATTTTAATTTAATTAAAAGCAATTGTCTTGCCCCACAAAAAGTAATATCTAATGTTTTGGATGTTGTCTGGTTTCCCATTATATAGATGTTAAACACGTAGTATGTTGACATTTTTTCATCTGAATCCAAAGAAGTGTGGATGTTTCATTTTGAATGACATCTTCACACCACAACTCTGCAAAAATCCTGGCAAGAGACTCACTTATGTAAAATCATTCCAAGAACATTTAACTATGAAACTGGAAAGAGGACATTAAACAGATAAAAAATGGGAAAGATTGGAAAAGATTTTTAAAGCGAACTCATTTCCTTAAAAGACAGTGGAGTCATTATATTAGCTTTCTAATATCAGTCTGCAATGGACTACATGACAAAATAGAAATGGTACCAGAGAAAGATGATATTACTTCTACACTATCATTGGTACAAAGATAAAAAAGGGAATAGATAGTGCTAAGAATAATACAGTTTTCATATTATCTAGAAAAATTAAACTATTAGGAGGCAGCTAGGTGTTGCATTGAATAAAGCACTGACCCCTGAGTCAGGAGGACTTGAGCTCAAATCTGGCCTCAGACACTTAACACGCTAGCTGTGTGACCTTGGGCAAGTCACTTAACCCCAATTGCCTTGCCTTCCCCCCTCCAAAAAAAAAAATTAAACTATTGATAGTCTTCATCTGAGATACTTGCTCACAAACTGAGTTGGCAAAATATTTCAATAACTAAGCCACATACATCATCTCTCTAGAAATGAAACCAAAAGACATTAAAAAAAATTGTAGTTAAGTGGGAAGGATGGCTCATAGCTTTTCTATGGAGAGTCAGATTGACAGAGCTGGGTAACTCCCTGAAAGTAACCAAAAATGTCATTTGCTGATATTACTTTGTATCAATAATGATGAACATAAGTAAAAAGACTACCCATAAAGATAATTTGATTTATTTATACAATAAGATAAGATGCTAACAATAAAAATTAAATATATATTAGTTGTGATTGAGTTCCAATCTTTCTCTTGAGCTCCGGTCCTGTCACACAAACTGCATATTGAACATTATGAACTGGATCATGAATAGACAATTACCATGTCCAAAAGGGAACTCATATTTCCCCCTCAAACATCCTTTCTTTTTGACTTCCTATTAACTGTTAAGAGCAATCATCAATTCAGTTACAGTGTGTTCCTTGGCATTTCACTCTCCTTTTCCCAACAATTTAATCTTTACCTATCTAACAATCGCCAGGTCTTGCAATTGCTATCTCCATAAAATCCTTCAAATATGTTCTTTTCTCTTCACTCATAAAGACACCATCCTAGATCAGGTCCTCATCATCTCTCAACTGGTCCTCATCACCGCCTGAAATAAATTCTAAAATAAAAACTCCCAGGAACACCACAGTAAAAATTCAGAGCTTCCAGAGCAAAGGAGAAAAATACTGCAAGAGCCAGAAAGAAGGAATTTAAGTCCTAAGGAGTCACAGACAGGATTATATATGATTTACCAGTCTCCATTAAAAAACATTAGAGAACTTAAAATACAATATTCTAGAAGGCAAAGAGTATGGGCTTATAACCAAGAATAACATATCCAATGAAACTTAGTATTAATTTTCCAGGGGGGGAAATAGATTTTTAATGAAATAGAAGATTTCCAAGCATTCCTGAGGAAAAGACTAAAGCTGTTGAGAAATTTTAAGTTCAAACACAAGAGTAAAGAGAAACATAAAAAGATAAATGAATGAACATTGATAAAGATCTAAACAAGGATAAATTGCTTACATTCAAATTAGGAAAATAATACATGTGTCTCCTCTGAAACCTATCACCATCAGGGTTCATAAAGAGAGTTCAATTAGACAAGGCTTAGCAGTAAGTTCTGTTATGTCATGATGATCTTAAGAAAAGAATGAAAAGAAAAAAAAATTGGAATACATTGGAGAGTGAAGTGAAGGGAAAGGAGGATTAGAAAAAAATTATCTAATATAATCAGGGTGCACAAGTAGATATCTATGCAAAGAAGGGAGGAGGAGATGGGGGAGTGGCTGTCACTTGAATCTCACAGTTATCTGAATTGATCAAAGGAAGAACACACACACACACACACACCACATGGAGTTGGGTACAAAAATCCATTCTACTCAACAAGAAAATAGATAAGAAAGGGGAGAAGGGGGAAGGGTATTAAAGGAAAGGTAGGTTAAGAGAGGGATTGATACTGAGCAAAACAAATTCTAATAATATGTAAAAAGACATTTGTGACTTTTTTGAGATGGCAAAGAATGGGAATCTGAGAGAATATACATGAATTGGGGAATGGCAAATACTACTGTGCTGAATTCTCAGTGTAATGACCAACCAGAATTCCAAAGGACTAATGAAGAAACATGCTACCCTCTTCCTGAAAGGGAGGTGAAGGACTCAGAATGCAGAATAAGATAATTCCTTATGGACATGGCCCATGTGAAAATGTGTTTTGACTGACTATAAATGTTTGTAATAGATCTTGTTTTTCTCATTTTCTCAATTGATGTAAGACTGAAAGGGTTGGCTGATTAAAAGAAAGGTTTTTGTTTGTTTGTTTGTTTTTTTAAAGAAAAGCATTAATTTAAGTGTGGAGAAGTCATGTAATCCCTTGAGACCTGATTTTATAGATCAGGCAACTGAGGTCCAGAGATGTTAATAAATTGCCTAAGGTCTCATGGGCAGTGAGCATCAGAGATGGGCTATGAACTCAGGTCTTCAGACTCTACAGCCATAGCTCTCTTCCACTGTACCACAAATTGCCTTGTAGCTAACCTGGGAAACCAACTAGCGTTTATCATTTTGTTTCTCTGGGAAAATCTCTTCTAAGTCCCAAAGAACTGACTTAAAATATTTTTTGGGAATGTACCCAACTAGCAAATTGGGAGTGCCTGTATATTAAAGCTTTCAAATAGATTTATCTGTTACTTCACAGGAAAAGGTCAACTCAGAGTCACCAAGACAGAAACATGTTTGAAAATAAATGCCAAGGAATGTATGAATCTCAAGAATTTCAGCTAAATTATTTTTGAATTCAAGACATGAGTAGAAATAACTTTCATTTTCTTCTTTTCTCTTTCTGGTTGATCTCACCCACTCCCATGGGTTCAATTGTCATTTCTGTGTGAATGGCTCACAGATGAAGCCTTCATCTCTCTCCTGAGCTCCAGACTCACATCATTCTTACTGACTGCTGGACATCTCCCCCTAGGTATCCTACAACCATCTAAAACTCAACATTTCCAGAACAAACTCATTATCTTACCCTGAAAAACCTGGCCTCTACCTATCTTTTGTATTTCTTTTGAAATCCTTCCATTCACGCAGGTTCACACCTTGGAAATCGTCCTCTACTCTTCTCCCTCTTTCATCTTGCATACGCAATCATTTACCAAGCAGTATCAAGTTTAATTCCACAAATAGCTCTCTTAAGCATTTCCTTCTTTCCACTCATATACTGAACTACTTTATTTCAGGCCCTCATCACCTCTTTCAGGAATGATTTAAATAAGCTCCTATTTGTTCTCCCTGCCTCCAGTTCCTTCTTCTATCACCAATCCACCATAAACTATGAGATTGGTATTCTTGAAGCACACATCTATCCATTTAACTCCCCTATCCAAAAAGAATGAGTCGTTTCATATTATGGAATGTGGGGTAACACGCAAACTCTCCTGTTCAGTATTTAAAACCCTTCCTAATCTGGTTCAAACCTCTCTCTCTAGACTGGTTCCATATTACTGCCATTTCCCCCACCCCCACCCCATTCCTGACTCCTTACTTTCCAAAACTTGATCTACCTGCTGTTCCACATACAATACATAACACTATGTCTTCTGGCTCTTTGTCTTTGCCCATTAAGCTAGGAATACTTTCCTTCCTCCTCACCTCTGTCTGTAAAATCCCCAGCTTCATTCAAACTATAATTAAAATTAGGTCTCTTACATTAGGCTTGTCCTCCTGATCTCCCCAGTCTGTTCAGTTGTGTTCTTCTCCACCAGTACCCCCCCCCAATAAATCATTGCATTTCTGTTGTACATATTTTGCATTTACCTGTGCACATGTTTCTCCCCATAAATTATGCTGCAGTTAATTTTTATTTACATATATATATGTATATATATATATATATACACACACATACGCATTGTCTCCTCTTTGTAGAATGTAAGTTCTTTGAGGGAAGGCTTATTTTATTTTTGTCCTTTTTTCTTTTCCCCCTCAGAGCCTAGCACACTACTTGGCACATAGTAGGTGCTAAATTAATGTTTGCTGACTGAAGTATAATTTCAAAATTATTGATTTTACTCTGAATGAAATTTTATATTCCCAGCCTATGTAAGGCAAAGTATTTCACAGGTACAAACTGATTCAATTCAAAGCTCAACAATTCATTGTACAGGATAACTGAGTCTAGAAATCTATCAGTAGCAGAAAGAGATTCAGATGAACAACCTAACAACAAGGTATCTAAATAGTCAGGTAGGAAAAAAATGATGAGTGCAGAAGGAAAGGGAGGAAAAAGTTATATAATGTCCAAATAAAATGCCAATTATTTAAACAGTACACAAGTGACTTAAATTTGTCCAGTTGTTCCCCACTTTTTGTAATATTAGCACTATTAAAAAGTTACCTGTATACTCTTTTCTGTGGATCATACTTTTTTTATTTCTAAATTTTTCTTTCTAAGTAAATATGTCTAAATATTTAAAGGAAAGTATCCTATGGAGAAATTGTATAATTGTGTGTGTGTGTGAGAGAGAGAGAGAGACAGACAGAGAGAGAGACAGAGAGAGAGAGAGAGACAGAGAGAGACAGAGAGAGAAAGAGAGAGAAAGAGAGAGAGGAAGGGAAGGAGGGAGGAAGAGGGAGCAAGGGAGGGAGGGAGGAAGAGGGATGGAGGGAGAGAGAGGGAGGGTGACAGAGGGAGAGGGAAAGAGAGAGAAGGAGAGGGAGGAAGAGAGCAGGAGAGGAAGGGAGAGGGAAGAAGAGGGAGAGAAAGAAAGAATTAAAGAATACTTTACAATGTAGAGACATTTGCAAGTTTTATTTTATATAACTGGATTTTCACATATTTGACTTTACATATTTCCTTAAATTAAGGTAGTCACACATAGGAAAATATACCTATAATTATTTTTCCTTATCACTGAGGAAATCTTTCATGAAATCTTTCATGAAAAGTATATTACAGTATATTACTATAGTGGCAAAAATTAAGAGTCAAGAAAAAGTGATTGTTAATGCCACTATCAAAATTTTCCAGTTGTGTTACCTTGGGCAAGGAACTTAACTACTCCAGCACCCAGCCCTCTCATCAGTAAAAACGGACTAATAAGAATATTTGTCTTACTTTGCTGAAATGATGAAATGAGATTACATCTACATATCACTTTGAAAAGTTTAAAGAACCACATACATACATACATACATATATATATATATAATAAAACAAAGCCCTGAATTAATTTTGAACATCCAGTCTTTCTGGACTAGACTTGCCCAAAACTACTCTCAAATTAGGAAACTCCTCTATCCATTCAGTTGGGTGCCTTCATTGCAATTTATGGTCTTAGAGAGTAACTCAGAGCACTGAGAATTTGAATGACTTGCTCAGGGTCACAGCACCTATACATGTCATATTTGAACTCAAATCTTGCTTCCTTTTTTTTTTTTCTTTTTGTAAGGTACAAGGCAGGGCAGTTGGGGTTAAGCGACTTGCCCAAGGTCACGTGGCTAGTAAGTGTTAAGTACCTGAGGTGGAATTTGAACTCAGGTCCTCCTGACTCCGGGGCTGGTGCTCTGTTCACTGCGCCACCTAGCTGCCCCAGATCTTGCTTGTTTCAAAGTCAGTTCTCCATCTACTATCCCACACTGTCTGTCCCCGCATAACTAAAAATCCAATAAATAGGACTTACCTAGATCATAAGGTTAATCCTAGTCAGTCACTTCTAACCATACTTCTAATCTTAAATGATTTCTTGTTTCTATCATTATAAGATGATGAAAGGAGTAGCAAACTAACATTAAAATTACTAGTTTAAGTGCACTATTTAAATAATTGACATATTGTTTAGACATCAAATAGTTGCTTTTCCCCCTTTCTTTACCTACCTAGGACACCAGTTTTCCGTTTGTTTATTTAGATGCCTGGTTGG
This sequence comes from Pseudochirops cupreus, assembly GCA_028627135.1. Classification (NCBI taxonomy): domain Eukaryota; kingdom Metazoa; phylum Chordata; class Mammalia; order Diprotodontia; family Pseudocheiridae; genus Pseudochirops; species Pseudochirops cupreus. The sequence continues at coordinate 220,819,158 of CM053584.1, forward strand.
TATATTCTGAATCTGTACCTCTTTCTGATCTTGATGAATTGAAAGATCTTACAATCCTATAAGAATGGTGATATCTATAAACTAGACTTAGGAAAAAAAATAATTCTAAAAGTCACATAATTTCACAATAAATATTAAGGCTTGATTTAGATTGCATTCAATGCAAATTAAAATGCAATCATGGATTTTTTTAATTAGATCAAAGTAATCCTATACACCACACTTAGATTTCAAATATTCCAAGAGTGAAGTGAAAATAAAGAATGAACTATCTTGAAAGCTGCACTATTTCCAATATAATCTTTCTTTGATGATTCCAAAGCAACTTCTGGATCTATCAGTTTCGCATTGTCATTTAAATAGCTATCAAACATCATAATGTAAGAAATACATTAATTGAGCGTTTCTGAATGACAGAGTGCCTGAGAGATCAGTTGTTTTGTTTTGTTTTTCTCCCAAGAGAAGGGGAAAAAAAAATCCAAATGATAAATATACACTGTTATTTGCACACAAATGCTGCCTTTCTAAAAATGATAAAGAATACTAGGAAATTCAGTAATTGTATGCAAGTATCACTACGTTATTTTCTTGGGTTAAAAAAAGTAAAACAGTGTAGCATAATGGACAGAGTGATGGCCTTAGAATTAGAAGACCTAGTTTCAAATCCTACCGTCCGACAAATACTGGCCCAGGCAAGTCACTTAACCTCTCCATGTTCTTCAGTATTTCTAAAATTCACAGTTTAAGTGACCTACAGAAGCACTGAAAGGGTTCCAAGTGGAAAAAGTTTGAGAAGCCCTACTCTAGGCAACAGTCTAAGATTACAAATTGTAGAGAATGAGCTAATCTATCTCTACCAACGACAGAGTAAATTCCCTCAGTGGAAGTTTCTTATACCAGTGAAGTCACAAATATAATCTCCATCTCTAGTCACACACAGCCATAAAACCTTTAAGAGGTTTAGAAGCTAATTACATATCCTCTGATATCTTCCCTACACTTTGTAGGAGAAACTTTAAATATGTTGAAATTTCTAATACCAAAAAATTGTATGATACCAGCTCTATGAAAAGCTAGAAGAAATGATGGTTTAGAGTTTTTCCTAGCTTTGCCACAATATTCACAAAGGAAAATTATATGACATGGTAGCAGAGTAGACCTTTTAATGTGTTGCTTATATTTTACCTCAAATTAAATTGTAGATGTAGAGTAATAAGTAAAATCCATCCATGCCTTTCACACACTTAAAAAAAAATCCTTCAAATTGTACCTTTATTTTTTAAAGACATGGCCTGGCTTTTACCCCCTTATTTCTTCCTTCCCCTGTGGAACAACATCTGCCTGATGATACAGCTGCATCTAAGTCCCATTATAGCTTTTGGCAGCACAGAAATCACTCTCAGGAGTACTGCCTGACTCAAGGCCCAAGCTGTTTGGCTTTTTCCTGACTCTGCATGGTTTACCTTCCTGTGGAAAAGGAGAAACATCCAGGCATTGCAGGGGGCAGCAAAATCAAATATACTCCTGTTCCTCTGTTCAAATCTTCTTTAATCAAATGAACAAAAGTGTAATGGGGGCGGGGGGACACACTTCATAACCACAGAACTGTAAATCTCCTAAGGTTTAAATTTATCTCATATAATGGAGAAAATAGAGGTCAAATTCTTGGAGGTTTTTCGACTATACATGAAATTTTTGTGCCAATTTCCAACGCTCATCCCCTAAACACCTCCATCAAGTAAGTGATTTAGGAGCTAAGAAATGAAATTGAAATTGAATGAGATGGAGTGAACTGAGAGGGCTTCACGGACACAAGGGAGAATTAACAATTGGAGGGACACTTCCAGCCTGAAGGGAGGAAGTCTGCCAACTCCCAGATATCTATTGCAACCAAAACCTTAAATTCATGCTAGACAGAATAATGATCGAGAAATCCAATGAAAAAGTATGACATCTTCCGCCCCGAAAATACATAAAAAGTCAGTCATGAATCCAAAAGCAATAGAAAAGAAGGCTTCCAATGACCATTCACAAAGCCAGCACCAGCATAAGCAAACAGGTCAGCAGTTTCCCAGATCAGCATGATTGGAGATTGGGCAGGAACACAGGTAGCTTTATGGGCTACAGATAAACTGAAACAAAAGAGAGTTGAAAACACACACACACTCTCTTTCTCTCTCTCTCTCTTTCTCTCTCTCTCTCTCTCTCTCTCTCGTATATCAAACTCAAATGAGAAACAAACATGGGTACAGAAGAGGGGTTAAGAGGGAAGATAATACTAGAAAAGAGACTCAAGCAAAAACAAATAAATAAATGCATGCATGAATGAATAAATGCTTCTGGGTTCCTGAATGGCCTCTGAAAAGGGGAAAAAAGAAAAACCAAGAACTACAATCTAGAAAGAAACTAGAAACTAGTGAGGATGTTGAAAAATGGATAAACAAGGTGTCTTAATTGTAATCGAATATTATGATGTTGAAAGACATGATAAAAGATACCATTTCAGAAAATCCTGGATAATATGAATGGATGCAAGTGAAGTGAGCAGAATTCAGAAAATTTATACAAGGACAACATTTTAAAGAAACACAATTCTGAAAGACTTAAGAATTTTCAATGCTTTGACCAGCTCTTGATCCTGAAGACCTGTAATGAAGCATAGAGTATCTACCTACTGAAAGGGGGGCATAGACTCAAGGTATATAGGAAGAGACAGATTTTGGGGCAAAGTTAAGATGCAGATTCATTTTACTTAAATTATGCCCATACGTTATAAGATTTTTCTTTCTACTGTTTCTAATTTGAGGAAGGAAAAAATGTTACAATGATGGTAATAATAAAGGATGCTCTTGAAACATGTTTCTAAAATACAGAGAAATGAACAGAATGAAGTTCAGAAAGCATATATAAACAGAACAGTTTTGAAAGCAATGCATCATTTTTTTAACCAAGCTGTATGAAACAGAGATTCACAGGATAATTCTCTTTTTTTAGCGTGTTTTTCTATATTAATAGCTAGCATTTATATCTAGCAAATATGTACAAGGGTAGTCATAAGGACAAGGAATTTTGATAATGGAGAAGAGAGGATGAGGAAAAATAATAGGAAGTACTTGTTCTAGAAAGGTAACAGGAGGAGGGAGTCTTTGGTAGCCAGGGAAGCCTAGGTTTAATGGAAATCTTAGAAAAACTGAAAGGAAACAGAAAGGGTTTTTCAGTGGAGATGGACCAGGCCAGATTAGGAGATGTGAGTCCTACTTTTAATTCTGGCTCTGCAATTTCCTATTTGACCTTTAGCAAGCCACGTTCACTGGCTCAGTTTCTTCTCCTGTAAAATGAGAACAACTTTACAGATGAAGAGGTCAGCTGACAGAGCTGTTAGGATCATACAAGATGAGAAAGAAATCTGAAAAGTATAAAGTGTTTTTACAAAGTTCATGTTAAGGTAGTAATCTCAGGGCTGGGGTGCAGAGACCTGACTTTGGACATTTCGTCTATGGGCCAGTGAGATTGTTCATACATTTTATAAAAGCAGCAACAGTGGTCCTGAGGCTCTACTTCTGTCATATTCTTCTCTGTCCCTAATGGTATCATTTGGAAAGTCCCATTCCTAGAAACTTGGTGGGATAGATATCACTGAAATTTACCTTCATGCCATGCAGGAAAAATCATGAAATGGGAAGAGACCTTAACACCATCTGATCCATAACAGTATGAAATATCAAACTATACTACAAAGCAGTTATCAAAACCATTTTGAACTGGTTAAAAAAATAGAAAAGTTGATAAGTTAGATACATGAGGCATACAACCAGAAGCAATCAAATATGGTATCACAGTCTTCAGTAAACCCAAGAACACAAACTACTGGGGAAAAATCTCACTATTTGACAAATACTTCTGGGAAAATTGGAAAGCAGTCTGGTAGAAATTAAACTTGGATCAGTTTCTCATAGCATATACTCAAATAAGCTTCCAAATGGATTCACGACCACATGTCTGAAATTCTTTCCCTCCTTATCGCTACCTCTTAGAATGTCTGGCTCTCTTCAAGATTCAGGTCAAGTGCTACCTTCTACAGCAGGCCTTTCCAGTTCCCAAAAATATAAGTGAATCTTTCTAAGATTAACTTTTATTTACTTTATATGCATCTTGTGTGTGTGTGTGTGTGTGTGTGTGTGTGTGTGTGTGTGTGTGTGATGGCCTCCGCCCCTTAAAATCTAAGTTTTTGAAGAGAGATGATTTTATTTTTTTTGTATACACAGCACTTAGCAGAGTGCAGGACACACAATAGGTACATAATAAATGTTTGCTGATTAAGATAACAAAAAAATTAGGGAAGAAAAGGAGATATCTTTCACAGCAATGGGTATATAAAGTGAAAAAAACAAGGAATATAGATTTTCATTAAAGATACAATGATAATTCTGTTATATAAAATTGAAATGACTTTGCAAAAGGAAAATCAGTAGAGATAGGATTAGAAAGGAAACATAGAACTAGGGAAAAAATTTACAGCAAATTTCTTTAATAAAGACCAGGTATAAAAGATAAATGGGAAATTGTTATAACTTATATGTATTAGTCATTAAGCTATATTCAACAGATATAAACAGGCAGTAGGAACTAAGAATAGTGATGCAAATAAAATTAAAGGGAACAAAGAAAAGAGCATCAATGAAACATTAAACAAATACACAGAACAGGGAGTTTAAGATGCATAAAATTGCACTGTCTTTTTGAATACCCTGTGTATATTTTAAAATAAACAAAATGTGCATAATGGAGAATCATGGTTTCATAAGCACTCCTCTTTTTCTCTAATTGGTTGCACATAGAAACATGTTTGTTGATGCTTAGGTTCATGCTTTTAAAGGAACTCTTAATAATAAAATAAGTCATGTAATTTAACCTCCTCATTTTACAAATAAGCAAACCGAGGTTCAAAGAAGTGACCTTGTCCTAAGCCACAAAGCAAGGTAGTGAAAAACCCAGGGCTACTAGAACCCATTTCTCCTAAACCCAATACTCTGTATAATATTTTCATTGTCCCTCCCTTCCTTCCTCTCTCTCTTTGTCTCTGTCTCTCTCTGTCTTTGTCTCTGTCTCTCTCTGTCTCCGTCTCTCTCTGTCTCTCTCTGTTTCCGTCTTTCTCTTCTCCCTCTTTCCTCCTGTCTCTCTGTGTCTGTCTCTGTCTCTCTCCACCTCCGTCTCTCTCAGTCTCTCTCTACTCCTCCCTCAGTTCATTTATGTACCAATGTGGGGTTCTTTAGAGCAGGATCTCCAGTTTCTTGCATCTCTGTAAAAAGAAACCACATAGCTGTGAATAATGGGCCCTATACCTGGCTGCCACACTTACCTATGTTTTCTCTTGTTAGTCCTAGGTGGCCACAAGTGTCTGAACAGACATCAAAAAAGGATTCATTACAGGAATGGTTGAGGGGAAGTCACTTCCTCCCAACACATCCCACTGTTTTATGCCAACAAATGACTGACTGCAATACCATCCTGAGGTAAAAGATGAGCAATCAGCAGACAGAAATTGAGTCCCTCAGAAATCAGAAGGAATTTGACAGAAAAAGAACACAAAATGTTGAAAACAGGAGAGCATCAGGAAGAGTGAGAGAGAGCAGGAGAGGGCTGAACAAGGAATAAGCTGAGTGTTAGAAGGGATGTCGATTACCTAAAGTACAAGTCATAAATGGAGGTAAAGAATGCTATAATCTCTGCCTTTGTATCCCTAACACCTAGATCATGACTGACATGTAATATATACTTAGAATTATTTGTTATATTGAACAAGTTGATTCTACTAGGAAAAAAAAGTAACCATATAGCCCTAATCAGTCTTACATACATATATGAGCAATATACATATATAGATGATGATTAGCATCTACGTGGCCAAAAAATTGTTCAAATAATACTATTTGGGCATTCCTGTTATATTATAAGCAGAGCCATAAGTCATTTTTGGTCCCACAGCAAATTGACATGAAATGTATGGAAAGGGAAAGAGGAAGCTTAATCTTGCTATTTTAATTAATTATCCTTGTTAATTAGGCAATAACCTCAGTAGTTTGTAAGCTGCTCTTAGCAACTTCTAAATTTTGATACCCTGCAACAAGGTCCTCTAATTACTCTACTTTATTATAGAACTAGTGAGAGGATTTATGGGAAATATCTACCCTGCTGAATGAGTTCTTTGGCAGAAATAACGTGGGGTATTATGTAACATGGACTCACAATTAATAGGTAATAGTATGAAAGGAACAGAAAGAGGGAAGAGAAGTAAGGAAACAATTATTTGCAGCAATGGAACAATTCTAATACAATTTTGTTGGAGTTTTTCCAGATAATGCTTTAAATTATTAAATTCTGTTGATTAATTTGTTTTGTAAATTACAAATACAACAAAGCAGAAGAGGGGATTGTCATTATTGTTAACAGAGAAATGCAGAAACATTTTAGAGGAAAGATAAAACATATATCTGTGAAATTCGTATTTTATGAAAATGAAAGGTAAGAAAAATAAAATCATTTTTACCATGAAATTATACTGGCATTCAAAAGTTAAGAGTAAAATGCTAAAAAGTACAGTGATTTACCAAAATGTATGATTACAGTTAGAGCTTATGAAATCGTTAGAAATAAAACTTACAGGAAGCATATAGTGTGACTGTTAAATGTGATATTTTTCCTAATTTGGGGTTTTAGATATAAACAAACTGTTTCTGACTAAAGAAAGCATAACACAGCTGGAACCAAGATAGAAAATTATAGATCACTCACCTCTGCTGTGTACATACCTATGGGAAAACATTAAAAGAATTTTAACCACCAAATATCACAGTCAAGAGCAGGGCTGAGGCTAATTTCACTTCTAAGACAAGGCCTACAGGCAAGTCAAAACTGATTTTTATATTTTCCAAAGAAAGATTAAGATTTACCTTCACAAAGTTTCTGTTTTATTACTTCTCTTATTTTGGTAATTGCGATGTAATCTTCCACATAAAAGACATAGGTCGATGAAGGCTTATTGGCGATGGCTCTAAGTTCAGCATCTTCAGTTTCTGAACCAACACCAATGGCAAACAAAGTTATTCGATTGTCTCTGGCAGCTTCTGCTGCATCTTTCACTTCATCTTGGGATTTGCCATCAGTAAGAACAACTGCTATTTTAGTTAGAAATCTTGGTGATTTAGCAAAAAGATGGTCAAGGGCAAACTGAATAGCTTTTCCTGTCCTTGTGTTGCCACCCAAGTAATGAAGGGATTCCATTGCTTCCATTAAATTCTCTCCAGAATGGTGGCTTCCCAGGGGAATCTCAAGTACAGGATAATCACTGTACTGTACCACGCCAACTTGAATAAATTTTGGCCCTATATCAAAGTTATTTGATATATTGACAAGCCATTTTTTTACTATTTCAAAATTTTCTGGGCCAACACTATAAGAACCATCTAAGATGAACACCAAGTCTGTCGGAGCTGTTCTGCAACCTAAAACAAACCAAACAAATACATATGTATGTATGTATTATGTCAGTACCTCCCCCCCCCAAAAAAGGGAAAAAAAATAACATCAGGTGATTTTAGAAATATCACAATATATAAGAATTACAAAAAATTCACACTTAACAATAGTCCTCTCAGCTGGCTTGGGGATGAGGCGGTGGTTGGTGGTTATTGAAACAGACAAGAGAAAACTAATAGTAAACCAAAAAAAGGTTTTGCTATATAATAATTACTCATGTGATGGTCACCTCAAGGAATGATTACACTCATTTTGAAGGAAAAAGTACTTCACTGTCTTCTGGGACAGTGAGGAAGGAAGGAAAGGAAGGGAAGGAAGGGAAGGAAGGAGGGAAGGAAGGGAAGGAAGGAGGGAAGGAAGAAAGGCAAGGAAGGAAGGCAAGGAAGGAAGGCAAGGAAGGAAGGATGGAAGGGAGGGAAGGAAGGAAGGAAGGGAAGAAAGGAAGGCAAGGAAGGAAGGGAAGGAAGGAAGAAAGGAAGGAAGGAGAGGGAAAGAAGAAGGAAGGCATTTGCTAAACACCTATTCTGTGCTAGGCACAATGCTGAGTGCTTTACAAATATTACCTCACTTGATCATCACAACAATGCTGGGAGATAGATTTATTATTATCTATATTTTGTGACTGAGGGAACTGAAGCAAATATAAGATCAATGACTTGCCCAGGACTATACAGCTAGTGTCTGTGGCTTCATTTGAACTTAGGACTTCCTAGAACTTCATCCACTTTGCATCCTGGCTGCCTCAGCCATTCTGCTAAGTAGACAGACTATGGGATTCAGAGACAGGATGACATGGTGTAGTGGCAACCTCATTGGCATACCCAGGATGGCTGCTAGCACAGGTCCTTAGATCTGCTTTACTAGGAAAGATAGCTGTTTAAGGAGCCAACAATCTTTTCACCAGCTCACTAATTCACTAGTTCAGGGGAAAAGTCAGCACCCCGAACTTCAGAGAAAATACAAGCAGAGAAATAAAAACCAGCAGACAGGGCTCTGACTGCCTGCATCAACCATACACTTTACATACATCCTTGGATCGAGAGAGCCTTTACATCTGAGAAGTCAGGGAGCTCTGAACATATAGCCACTCAGAACTTGGACCAGGGAATCACAAGATCCTTCCCATAAGCCCCCAAAGCAAAATACCAACTCAGAGTATATACAGGCTTCTCAGAGCCAGGCATCACAACCCTCTTGACTCACTGCCTAATTAGAAATTAGCAAAAGGTGTGAAAGCCTTCCTACAAGCAAGATTCCCTTAAGCAAGCTTGCCTTAATGGGTTCCAGGTGAGGCCTATTAATGGAAGGGGGGTAGGGGGGGAGAGATCTTAAATCCCATTAACATTACAGATGGATTAAATCCTGCCCCAAACACTTGCTGGCTGTCTGAACCTGGACAGGTCACTCTAAACTTTGATGAAATGAAGTTACTGAAAGCTATAGCACTCAGCTCACAGGATTATTATAAATCCCAAATGAAATAATGTATGTAAAGTATTTTGCAAACCCCTAAGTATATAAATGTTAGTTACTCTTCTCAGCATTATTTTATCCTCATTCTCAGTAATATGTGTACTCCCTCTGCTGGTACAGAGCCCAATTAATTTATAAGTTTTTATCCTGTTTGATTTTTGCCCATGTCCTATCACAGAGGATCTATGCAGCCCACTAGCCTTCTTCCTCTCAGTCTTTTGCTCTTTTGTGAACAGCATTACAACACCAGCACCATTCATCTATCCACTAATTCTTTGTTCTTGCTACAACAAAACCCACCTTCTATTCTAGTTATATATGGCCATGGTGTTGTAAAGGATTTTCAATTTGGACACTGCAAGTGACATGGCATTCTACTAAAAGTAGAATCAAGGTGTACTAATACCTGGTTGATTTAATTCTCAACAATCCTCAGTAATTTCAGACATTCATTAGACTGTCTTAAATTATTCCAATAGCCAACTAACTATTTTCTCATATGATGTGGTAAAAAAGAGTATTGACTTTAGAGAACTGGGATTTGCATTGCAAATTTCCTACTTCTTACCTCTATAACCTTAGGCCAATCCACTTAACCTCTCAGGTCCTCCTCATTAGTAAAAATGAAGGAATTAGATTCTGTAACATCAAAGGCCCCTTCCAGCTTGAAATATATGATCCTGTTATTCTTCCTCCAATATCTTCCCAGCTCTTATCTGCCCTTCATGATATTGACAGATTAATCTCCCTTACTTTTCAGATCTGAAAAGATCACTCCAGTGCTCAGAAACCTTTAGTCCCACAGTCCATAGAAGAATATCTAAGCCTCCCCATAGTCTACAGAATAGGATCTAAATTCTTTAGTCTATCATTCAAAGATCTCCAAAATTTACCTCCCAGCTGCCAATTTGGCTTTTTCCTTCTCTACCATTGTGCTTTTTCTCATGCTCTATGTTACACAAAGAATATCTCACATTTATTCATTAACCATATCTGAAATGTACTACCCTCCACCCCAATATTTGCTTGTTGCAATCCTACTCTACAAAATTTCCCAAATGGCCCTAGCCAGTAGAGGTCAGAAGTGGGCTCCTCATTTTTTTCTAAACTCTTATAGCACTCATAACTTTCTGATCTGTACCATTGTTACATGTGTACATTTCTTACCTTCTCCACTGGACTGTAAGCTCCTTCAGTGAAGGGGAGATTTTTTAAAATTTATCTCCGAATCTCCTTCAACACCTAACACTTTTCTGTGCAAAATATGTACTTTAAAATGTTGGTTGAATTAAAAATGAACCAGTCCTATTGTCCAAAACTCTATCTCCCTGTCTCTTATTTTTTCTATTAACCATAATGTTCATCATCATACAATGGTAACTATTCTGGCATACTCTTTGATTTGTTTCAGCAAAAAACATTAAAAAGTGATATCATTATATGAGCATATGACATTAGAAAAACTCAAAATACACAATCACTGTCAGGACTTTTTTTTTTCAAAATTTTGCCTCTACACATATCATTCCTAAATGTGGCAATAGAAATGCACTGCGTGTGGGAATATTGCACCCAGCTCAGGTAGTTTCCATCAAATCCATTCTGGGCAGAGTTCTAGGGGTAAGGACATCACAAATGGAATTATCCCAGAGTAAATTCAACAGTGACTGCTGGTACAAAGCATGTTCACACCTCCCAAAATACAATGCTGCTGTTATCTTTGGAAACAAGACAAAAGTGGTGGGTAATCTTTGGATGATGAAACCACATTAAGGGAGCTATTCAGCATTTATGTTTCCCAAATAATGTGAAAACTCCAAATGTGTAGACCTGCCCTTGTTCGCACATCACCTCACTCTATAGTTTTCTTTTGTTTTGTTTTTTCCGCTAGGGTGATGAAATTTACTTGGTAGTCTCCAGTGTCTTTGCCTGTCTCCCACTCACAGCCACAAAGTACATATTTCATTCATACATGGTTAGCCAACAATATGGGTGCAAAAACAGTCACCACCATCTCTATTCCCAAATTCTGAGCAAGTCTATCTGTACAATCTGGCACACTCCTCAAATTTCAGCCTATGCCTGTCAAGTCTGCCAACTGTATGATTTGATCTATTTGATATATAGACATTATCCTTTTTTTCCCCTTGGCAGCATGGTTATTTTTCAAAGTCTAAAAAGGCAAAGCTCAGAAGAAATGTCACTGGGATTGGAAAGAGTGCAACTTTTTAAACTATGATTTAGAAACATGGTTGCTATGAGATTTCCCAGGAGAACTTTACCAGACATCATTACTTACAGCCTGATATCTCTAAGGCAGTTCTTGGTACAGTTAACTTAGGAATCAAGGATGGGTGACTTTTATGGGCTTCATCTCAAGGTTACTTTTGAGAGTCATCTTATGGACATGGAAAGCAAAGGAATGACCCATGTTTTTCATTATGTTGCAGTGTGGAAAGAAGGGTAATATGGAATTAATTCTCCTAAATTGGTGTCAGAAATCCTTCAGTTTGAGTTTCTGTGCAATTTTATATTCAAACTGTAGCAAAAATAAACTGTGTAATCAACATTCTTACTTGATCTTATTTCACCATCTTCAGCTGATACAAAATCCTGAAGCAAGAGAATGAGAATTACTTGAAGATATTTTGTGTGGTAAGCCATGTAGGTGATCTAGTCCTGAATATTGCAGTCTTCTTTACCTGGGGGAAAAAAATCAAAATGTAAAAATTTTAGTTCCATTAGAATAGCTGAGAAACCTCATGGCACAATGGATTAAAAGCTGCCCTTGAAGTCAAAAAGAATAGAGTTCAAGTCTTGCCTCTTACACAAAGTAGCCAGGAGTGACCAGGGAGGAATCACTTAACGTCTCAAGGATCCAGTCAATACTCTAAGAGTATAAGTTACAGAAATGACAGGTTGCAAATAGCAGAGAGGCTCACCAGAAGCCACATTAAAATTATGGGTCCAAGGTAAGAAACAAATCAAAATAAGTAAACAAAATGTTGAGGTTTGTTTGCTTTTTTAATTTGCCTTCCCCAAATTCATAAGAAGTTAAGTGAACAAATAAAATTCAGCTTCTTTCAAATGATAAGGTAAGTAAATGTTATTTACAAATCTATCTATATTCAGTTAAATAAACATATATTAAGCACCTACTATAAAGGCTGCTCTTTTAAGTACAGGGATAAGAAGACAAAAACTGTAACATTCTTGCCTTCAAAGAGTTTACATTCTATTTGGGAGGTGGAAGGGGGAACAGTATATAAGGATATGACATATACATGGCTAAGTATATAAATCCTTGCTAAATGTATGAGTTAAAGAGTGGAGTAGAGTAACATGAGAAGACAGACTAGACAAAAAGAGAAGAATAAGTGAGGAAGAAAACATTAATAAATGGGGGGGAGGGAAGAGTGAAAGGTGGATCACTAAAGACTACAAGAAGGTGACATGAGCTGAATCTTCAGGGAAATGGAAAAGCAAACGGAACTTGAAGGGCAGAAGATAATCAAAATAAATCAACAGAAATCTAAGATGAAATGCCATTTTGGGTAATAGCTAGTTCTTCAACTGGACTGGAACATGGTATCTACAAAGAGAATGATATGAAATATTTTAGCACCCATATGGTCAAGTGCTGAAATAAATGGAAGCCATGAGTTGAGGAATAAATAAATGATTAAATTAAAATAAAGTCTTTAATTGAGATAACACAGTAGTAAAGCTGTCACCCTGGGGGATATCCAGTGGATTTCCTAACCAAAGAGACCCATGAAAAAGTCTTTATAATCTTAGGAGGAGGGGGGAGGAGGCAGTATGAGGTAGCAAGGCATGGTCATGAGACCCCAGTGACCCTTGGCAATCCAGGCAAGGAAAGCCACTTCATTCTGGCTGTTTTGCCCTTCACACTGTGAATCCCAGTGGAAAGAGGTAAGAAAGTCTAGGGGGAAACTTGACTTGAACTGGTTTTGTTTACCAGAAAAGATTTTGAGATGGAGGCTTGAAGATTCCAGGATCCAGGTTTAAGGTGTGCCTCAGCTCAACCTAATCTTATTATCTTAAGGATAGGATGTAAGGCCATTACTGGAATTTCGACCTTGAAGGGATGACTAAGAGGTTGAGGCAGTTCATATTACAATTTCAGCATTAACAATTTTACATCATTACATTAAAATTATATTATTAATTTTTGTCAATGTCAATATGAAACAAGACTACAAAAAAATATTTCAAAGGCAAATTGTGATTCAACTGCCAGTCTTTAGTGTTTGTATTTTATTCTAGAAAATAGGGAATCATTAAAGATTTTGGAGGAGGGAGGTGATCTGATCAGACTTGTGCCTTAGGAGGATTATTTTGACAGCTCTGTGAAGGGCAGATTAGAAGCAACAGACTAGAAATATGAAAAAGAGGCTATTATAATATCCAGTAAGAGGTGATGGCTGGAATTAGAAAGTAGCAGTATCAACAGAAAGAAGGGGATGGATTCAAAAAGATGATGTGATTTAGAACTAAAAGGACTTCACAACTGACTAGATATGAGTGTGGGAAGCGTGAGTGAAAGGGAAAAATAAAAGAAGATTCTTAGTATTCAAACTAAGGTGACTAGGAGCAAGATAAGTACAGTCAAGACAAATAAACTATGACAGAAGAGGAGATGGATTTAGTTGAGGAAGAGAATTAATTATTCAAGTAGAGATGTCCATCAGGCAGTTCTAAATTCTTAAGTAAAGTTTACTTAAAGTAATCATTTTAAATGTACTAATAGCAGGATAGGGGGTAGGGAATAGTGAGAAATCCCAATTAATCATAGAGACTCTATCTCTTTTTTCCCCTAAATTGAGAATAGTGTGTATTCTAGACCAGTAGAGTCAAATTCAAACAGAAATGGGGTGTGTATGTGTGTGTGTGTGTGTGTGTGTGTTTGTGTGTGTAGAGCCCCCATTTCTGTTAGAATTTGACACCACTGCTCTATAATACATCACTATTCCAAATTTAGGGGGAAAAGAGAAAATACATAAATATATGTATACATACATGTAAATCTGTGTGGCGTATGGAGACCTCAAAAATCCCCTACTCAAGAAAAATCAAAAGTCAGAGGCATCTTGAGGAAGGAACAGGAAGTTTTATTCTCTTCCCCTGCAGGTCCTCTCCATGACAGAAACAAGGAGAGGAGGCATGTTAAAAAAGATAGAACAAGAATTTATACCCTAAGGTGGTCAAGCCCCCTCCCCCTGGCTGTCCTTTTCCCATTGGCTAGGAGGAGGGCTCTTAATCTTGGCATGAAATCTAACCCAATGGTAGATAACAAAAAAGCCTGCCACTATCTCCTATTGGCAGGGGGGTAGGATAGGATGCCAAGGTATCATCCATGGCCTTATTTGGTAAACACCAAAGCAAGGGAGGGGAAAAAGTCACAAGCAAGGGTGGAGGTCAAAATCTCCTGAAAAAGGGCCTAATGCTTTTAAGGGTGTGATACACAAGGGTAGAGGTCTAAAACTTCTGAAAGGAGTCTAATGCTGATGACAGCAAGGGAAGAGGGGAAGGGTCCTAGGTTGTGTAAACCTGGGACTCAGGTCTATCCAGTCTTATAAAAGTCTATCTCTGGTTTCCAGATAGTTTCTCTCCTTCTCATTCTGAGGAGTCTTCACGGAGGGTGCAGAGAGTGTACCCCACTCATATCCTTATGGATCACATATGATTTAGAAAAGCACATTAACATTATCTATGTTTTATTGTATTTTTATGTATTTCTTCTGAAAATGTCTACCCCATGCATGTGAAGACTTCTCCTGGTAGAATGGGCAGTTGAGAATAATTTGTTACAATAATCATGAAAGCAGATGAAGTAGGTGCTATGGAGAGTTTAAAGCTTGGTTAGACATCAAAGATGCCAAGGTCATCCACTGTATCTTAAGCCGTCACAAGTCTGGACTCTCCCCTGCCAATGGACGATGATAACTCTGGAAGAGAGAGTGAGGTTGATAACTTTGTGCAACTCTGCCTCACCTCAAATCCAATTTATGCATGAATCAAAATATATCACCCCTACCATTTGTACCTATCTCAAAGTCTTGTGGCAACAGGCAAGGGATGAAGCAGCAGGTGTGAATACACTGTGAGCTGTAGTCACAACCCTGCACACAGGCTAACCAGGTCATAGAATTATCTTCTCACTAGAAGCAGCAGTGGAATTCAGCCCTTGGGTGTCTGAGCAGTCTTTTAAGGCTTGTACTGTTCACCTCCTAATGTAAGAAAGAGGCTAGAAAAAGTGCCCTAAAAACTGTCTGCTTACCCAAACCTGACCATCGGTACATGAAACGTGCACATACTTAAAGACAATACAAAATCCAGTAGATAGGAAAAATGAACAGCTCTTGTTGCAAGAGAATTCAGTAGGTATGACATCCAGTTAGCAGCCTGACTGAAACAAGGCTGACAAATGAAGACCTACATACTGAAGTTGGAGCAGCATACATGTTTTTCTGGAGTGGCCATGATGAAGAGGAATGTTGTAAAGCTGGTGTAGCTTTTGCAATCAAAACTAACCTACTTAACAAACTTGTATGCCTAGAAAAATGAGTGAATGACAAGTTCATGACAATGCAATTGCCACTTACATGAATATGCCATGCCACTATCATCAGGGCCTATGCTCCCACCATAAAAAAAAAAAACTCTGATGAAGTAAAAGAAAAAATTTTATGAAGACCTGTGCCGAAAGAGGATAAGCTAATAATTCCTACTTACTACTCACTTACTACTGAAGGCTTGTACATCTCATGACCTTCTCATCACTAATAATTTTCTACATCCCTAAATGCAAAAAAACTTCATGGAAGCACCATTGCAGAAAACATTGGCATTTAATAAACTATGTGATTATAAAGAGAAGAGACAAACACATGTGAGAGTGACAAAGGCAATGTGTGGCACAGATTGCTGGGCTGACATAGATTTTTCCTCTAGAAGGTAAATATTACCATTCAACAAAAGTGACAACCCCACAGCAAAATGGCTACCAGAAGACTTCATGTCAACAGACTAGAGTACTTCTCTGAGCAGGAATAATTTGTTGCTAACTTGGAGAGAAAGTTGAACCAACACACACTTGGAAACCATAGAGCAAAAAAGAAGTGGGAAACTTTCAGAGATTTGGTGAATAGTATTGAATTTGCTCATCTGGGTCAGAACACTAGCAAACATCAAGACTGGTTTGACAAAAATGAGGGGGAAATTCAAAAGCTGCTAAATGAAAAATAAGAACTTGATGGGTTGTACCAGCAGGATAGTTCATCCATCTCTAAGAAGGCAGTATTTAATTTCATCAAAAGTAAAATATAAGCAAAGTTTAGAGAGATGCAGAATTCTTGGTTCAGTAAAAGGCAGATGAAATTCAGCCTCATGCTGATCCTAACAATCCAAAGCACTTTTATGATGCCCTGAAGGCTACTGATGGGCCAAATACCTGTGGTGCATCTCAACTACTCAGTGCTGATGGAACCACATTAATTAGTGATAAGGACATGATGCTGGAGAGTTGGGCTGAGCACTTCCATAGTGTTCTCAACAGACCATCATTAATCAATGCTGAAGCCAGTGACCATTTGCCTGAGGTTGAATTCAATCCCTCTCTAAACAAATTTCCAGGTAAAGAATTTTCAAATCCATTAGGTTCCTCTCCTCTGCCAAAATGTCTGATGCTGATTCTGTACCAGTTGAACTTTATAAGGTGAGAGAGGTCCATTGCTCATATGAAAACTGACTGATATTTTCCTGGTTATATGGCAAGAGGAGGTTATCCCCCAGAAATGCAAGGATGTCTCCACTGCCCATCTCTATAAAGGAAAGGAAATAGATTGTCCTATGAAAATTACCAGGGAGTCTCTCTCTCTCTTAGTCATTGCTGGCAAAATTCTTGCCAGAGTCCTCCTTATTAGGCTGATCCTTCACCCAGAGGGTGCTTATCTACCTGAGAGCCAGTGTGGCTTCAGAAAGGGCCAAGGAAGAGTTGATATGATATTTGTTACCTGATAATTCCAGGAGAAATGCCAAGAGCAGGACAGAGGTCTATACACATTTGTAGATCTAACCAAGGTCTTTGATACTGTCAGTCATGAGGGTTTATAGAAAATTATGTCAAAATTTGGTTGCCCAAAGAAGTGCATCAGTATTGTACAACAATTTCATGGTGGCATATTTGTCTAGGTTCTGGAAACTAGACAGATGATGCTTTTGTGCTTTCCCAGTCACCAATGGAATGAAACAAGGCTATGTGTTTACTACCACACTTTTTAGCATGATGTTTTAGCCATGTTGTCAAATGCCTTCAATGAGGACAAACACAGCATCAAGGTCAGCTATCGCACAGATGGTAAATTCTTCAACTTGAAAAGGTTACAAGCCAAGGTCTAAGTGGAATGAGCATTGGTGCATGATTTTTTTTTTTTATTTGCCGATGCTTATGCATTCAATAAAGCCTCTGAAGCAGAGATGCAACAAAGTGTGGATTGATTCTCTGCAGCTTGTACTAATTTTGACCTAACAACACCAAAGAAACAACTGCTCCATCAGCCAGCACCACACCATCCATATGTGGAGCCATCAATTATAGCAAATAGAGAAATTCTGAATTCTGTGTATAAGGTTACTTACCTTGGCAGCATATTTTCCAGGGATGTACACATTGATAATAAAGTTAACACACATATTGCCAGAGTTATCTGAGTATTTGAGAGACTTTGAAGGAAAGTGTGGGAAAGAAGTATTAGACTGACTACCAACTTGAAGGTCTACAGAGCTGTTCATTGTTGTATGCCTGTGAAACCTGGACAGTATACCAATGTCACGCCAGGAAACTGAATCACTTCCATTTGAATTGTCTTACGAAGATTCTGAAGAATACTTGCCAGGATGAGATATCAGACACTGAGGTCCTTTCCTGAACTAAACTGCCAAGCGTTCAAACTCCACTATAAGGAGCGCAGCTCGAATAGGCTGGCCATGTTGTTTGCATGTAAAATGAATGCTTGCCAAAAAAACTGTTTTATGGAGAACTCACACAGGACAAGCATTCACATGGTGGTCAGAAGAAGTGATACAAGGACACTCTCAAGGTCTCTCCTAAAAACTCTGGAATTGATTGTATGACTGGCACAGGACCACTCAGCATGGCATGCCTCTAACACAGAAAGTTCTGTGCTCTGCAAATAAAGTAAAATTAAAGTAGCTCAAAAGAAACATGAGATGCACAAATTTAGAGAATCCACCTCAAATGTTCACATGGGTTATTTGTGCACAATCTTTCATAGAATATTCCAAGCTTGTCTTGGTGTGATCAGTCACAGTCAGACACACTGTAAGTTGACTAGAATAGTGAAGTCATTTTGGTCCTCCTTGAGAATGAAGGACATTTATTTGTTAAAAATTTCCCAATTGGGGCAGCTAGGTGGCACAGTGAATAGAACACTGGCCCTGGAGTCAGGAGGACCTAAGTTCAAATCTGGTCTCAGACACTTAACACAAGAACTAGCCAGAACTAGCTGTGTGACCTTGAGCAAGTCACTTAACCCCAACTGCCCTCCAAAAAGCAAAAAAAAAAAAAAATTTCCTAATTACATTTAGGTTCAGGCCACATATGGATCCATGTGTTTGATATCTATTAAGTTCACCAGAATGTGCTACTGCATTAAAGAGATTACTTGAAAAGGAACTATAGCATAATGTTTCCATAATGAGGACATGGAATTAGCCTTATCTTCCTTCACAAAGTCTAATATCACCTTCTAATGATCTGTTAGCCCTACTTAGTCACTGTTTGGACCCTGATTGGTTCAGAATGAATGCAAATTACAATTGTCTCTATTTTGGCCAAAAACACTGAGGTTCTTCCCCTCCCAGATTTTTATTTTTAAAGAGGACATTCTTTGCCTCATTTTTTAAAAATTAAGCCCTAATCACTGAACGGGTGCTGCCTCAGTCAAACTGACTCCTCTTAAAGATCTTAGCTTGAAAAGGTCAAAGTCCCCCACTGCATCTGGGCCATCTCCAGATTTCACTACATTCACTCCATTTCACTACTGGACCCAGAATGGCTCTGGAGGAAAAAGTAAGACTGGAGACTTTGCACAGCCCTCCCTCACTTCAATTCAATTCACTTTCATGTCATGGTTTCAAGTCCCTGATATCATGGTCCTCGTTGAGAACAAAGGACAAACAGCAGCAGTATCTCTATTCACAATCCTATAGCTACCAGGTAAACTCCTTCATTGTTATTAGCTAATTTTCACTATTTGCTAACTTTTACTTTTTCAAACAAATTGAGAAGAGTAACAGATCCCATTCCCAAAAAAATCTAAAAATTAGCTTATGTTTGGATTTGGAATGTTTTTGTACATACTTTTGATGATGACTGTTTTCTGATAAGAGAATTTCTAAAATGAAACAAATAAACAAAAGGAAAAATGAAGCCTCATCTCAAAGAACAGACTAAATGGGAGCTATGAAGTTGAGCAGGACAGAATACCTGGATTTCTGCCCAAGAATCCTTACTTGAGGATTATCTTCTATGAGGGAGGTAGAAAGGATCACCTGTTTGAGTGCAAATCCTCAATTACCTGTCCTGTCGTGCTTCTATTGCTAGTTCCTGCTTTCCTTGAGTTGAGGGACTTTTCTGCTGTATTGGGGGTAGGGAAGAAGTTGTGAGTGGAATAGTGCAATACAAACAATACTAAGTAGTGATAACAAAGCCCATTGTAACCCTGTAATATTATTTTTGAACTTTATGTGAGTAATATCATCAGGATGCTCTTTTTCCTAATTTTCATATCATGAAAAATCCTGCTTACAGGTTGTCACCAATGTTGAAAATCAGGATGAATCAATCAATCAACCAAATGACATATAAACACCTACCATGTGTCATGGTGATGATAAATAGTGCTCTCTAAATTGTAAAAATATGTGCTGACACATTTTATTACTTTCAAGACTTACTTGAAACAACACCCACCTATATGAAGTCTTTCTTGCCCTTTCTCCCCAAAATTACCATGTATTTATTTTTTATATATTCTGAATATAACTTTGCACATGTTGTCTCAATCAATAAAATGCAAGCTCCTTAAGACAGGAACTGCTTCATTTTTACCATTATCTCCTCAGCTCTAACTTTACAAATAGCAAAAACCTAAGAAATACTTGTTATTGATTGACTGTAGTGGGGAAAACATGCTATACTTGGATACCCCAAACTTGGTTCAACTCCAAGCTCTGTCACTTACTCTCAGTAAACTTGAAAAATTTACTTTACCTATCCAGACCTCCATTTTTTCATTCATAAAAAGTGATTAGAGCTGATGAAATCTATAGTCCCCTTCAGCTCGAAATCACTGATCCTGCTTCAGTTGAAAGCTTCTTGAAGATAAGGAAAACATCTAATGCTCTTTTAAAATATCCTTATAGGGCAGCACCAAGAAGATGGAGTAAAAGCAGGAACTTGCTTGAGCTCCCACTTCAACCACCTCCAAATCCTGTAAAAAAAAAATGACTCTAAACAAATTTTGAAGCTACAGAACTCACAAAGTGACAGAGAGCAACAAATCTCCCACTGAAGGAAGCCTGGCAGACCAACAGGAAGGGTCTATCACACTGGACTGGGAGCCAAGTGCAGTCCCACATGAGCCATGCTGGCCAAGTCTCATAGCCCAGAGTGGCCAGAGTGAACTTCAGGACAGTGAATCACCAGTAGCTGTGGTGGTTTCCAGACTTCTCAACTCAACCTAAAAGAAACTAAAAGGTCATTAGGGAAATCTGTTGGAACTGGGTGAGTGAAGAGTATGGTCCGACCCTGCCCCCAGGGCAACAGAGGTGGCAGCAGTGCAGGTGGCTACAGCTGCTGCCACATAGCTGCCTCCAGAGCTCCTGGCCTGCAGATCCTAGTGGGACCAAGCAACCATTCAGAGAGTAATTGCTCTTGCTTTGACCTGCTTGGATCTGGATCACAGTCTTGGGTGGTGGGAGTGGGGTAAGGAATGCTAGTGTGATAGAACTTGTGTTGGCTGTAGAGAGGGCACCCTCCTCATAGCTCTGACAACCTCTGGGAAAACCCCAGAAATTTGGAACACAACTCTCTCCACTCTGCAAACAGAGTTCTACTGTGGCAAAGAGCTCAAAATTCAAGTAATTGGTTGGCAAGATAAGCAAACAGAGGAAGCCTAAACAGACCATAGAATCTTTTGGGGGGGATAAAGAGGATCAAAACATGGAACCAGAAGAAGATAACAAAGTCAAAATTCCTGCAACAAAAGCTTCCAAGAAAAATATGAACTGGTCATAGGCCATGGAGGAGCTCAAGAAGAATTTTGAAAATCAGATGAGAAGTGGAAGAAAAATTGGGAAGAGAAATGAGAATAATGCAAGAATATCATGAAAAGCAAGCCAACAGTCCACAAAAGAAGACCCAAAAAATACTGAAGAAAATAACACCTTAAAAAAGAGACTAACTCAAATGGCAAAAGAGTCCTAAAAAGTCAATGAGGAGAAGAATGCCTTAAAAAGTTGCATTGGCCAGATGGAAAAAGGAATTTCAAAAACTCATTAAATAGAATAATTCCTTCAAAATTAGATTGGAGCAAATGGAAGTTAATGAATTTATGAGAAACCAAGATACTATAAAACAGATCCAAGCAAATGAAAAAAATAGAAGGCAATGTGAAATATTTCATTGGAAAAACCACTGATCTGGAAATTAGATCCAGAAGAGATCATTTTAAAAATATTGGACTACCTGAAAGCCATAATCAAAAAAAGAGCCTAGAAATCATCCTTCAAGAAATTCTCAAGGAAAATTTCCCTGATATTCTGGAACCAGAGGACAAAAGAAAAATTGAAAGAATTTGCCAATGGCCTCTTGAAAAAGATCACAAAAAGAAAACTCCCAGGAGTATTATAGCCAAATTCCAGAGTTTCCAGGTAAAGGAAAAATTATTACAAGCAGTCAGGAAGAAACAATTTGAGTATTGTGGAAAAACAATCAGGATAACACAAGATCTAGCAGCTTCTACGTTAAGGGATTGAAGGGCTTGGAATATGATATTCTGGAGGTCAAAGGAGCTAGAATTAAAACCAAGAATCACATACCCTGCAAAACTGAGTATAATACTTCAGGGAAAAATATGGTCATTCAATGAAATAGAGGACTTTCCAGCATTTTTGATGAAAAAACCAGAGGTGAATAGAAAATGTGGCTTTCAAATATAAGAAGCAAGAGAAGCATCAGAAGGTAAACAGGGGGGAAAAAATCATAAGGAACTCATTAAGGTTGAACTATTCACATTTCTACATGGAAAAATGATAAATGTAACTAATGAGTCTTTTCTCAGTATGAGGATAGTTGAAGTGAATATTTATACATATGTGTGTGCTTGTGTGTGTGTGTAGGTATATGTATATATGTGTGTATTTGTATAAACATATATATGTATATATACATATATGTATGTATAGGAGGGTGTATGTGTGTATAAATATATATGTGAGTGTGTGTATGTCTGTACATGTATACACAGACAGAGGGCACAGAACGAGTTGAATATGAAGGAATGATATCTAAAAAATAAAATTAAGAGATGAGAGAGGAATATATTGGGAGGAGAAAAAGATAGACAGAATACCGTAAATTATCTCATATAAAAGAGGAAAGAGAAAACCATTATAATGGAGGGGAAGAGCAGGAAGGTGAAAGGGAATGGGTCAACCTTACTCTCATTAAATTTGACTTAAGGAGGGAATAATATACATACTAAATTGGATATCTTACCCTACAGGAAAGTAGGAAGGAAGGAGATAAGAGGGGCAGCGATGATAGAAGGGAGGGAAGATTGGGGGAGAGGGTGGTTAGAAGCAAACACTTTAGAAAAGGCACAGGGTCAAAGGAGAAAATAGAATAAGTGGAGAGTGGGATAAAATGGAGGGAAATATTGTTAGTCTTTCATAATATAACTACTTTGGAATTATTTTGTGTAACTACACATATACAAACTATATTGAATTGCTTATCTTCCTAGTGTGGGTGGGTGAGGAGGAAAGAAGGGAAAGAATCTGGAAGTCAAAATTTTTAAAACAAATGTTAAAAAAATTTAGAAAAAAATTGTTTTTTTGCATGCAACTGAGAAATAAGATATGCAGGCACTGGGGTACAGAAATCCATCTTGCCCTACTAGAAAGTTAAGGGAAGGATAGGGGAGGAGATAAGAAAGAAAAGATTGGGGTAAGGGGTATTCAGTAGGCTTGTTATCTTGGATTGGGGGTGGGGGAGAGATGGGGACAAAATTTGTAACACAAAATCTTGTGGAAATGAATGCTGAAAACTAAATTAATAAAATTTTTTTAAATAAAATAAAATATCTTTATAGTGATTAGTCCAATGCTGAGCACAAAGTATACAAGCTTACATGAATTTGATGTGTTATATCAGCCAGACTCTAAATAATTAGAACATTTATTGCATGAGGTAATCTAACCCATTTTATAGTATTTAAAATTAGGTAAAGTCAAAAAGTGCAAAATCAAAAAAAATAAATGTTGTGATTAACATAACAGAAGTTAAAACAAATCACCCAAACAAAATCCTCCAGAAAATACATTCCCCGAAAAAAGTTATTTTAAGAGAAAGGATATATCTTTCTACTTTGACAGTAGATACTAACATTAACCATTATATTTAGCAGAGTGTTGCTGCCTCTTAATATGGACTTTATTGCACTGTTGAAATCATCATGTATATTAGGTTGCTGGGGTTTGTTTGGTTCTGCCTTCTTCAGCCTGCATCATTTCATAAAGGTCTCCCCAGTGTGTTGTAGTGGAAAGTGCACTGGATTTACAGAAGACACTTGTCACATCATCTGTGTGATATTGTCCAAGTCACTGCTAAGTCACTCTCTAGTCTAGACCTCATGTTTTCTCATCTATAAAATGAGAGGATTGGATTTAAATAGTGTCTAAGGTCCCTTCCATCTCTAAGTTTATGTTCTTATTACCTAAATTTCTCTGAATTCACTGCTCCCTAAGGAAAATCAAGATTTTATTTCATTCAAGTACCACAATTTATCCAGCCATTTTTCAGCCTGACCCATTCCTGAAATACTACTCTTCAATTTTCTGTCCAACATTATCTGATTCATTCATCACTATTCCTGTAATGCTGTTTCTAACTTTCTTTTTATCATAAACACAAAGTCCATAAAAATGTTTGTACATACGAGTCTTTTCTCACTGTCGGTAAACTTTTTGGTTTACAATTTGTAATAGTAATCTGTTTAGCAGGATACTTAGCACTTAGTACTAAGTGCTAAGTGTGGAAGGGGCAAACCCTGTCCCACTGTTGAGAAGGCATGAACTCCCCTGTTGATGTGGAAGAAGGGGATTGGCTGAGGTGTGTAT
>CM053584.1:220844113-220867483 GCA_028627135.1 Pseudochirops cupreus
GTATTTAAATGAATGCACTATCTATATTTCTTATGTAGAGAGCCTGTTCCATTTTGTGATTAATAACTATATCAGCATATTTATAGTTACTGTAGGCATTGTGAATACTGCATTGCTGATACAACAGGTAAGGGGATTTCAGAATTCTTGTATATAGAGGAGGTGATGGTAAGATCAAAGGTATGAATATCTTTATGTGTGGCTTAATTTGGGTGGGCAAATAACTTATGGGAGGTGAATATATTGTGCAATTGAGTGGTTAGGGAATTTGAGGGAGAATTAATATGGATGTTGAAATCCTATAATATGCATGAGGACAGGAATTGAGGAGCGGAAGAAAATCATGAGCCAGTTATGAGACTCATAGTAGAAGGATAGGGAATGAAGTCAGGTTCTATAGACAACAGCTACAAGGATTTTTTGTTGGGTGGTAGTGTCAATAGCATGAAGCTCAAAGAAAGATAGATTATTGATTGATTTTTTTCATAGCTATCACCTCATCTGAACCTCTCAACAATGCTGTCTATTCCTATCTTACAGAGGAAGAAATAATGATTCATAGAGGTTAATTGACTTGCATTAGTGTCACTCCCTAATAAATTGGAAAAGCAAAACTTGAACCCAGATCTTCTTATTATAAGTCCAATACTTTTTTAAAATTTTGTTTTCTTCAACAAATATCTCTATATAGATAATTCTCAGATCTATTTATCCAACCCTGACCTCTCTCCTGGTTTCCATTCTCACTTCCCCAATTACCTATTGGACATCTTGAATTGGATGTCCTATAAACATCGTTCTCTCAATATGTCTAAAACTGAACTCATTATCTTCTACCCCAAACAACTCCCTTTCAAGCTTCCTTTTTACTTTTAAGAGTATCACCATCAGGGGCAGCTAGGTGGTACAGTGAACAGAGCACCAGCCCTGGAATCAGGAGGACCTGAGTTCAAATTCGGCCTCAGACACTTAACACAAAAACTAGCCGTGTGACCTTGGGCAAGTTATTTAACCCCAATTGCCCTCCAAAAAGCAAAAAAAAAAAAAAAAAAAGAGCATCACGATCACCCCCAGTCACCCAATTTTGAAACCTTGATGTCATTTTCTACTCTTCACTGCCTCTCACTCCCATTTGTTGCCAAATCTAACCAATTCTACCTTTATAACAATTCTTGTTTTGATTGCCTTCTCTCCTCTTGACACTGCTACCAATTTGGTGCAGGCCCTCATCACCTCACCTTACAACTATTGCAAAAACTTTTGGTTTGTCTCCCTCCCTCAATTCTTTCACCACCACAGTTCATCTTTCACTCAGCTGTCAAAATGATCTTCCTGAAATGCAGATATGATCATGTCATCTCCATAATTCAATCAATTCCTATGAATCCTTATTACTTCCATGATCAAATATAAAATCCTTTAAATTTTAAGGGTTTTTATAACCTGGCTCTTTCCTACCTTTCCAAGATTCTTAAACCTCACTCCTCTCCAAGTATTTTACAGTCCAGTGGCACTGGCATCCTTACTTTTCCATGCATGAGACACTACATCTCCAAACTCCACATATTTTCATTGACTTTCCCTCCCCCCTTCTCCTGGAATTATCTGCCTCCTCATCTCTGCCTCGTGGTTACCTGACTTCTTCCTTTGTGTATTGATAAAAATCTGACCTTCTATACAAGAAGTCTTTCCCAATTCCCTGTAATCCTGGTATCTTTGCTCTGAGACAATTTCCAATTTCTCCTTTATGTCTTGTTTGCACATAGCTGTTTGTGTATTTTCTCTACAATTAGGCCATGACCTGGGGAGAGGAAGGATGATTTTTTTTGTCTTTTTGTACACTTAGCACTAAGAACCATGCCTGACACATCATAGGGGCTTAATAAATGTTTCTTCCCTTGCCTGACTAAAACAAAGACATGAATTTTTCTCTTCAGATTGTTCATTCGTTACTGATTCATTAGCAGATAAAAACCTTTGACAATCTTTGTACTTCATGAATTTTTCACCGATAGCACTTGGGTCCTCCAAAAAACATAAAAGTCTTCATGATTTGGTTTCTTTTTCTGTCAATTAGTGCATCTCTGTATAGTTCCGTGTGAGGGAATGTATGGAATTGCTTCCAAATTAAACTTTGATTTAGGACAATTTTGAAAAACCTTCTCTCAACCAAGTCTCTAAATTCAGTGTTATATCAACATTACCATATTTGGCACATTGGTTCTGATATACTCCATGACTATAATTGTAATTGTGGAGTGTTACATCCTGCTATTTGTGGCATGAAGCATGCTATTGGACATCCCGCTAAATAAAGAGTCCCTGAAGGAGAATTTGAGGACATAGACATCTGCCCTCAATCATAATGACTTTTTGACTAGATGAGACCTTCCACATTATACAAATCATGCCATAACGTCAGGACTGATCTCATGCCTAACTGCTTGACTATGTGATATGGTTCGAAGGATACTGTTAAGGCTTCCTCTATCCAAATATTTCTCTCTTACTGGTTTACTTGTGGTCTGTGGAATTCCACTAACAGAGGTTCATCCCTTTGGAATAAGGATTTTTGTCTCATGCAGTAAAATTTTCAAATGCAAATATTGCTGACTCAGCAAGTTAAGATGCTTTTATTCACTAAATCTTGATGGTGCCTAGTATAGCAAATTACTTTGAAAAGTGCTGTCTAGCTAGGAAGCAAGGCTGTAGCAGAAATATTAATGAATTAGGAATCAAAGTACCCAATTTCATAGAATCATAGATTTAGAGTGAGTAGGGGACCCTACCAGGCCATAGCCCCTTCATTTTACAGGTGAGGAAAATGAGACACAAAGAGGTAAAGTCATTTCCCGCAGTCATATAGCTAAAAGTATCTGAAGCAGAATTCAAACCCAGGTTTTCCTAACCTCAAGACAAGTGCCCTATCCATTCCATTCCATCTCCTCCAACAGATTGCCTCCTCTGTCATCCCCACTCTTTCACTTATTTCAATCTCTCCCTCACTATTGACTCATTTCTTTCTGCCTACAAAAATGCCCAGCTCTCGCCTATTTTGAAAAAGAGTCCTTCACTTGATTCTTCTGTGCCTGCCAATTATTATCCTAAATCTCTTCTGCCCTTTTTAGAAAAACTCCTTGAAAAAGTCATCTACAATATGTGCCTCCACTTTCCCTTTCAGAGGATTTTGTGAGAATGAGGAAATGCCTCCAGCCAAAAATTGAGGAACAACTGAGGAAGTCTTTCATTCTGCTCTGCTATCATAATCCCAGTTCAGATTCTGATAGTGAAACATTGAAAGCAACAAAGTTATGGCAGCTGGCGGATGTGCTAACAAGTGAGAAGCTGGAGAACCAGAATGCCAAGAAACAGCCAAAGGAACAGATAGTGCTCCTTGAATCCTTGATTTCAACCTATTCTCAACTGCTCCTTTGCTGTCTTTCACTGATGCAGAGGCTTCTGCAGGAACACTGGCTAAAAGCACAATCAGAGCTGAATCATATTAATGTCCAATACTTGGAAAGCAAGTGTAGTACCATGATTCTGCCTTTTTTTTTTGAGGGTAATTGGGGTTAAGTGACTTGCCCAAGGTCACATGGCTAGGTTTTGTGTTAAATGTCTGAGGCTGCATTTGAACTCAAGTCCTCCCGACTCCAGGGCTGGTGCTCTATTCACTGAGCCACCTAGCTGCCCCAGTACCATGATTCTGAAGCTAAGGATGAAGGAACTACAGATTTGTCAGACATGTGGCTGAGAAGGTGGAGGTTCATCAACTCATTAGAGATAGTCTGGAGGGGGTCATTCACCTACAGGAGCAAGACATGGAGAAATCATTCCAGGTCTTTAGCACTTACGAGGAGGTGCTGGGTAAGGAGTCTGACAAGCTGGTGAAGAAGTGTACCTATCTGAAGCAGGCAACTGAGAACAAGTGCTGGGCTCTTCAGGAGTCTAATAAGTCTTGCCATTGAGTTTTGCAGAAGCCAAGGACCAAGATCCTTCTGCCTCTGCAACACACATTCCTCCTGTCCTGGTTTTCCCATACAAGTATTGCCTCTTCACTTCTCAAAAGGGGGGATGGATGAGGTGATACTACTCATACTGTAAGAACTCTGGTGGACTAGGCATTCTCTCTTTCTTCCAGATCACAGCCTCTAACCCCAGGTATCCCTTACAATTCTGTCCTAGGCCCTCTTTTCTCCCTCTATACTACTTCACTTGGTGATTTCATCAGTTCCTATGGATTTAATTACCATCTCTGTGCTGATGATTCTCAAATCTACCTTTCCTGCCTCGGTCTCTCTGCTGACCTCCAATCTTGCATTTCTAACTCCTTTCAGAAAGATAGAAATGGATGGCTAGCAGACATCTTAAAGTCATTATGTCCAAAAAAAGAGAGAACTCATTCAATTTTCCTCTAAATCTTATGCCCCTTCTACCTTTCCTATTACTGTAGAAGGCAATTCCAATTCCATCATCCCAGTTCTTCAGGCTCCCAACCTGAAATTATCCTGGCTTCATCACTATCTCTCACCCACTATATGCAAGCTGTTGCCAAGGCCTGTTGATTTCACCCTTGCAACATCTCTTGAATATACCTAATTCTCTCCTCTGACATTGCCACCACTCTAACACAAGCCCTCGTCACCTCATGGTGGGATTTTTGTAAGAGCCTGCTGGTGGGTCTGCATGGCTCAAGACCCTCCTTACTCCAATCCATACTCCAATAAGCCATTAAAGTGATTTTCTTAAAGTGCAGGTCTGACCACATCAACCCCTCCTACCCATACTACTCAATAAATTCTTGTGGCTTTCTGTTGCCTCCAGGAACAAATACAAAATGCTCTGTTTGGCATTCAAAGACCTTCATAACCTAGTTCCATCCTACGTTTCCAGTCTTCTTAAACCTTACTCTTTGATACTTACTCTTCAACCCAGTGACACTACTCCTCTGACTATTCTGTTAACAAGACTTAGTTCCCAGCATTTTCTCTGGCTGTACCTCATGACTGGAATGCTTCCCTTCCTCAACTCTGAACACCGACACCCCACCACCCACCTCCACCTCCCCCACCGCACCTGGTCCTTTAAGTCCCACTTAAAATTCTACCTTCACATGAAGCTTTCCTCAACCCCCCTTAATTCTAGTACTTTCCCTCTGTTAATTATTTCCTATTTATCCTGTATGTAGCTTACTTTGTATATATTTATTTGCATGTTGTCTTCCCCATCAAGTGGTAAGCTCCTTGACGGTTTTTTGTATCCCCAGAACGTAGGACAATACTTGGCACTTAATAAGGTACTTAATAAAGAAATAAGTATTGATTGATTGATTTTACCATGCTCTCTCTCAAATCATGGATTTTGTTTCAGAGTTCTTGGAAAGTTCTGAGGCTTGCTGTTACCATACAGTACCATTCACAAGCAGAAGCATCTTGAAGCTCTCATGAATTATAAGCAATTCCTCTTCTATTTGGACCTCACCTAGGACACCTTCCATTAAAGTGGTGAACACCTTTGACAAGCATGCATCTCATTATGTTATGTCTTTCTTGATGGCAATAAATTAGAGAGTAATTGAAAAACTGAACATAGTTTTAACTGTGTTAAAATTCATGAAGATAATAAAATTCATGTGAACATATGTACAAGAGTTCTTCTTGTAGGAAATTCATTAAAGTTTTTTGTTCTTCCAAGTAAAATGCCCTTTTTGCAGGAGGTTGAGGATACAAGAAAGCATATGAAAGGATGGGGTCATTAGAAAAAACAAAACAATCGTAATGTTATTGCAATTTCTGCACCTTTTAGAAAATACGATTGCACCTCCCCTCCTACTGTAAATCTTAAGAATCTAGTAAAACAAACGCAGCAGGCATACTTTGTTTTCCAATTACATGACCTAATTTTTCCCCTTCCCTTCCTCATTTTTCCCCTCCCTAAGAGGGTTTTTTATTTTTTTTCTAATTACATGCCCAAATTTAACATTTGTAAATTGTTTAGCAGGCCCATTTTGATAAGAGGAAAGGGAAAGGATAATAAGAACATTGCAAAGAGAGGGTAGGCATGGGTGAATTGATGCAATAGTAGATGGACATCAGGGGAATAGTATAAGGGCGCTAATTGCATGGTTAAGGAAATACCTAGAGATAAATACGAAGAGGTAATTAGGAGGAGAATGAGTACAAAAGAAAGTTAACCAATTTTAGAACTTTTCATGGGGAAATAATATTTTATAATTTATTAATTTTTTTTTGCTTTTTTTTTCGAAGGGGGAAGGCAGGGTAATTTGGATGGAGTGACTTGCCCAAGATCACACAGCTAGTAAGTATTAAGTGTCTGAGGCTGGATTTGAACTCAGGTCCTCCTGACTCCAGAGCTGGTGCTCTATTCACTGTGCCACCTAGCTGCCCCAATCTTATAATTTATTAGTAATTACATCTTACAATTATTGGCAATATCATTTTTGTTAATAATAACATCTTGTAATTGATTAGTAAAAAAAAGTTATGTATCCAAGAATGTGATATCTGTCAGATACTTCAATATTATAATGTTCTCATTTCACTGACTGTAAGGTTGCTCAATCACGAGAAAATGATTTTTTTGTTTAAAAAAAAGAAAAAGAAAAAAATCTTCTGATAACTCTTCTGTCTTAATCTAAGTGAGAGTCTAGAGGTAGAGAAAGAATGAATTATCTGGGAACTTTGTTTCATAAGAGCTACACAGTAAGCTATTGTTTTGAATAGTTTTGATGAAAAAGGTTTTGTAAGAAAAGACTGCTTGCTTTGTGGGTTACCTGTTAAAGCCTTTAAAAAAAATCAGAAATTGAAAAAAACTTTAAAAGCAAAGTATTAGTCTATGACGATACTGTAAGTCCTTAGTTGTCTGAAATGGTTAAAGCCTGGTGCATTTTGATTGTTATTCTTTTAATCACCCACCACTGTTTTTAGTCCTGTTGATGGAAATCTGAAATATCTTACAAACTTCACTAAGTAAAGAAACAATGTCAAACACGCCAAATTTGAAATAAGTAATAGATTTCCCTAAGAAATAATATTGAATATGCTCTCATTTTTTTTTAATTCTATAGACCATTGTACTGTACTGGAAATGTATATGGATTGGCCTTAGTGATGGCAAACATAACTAAAAATGGCCAGAACTCAATTATTAGGAAAACCTCCAGGATTGTAACATATAAATGAAAAAGGCCAAAGCAAAGAAGCTGATGCCCAAGAAAAGAAGAAATTGGCATTAGTTAGTCTGTCAGAAAAACATTTATTGTCAGGCACATGTAACACAAAGACAAAAGTGAAAAATCTCTGCCTAGGGGAGTATATATTTCAATAGGGTAGACTGTATACATAGGAGTGTATTTATAACCTATACAAAATAAAAACAAACAAATTATGAGAGGGAGGGAGCAGGACAATCTTCATGTAAAAGGTGGCATTTGAGCTGAGTCTTAAAAGGAACTAAGGGCCATCGTATTTCTCCATCAGACTTATAGCTGAAACTTCCTTTATGTTGCCTCCCTTATTGCAACGTGAACTCCTTAAGAGCAGGGGCTATCTTGTTTTTCTATTTATATCCTCAGCATTTAGCATAGTGCTTGGCATATAGTATGCCCTTAATAAATGCTTCTCCATTCTTTTATTCACTCACTCACTGTCACACTCATACATTCATTCTAAGAAGTGGAGATTAGGAGGAAATGCATTCCAGGCATAGGAGACAGCCAATGCAAAGTCAGGGATCTATGAGATGGAGTGCAGTGTGTGGGGAACAGCAAGTAGCTGAATATGACTGGATTGCAAAGTGTGTAAGAAAACTGCAATGATAGGAAGGGGTCAAGCTGTGAAGAGCAGCAAAAAGCAAGTGCCAAAAAGGAGAGTTTATATTTGGTCCTCAATGTAATAGGGAACCATTAGACTTTGTTGAGTACAGCAGTGCCATGATCAGAACTGGGCTTTAGGGAAATTAGCAAAGTCTGTCAGTAGACACAAAATTTGGAACTCCTGGCAGTTGCAGTTGACACTATGCATTGCTTAACCCATGGAGATACAGGCACAGGGGAACAGATCTCAAGAGCAAGACTATTACTTGTATGAATTTAACAACTCAATTAATTTCTTTTGGCTTTGGTTTCCTTATATGTAAAATAAGACTGATCTAGACAACCTTTGAGGTCCTTCCTATCTCTGAATCTATGTTCTACTGACAACTTCACACTGTGATCTAATTTACCTAAGGCAAAGCAAGATCCCAATCTTAGAGGAATGAGGTATTAGGCACAGAACCAAGGCAAGCTAGGGCACTGGTAGACAAAGCCAGGGTGCAATTATTTTACCTGTATATAAGGAATGAATTTGGTTAATGGGAAAATATGAGGATCATATTTACTGGAATAGAAAAGGACAATGGCTATAGGGCTCTTACATATGACTATGCTTGGTCCTAGATTTTATGGTAAAGTTGTATTTACAGATGGAGATAAAGTAACTCCATCAAGTAAATTAAGAAGTATGCAGAATTGTGAAGTTAAACAGATTGTTGCAACAAAACAGTCAGCTGAACTGGCATTAGTCTCAGGCATAGTCCAGAACGTGCTTTTTTAAAAAAAAAATTACTTATGTCACCTTGGTTTCCTACTCTTGAAACTTCATAAAAATGGATTAAAAGATATGCAGTACATGATTTACTAGTCATTAATTATTTGATCAAAGATGAAGCAATGTTTTCTAAATGATTTTTTTTCTTCTCTCAATTAATTCACCCCCATTTGTCTTATCAGCAGTCTTTACTTTCTCAGAAACTCAGGGCATTCTGTTGTATTGGATCCATTACAATGTATCATAAATATTTGCTTCCAAAAAAAGAGTTGTAAGGGACCCGGCATGACAAGGACCTAGTAACACCATGGCATTTGGCACATAGCAAGCACTTGATAAATGTTTAATGCCTGAAATGACTGATTACTGATGTGGGCATCATATAAGAATCAACTGTGTATGATCAGAACATTGATGACTACTTATGGCAAAGATCAAAATCAACGTGGAATTAGAAAAATATAGATGAGAAGAGACTGTGAACAACCATGACAGCTTATGGGAAATGGAAGGAAAAAAAGATAAAGCTATTGACTTCTTAGAACACATTTACTATTATAATAATGATATATGGCAATATCCACAAAGAAGAAGGCTGAAGAGCCCTAACCCACAAGAAGTAGACATTTGACCTCCACCGAAGAGATATTGAAGACAAATAGAGTACTGTTTTAGAATCTAGAATTACAGAGTTAGTCTGTGTTCATTTAAGTCCAACATAGACAATATAAACCTAGTTTTAAGAGAATGACAAAAGACTACAGGCAATTATTCCCTCGTAAAATAACAAAAATAAAATTTTGGAAGCAAAACTAAGTCTACAAAAGTTGAGTGTGAGTCTCAACAGAAACATACCATCTCAAGAGCATTTATGCAGATCAACTATAGAATTCATCTCTGTTTCTATAGCTAACTATTTTTGCCAATTTATTGACTTTTTAATTTTTAATCTTACATTTATTTTTGTTATATTTTGAGTTCTGAGCTGTCTCCCTCCCTCCCTGCTAAGCCCACACTAGAGAAAGCAACATCTGACACAGATATAACCATACAATACAAACTCCCATATATCAGTTCTTCCTCTGGAGGTAGATAGCATGTTCCTTCATAAATCTTTTGTAGTTGATTTGAATATTCATGTTACTCAGAATACAATAATCATTCACAGTTACTCTTTGAACAATATTGCTATTACTAAAGACAATGTTCTTTTGATTCTGCTTCTTTCACTCTTTATTTCATGCAAATCTTTCCATGTTTTCTTCTAAAATCAACCTGATCATCATTTCTTATACTATATTAGTATTCCATCACACTCATATATAACAACTTACTCAGTCATTCCCTCAGTTGATGGGCATTCCCTCAATTTCCAGTTCTTTGCCACCACAAAGAGAGCTGCTATAAATATTTTTGTACATATAGGTCCTTTTCCTTTTTCCCTGATCATCTTGGAAAGCAGAGCTGGTAGTGGTATTTCTGGGTCAAAGGTTATGTACAGTTTTATGACTCTTTTGTCATAAATCCAGATTGCTCTCTAAAATGGTTGAGTCAGTTCACAGTTCCACCAACAGCATATGTGTCCTAATTTTCCATATCTCCTCCAACATTTGTTATTTTCCCTTTTTATCATGAAGCTATTTATTTTCAAAATCAATAAAACTACCAATATTGAACTCAACACCTTAGTCCCCTTTGTGATATATGGAGTTAAAATTTAAGTAGAAAAAGCCCTGAAAAAAAGCTGGGCAACATTAACTACTCACTGAAGAAATCTATGCTGGAGGCCATAGTCTTGAAAGCAATAAGGCATTTTTTTTATAAGGTAACTCAAAGAAAGAGATGATGCCAAACTAATAGAAAACAAAAAACCAGAGAGGAGACTCATAGGGCTCTTTTCTCA
This sequence comes from Pseudochirops cupreus, assembly GCA_028627135.1. Taxonomy (NCBI): domain Eukaryota; kingdom Metazoa; phylum Chordata; class Mammalia; order Diprotodontia; family Pseudocheiridae; genus Pseudochirops; species Pseudochirops cupreus. The sequence continues at coordinate 220,854,626 of CM053584.1, forward strand.
TGTAGAGAATCATCTACATGTACATTGACAATATTCTTAATGAAACTAGGAGATGGGAAAGGATATGTTTTACATATGATCTTGTACAGTATACAACATATTAAAAGCTATACAATTACCTGAAAAGTTAAAAATATTAAATCCCTCAGTGTTTATTGCTTGTTAATATTTAAAAATCACTTGATTTGTTGAGTACAGTATAGCCTTAAAGAGTTTCCTTCATTAAAGACTATCATGCACATATGTTAAAAAAAAATCATGCAGTATTCCTAGATCAGTGATAACTGTTCAATTACTCTTATTATTACAATCATGAAAAGTGCAAAGAGGTGCATGCCTCTTGAAGTTGTTCACCATTGTCATACAGGATGTACTGTATGAGGTGCAAGTGGAAGAATGATTCCTAATATATAGTTCAAGATTTTCCTCAAGATTTTCCTGTTTGTTATCAGATTCCATCAAGCCTCAAAAAACTGCAAGACCTCCTCGACGAGGTCCATGATTGCTCAAAAGATTTAAACTTAATGGATGAAGAATGAATATGACATGCATTTGGAGGGACAGTCTATTCAATAAATAAATGGATAAATATTTATCTGAGTTAGACATTGCAGATAGACCATAAATTGAGCTAAGGCTTGAATAGTAAGAAGAAATCAGGCTGAATTACATCTGGAAAACTATTCTTTTTTTTTGCTTCAATAATCTCAGGCTGCTTCCCAGGAAAAAAAAACAAAACAACTAATGAGTTGGGCTGTCTTGAATAGTAAGAAGAAATCAGGCTCAACTGTATCTGGGAAACTGCTGTTTTCAATGGTCCCAGGCTGTTCCTCAAAAAAACAAACAAACATACATACATACTTACATACATACAATATATGTATACATGCATGTGTATGTACCTATATGCTGTATCATATATACATATGTATGCAAACACACATATAAACACATATATATTAAAAATGCATACATATATTCTCTAGATGAGGTAAACTTGTTAATTTAGAACATAACTGTCTCTGAAGAATTAGCATTGTAGATGACTCAAAGAGGGTAATGGAAGGATGCACATTAGTCTCAAATTGACTATAATCTATTTCCAATAAGTATCTAGATTAAAAAAATGATAGAAAAATACAAAAAAGGGAAAGTATGAAATGAAAAGGAGGTAAATAACAATTCATGTAGTGACAGAAAACAGACTTAAAGACTATTTAGTCAACAAACACTTTTTAAAGCATGTACTAAGTGCTAGGCACTGGGCTAAGTGCGGTGAGAAGTCATTAGAGTTAAGGGAAAGGATCCATGTAAAAGACAGGATTACAGATGGGACTTAAAAAGATCCAGGGAAACCATTGTGTAAAGATGATGGAGGAGAGCATGCCAGGCATGAGGGCCAGCCAGAAAATGTACCCAGATGGGAGAAATGAAAGTGTCTTATTCATAGAACAACATGAAGGCTAATGTCACTGGATCAAAGAGTACGTGTTGGGGAATAAGGTGTAAGAAGACTGGAAAAGTAGGAAAGGGTAGGTCATGAAGGGCCTGGAAGGCTTTACAATTTCTCTCAAAACTCTAGAGAGGAGAGTGTATCACAGAGAAGCAGGTGATCAACATTGTCAAATGCTGCACAGCTGTCAAGGAGAATGAGGATTGAGAAAAAGTCATTGCATTAGGTAACTAAGAGATCATTGGTGACCTTGGAGAGAGAAGTTTTGAAGGAAAGAAGAGGTCAGAAGACAAATTGTAAAAGATTAAGAACAAAATGGGAGGAAAGAAAATGGAGGCATCTGTCAGGCAGATAGAGTCAGGAAGACTCATCTTCCTAAGTTTAAATCTGGCCTCGGACACTTACTGGATGTGTGACCCTGGGCAAGTCACTTAACCCTTTTTGCCTCAGTTTCCTCATTGGTAAAATGAGCTGGAGAAGGAAATGGCAAATCCCTCCAGCATTTTTGCCAAGAAAACTACAAATGGGGCCATGAATAGCCAGATATAACTGAAATCAACTCAACAACAACAACAACATAGTAAATGGTCTTTGCAGAGTTTAGCCATGAAGGGAAGGAGAGATATAGGCCTTTAGTAGAGATGGAAGTCAAGTGAGAGTTTTTTGAAAGTAAGTGGAGGGACTTTCATAAAATATAAAAAGATCTAGAAGATGATGGGTAGAGAACCTAGGAGAACACATTGTAGCACTGTAATGATAATTAATTTAAATTGGAAGACCCCTTATTTATGTCAAGTAAGCAGGTACTTAGCCCTTAGTCAAGCCTCTGTGAAAGAGGTAGAGGGTGTGAACTCTATCTCCTGCTGCTCACAAAACAGGAAAGGTTTGATTGAAACAGGAAACCAATGCTGTGTGTGCCTATAAGAAAAGCCCTAGAGAGGCAAAATCAGAATTTTTCTCCTGGCAGGCTCCTGGTGGAGGAGAGAGAGAGTTTCTCTCAGTGAGTATCTGGAAGCTGACTGAAAACTAAGAGAGGATTTCCTTGAGACCAGAATCTGGTGACGGCTGAAGTTGCTGCCACCTGGAAGGCTGAGATTTCTTCTGCATCCTAGGGCCAGCCAAAATGCTGAAGGACTGAAGAAGCATGACCAGAATAAGACTTTGTTTGTGGCTTGGTTGATCCTTGAGTTGCTGGGAACAGAAGTTATGAAGGTTTTGAGATGTGCTGGACCCTGCAAACTTCAGTGTGTAACAAGAACTGCCCAGAGGACTGGATAAGGACCTGGGAGCTATCTGCCTCTGAATCCAGGTGATTGTGTGGTAGATTCAGGTAGGAGCTGGGACCATGGAAGGGGATCCAGGGAATCTGAGAGACCACCCCAAGTCAAGATGAAGAAAAGGCCTCTCCTTGGATATTGAATACTGTGATGAAATTGAAGTTTCCTAGAAACTGAGGGGTGCTGGGTTTGTGTAATTTTCTAATGATTGTATTTAGTCATTAATGATACTTAGTAACTGATTGCTAGATAAGTGACTGATTAAGTTAACCTATGATTGCCCCATGAGTGGAAGACTGACTATTGTATTGTGAGATGACTAAATGACTGAGTAAGGAGGCAAACCTGCTTAGGGACACCAGATGATTGTTCTTTTGTTCTTTGTTCTAAACATTGTGACCACTTTGGTGAAAACTACATGGCCACTCTAATGTTAAGCTGTTGTGAACACTATATTGTGATTTTCTGTGATAAGATGTAATGTTGTGAATATTATATTGTGATTTGTTGTGAATATTTGCCTTTATTTGTTATGGAATAAATGGAGTGTTCACTATACTGTGTAATCAGAACCTTAAAAGCTGTTCACAGTAGAAGTGGCTCGTGCATGGCATTACAGGCACCAGTGCAATATTCACAGCACCAACAGCAACTGTAAATATGCTGGCATAGTTCTCAATAGCAAAATATAACAGAATTTCCATATAGAAGACAGAAGCAAAACATTTATCCAGATACCAGGTAACCAAATTCCAACTCCAGCAAACCAAATCCATCATAGCAGCATAGAAGTTAATACACCATAATACAGCAGAGAGCCACACCATCCTTTAACCTTCCCACAAACCAACACTCACAAGCCTAACTGTCACAACCAGGGGGCAAACACTCAAGCCTAGCTGTCTCCCTGGTTGCATACACTCTCTCTCTCTCTCACTGTCTAGGTGCTCTGACTCCCAGCTTCCTGTGGGCTCTGCTCCACCCTTCAGCAAACTCTTCTCACCACAGGCTCCATGTGATTACATTCATCCTGTTAGGGGGTAGGGAAGATCTTCAAATTCCCATTCCCATTACACACATGGATATGAGTTGCAGCGTATGAGAAGTCTTGAGTTGAGATGATTTACACTAATAGAGGCAATGTCCATATCAGTGAGTGATGAGACCACAGATCCATTACAGTACTGAAATGTATATAAAATTATTTTAATATTATACTAGAACTCTAAAGGGTTCACAGTGCTTTACCTTTGTTATTTCATGAGCTGTGTATAATAATATCATGAAGTAATGTAAATTTTATTCCCATTTTACAAATGAGGAAACTGAAGTTCAGGGAGGTAAATTTATTTTTAAATAACATTGGGGAGGGGGGGAGTTGGCTAGGTGGTGCAGTGAATAGATCACCAGCCCTGGAGTAGGAGGCTCTGAGTTCAAATTTGGCCTGCCACTTAACACTTACTAGCTGTGTGACCTTGGGCAAGTCACTTAACCCCAATTGCCTCTCCAAAAAAAGACAAATAAATAAATAAACAAACAAATAAACAAATAACATGGGGTAAACCCATGTCCTATAGCTAGTGAGTGACAGTAGAGAGCCCCACATTTGAAGATTTATTTCTCAACTCCGGTCCCCCTGCTTGTTCCCATTATAGCCATGCTAATATGATGCTTGGGTTAGGTTCTACTCCAGGCTGTGCTGCTGCGATTTTGAACAAGTCAACTAGTCATTTTTGGTTTTCAGTAAAGTCATCTATTAAAAAAAAAAAGATTGATTCATTTCCTAAGGCCCCTTTTACATCTAACTTTCTAAGGTTCCTAGATATGATCTTGTTTTAATTTCTTATTTAGGAAATGTCATACCCATTTACATACCTTTGTTAATACTACTTCCTTCACCAGAAAAGAAAATGCTTTCTGATCTCCCATCCTCACCCTACCTGGTTTCACAACCTTGTTTTTGCCTGTGGAAGAGACCATGGAGTATAATGATTGCCTCCCACCACCCTCATCAAATTTTATGCAAAAAAAAAAATTGAAACCAGAATATTAAGTGAATAGATTACACAAGAGATCTGGGATTTGAATTCCAGTCTTCTTTCTTCAAATTCAATACATTTTCCATTCTGCTCCACATCCTATGAAAACTTTCAGGCCAATAGAAAATTCTATATAAAGAGAGGGGAAAGTACTAAAAAGCTGCCCATTAAGTCAAATAGAAACCAATATGGCTGATTGTTTTGATTAACTGAATGCAGAACAAAAAAGACAAAGTTTATTTTATGACTTGTGGTTTAACACAAGCATGAAAGAAAGAAGAAAGGCTCATTCCAGTTTCTTTTGAAATTGTAAAACACTGAAAAGAGGAAAAAAAAAACCCACCCCATTCTTTGGTTCATTGGGTTTATAAATCATGTTTCTTCTGTGTAATCAGACACACAAAGTATTGTGATTTTTTTTCAACCTCAGCATTTTTTCCCCCTGGGAGACATTATGTAAGAACTTTGTGCTTTGATAGGCATTTAAAATTTTGTGTGTGTAAATACATATTTGGGAAAGAGTATTTTCTTGCCAATTTCCAATGTAGAAATTAGATAATACTAGACTGAACAGTTTGGTGGTGTTTCTTTCTTTCTTTCTCCTTCAGGCCAAATTTTGATTCTGAAGTACCAAAATGTCTATTACTTCTCTCTATATGCATTTTCCTGCCCAATACCCTATTTCATTAGCAGTTAGCACTGTGGAATCCAGAATTTGATGCCAGAGAAGAAATTATTCCTTTGATAATTAGATAACACATTCATGTCACCAGAAAGCATGAAGATAAAGCCAGTGACTCAGTGCAAGGAATGAGTTTGAGGATCATAGCAATGTGTTATTCCAGAACTGTTTATGTTGCTTACGGATCCTCCTTTCCACAATGTCTCACTTTCATCTTTTTCCTCCAAAACTGACTCTCTGGCTTAATGTTTAAGCTAGCATTTCAGCTAGCATTTTATTTTTCCATAGAACAAAATTAACCATGATGTTTAACTAACTTAATATATTTTTCCTCTTCGTTCATTCATTCTACAAAACATTTATTAAGTATGTATGTTGTTCTTGACACTAGGGACACAGAGATAATGAATACAGATGATGTATTCCCTCAAAGAGCTTGCATTTGGGGGGGGGGGTGGGACTAGGGTATTATATTGACAGATAAGTGAGTATAAAGAAAATTTCTTAACACTAGGAAATAAGAAAAAGGCCTCATGGAGGAAGTGGTGCTGGAGAGGACCCTTGAAGCAAATTTTTGATTCCTAGAGTTAGAGGAAAAGAAGAAACAGTGATTTTAAAGTATAACAGTGAAGAAAAAGTTATCTTCATATTCATGGAGAAAAACTAGATTATATGCCAATGTAGAAGCTTCATGAGAGCAGAAACTGTGTTGTTTGCCCTTTTTTCTCTTGTCTCTCTCACAGACATACACAGATAATGGTATAGACTAGACACAATATATATTTGAACGAATGAATACTTTATGAGCCCCTGGAGTTGTCAATAATGATTAAATTACAATTTCATTATATCAGAACAAAAGAAAAGAATTGTAACCCACTCCCTTCCCCAGTGGAATTGTGAAATGTTCTTGACTACTGTCTAAAAGGAAGCTAAGTGACAGAGTGGATAGAGTGCTGGGACTGGAGTCAGGAAGACCTGAGTTCAAAAACAGGCTCAGACGCTATGTGACACTGGGGAATTCACATAACCCCATCTGCTTCAGTTTCCTCATTTGTAAAATGAGCTAGAGAAGGAGATGCAAACCACTCTAGTATCTTTGCCAAGAAAACCCTAAATGGGGTCGCAAAGAGTTGGAATAGCTGAAATGACTAAACAAAATCAATCTATCTACATATGTCTGTGAGTATATATTTGTACATATAGATACACACATACAAACATATATGTGTATGTATAAATATATGAAGTACCTATCATATATATGTGTATTTTTATATGCATATATATGATACAGTGGGACCCCAGAATAATGATGGAGCAATATAAAAATAGGGATAAGAGGATAGGGACTGGCTCTCTCATTTCATTTGCACAGAAATATCTTATTTAAGCATACTTCCACTACTAATGCGGGTTGGCACCTTTGATGCTACTTATACTCTTAGAGAATTGCCTAGACTAGTTAAGTGGCTTGTTAAGAGCTTGCACAGTCAGTATGTGTTAGAAATGGGAGTTAGACCTGGGTTTTTCCGGGTGGGCCTCAATCTGCTACACTATAATGCTTCTCTAAAAAAATACATCAATTAATAAGTAACTTAGTAGAAATTACATTGAATTGACTATAGATAAAGAAATATGTGGTGGGAAGAAAAAAAATCTCTTATTAAGAACCAAACTACAAAATATGTATGGGCAAGCTTGTAATCTTTGGTTTGTGCTTATACATAAAGACAATTGGTGAAGACACAGTGATGGAAACAAAATATTGGGAAAGAAGTTTCCATAATAGCTTTTTAAAAATCTGTAACTAGAAATTTTCTTAGTTTCCTTTCATACCCAGGTGTCTCCCAAAGTTAAAAAATGTTCACAAAAGCCTCAGGATGATTATGGTCCTTCTTAGAGATAAGTTCTGAGAAATTGCACCAAAAGGATTTTACCCATCAGTATCTGACCCTTTGTCCCCATGGTCCTTGGTGGGTCTTGCTGCTAGCTAAACTTGTACTCCTTTCATTAATAAATGGCCTTTCTTTCTTCAGATCTATCATATCCCTTGGCTCATAGCCTTTTACGCTTAGCATGTTGTACTTTATTATCATAGTTTTGTCTGTTTCTTATCTACATCCTCCCAATTCAGTTGTAAGCAAGGTCCATCCATGCTTTGTTCATCTTTACCACCACCCCCCTCCCTGGGGGGCTATACACGTAGGAGACATTTAACAAATGCTTTTTAGGTTAAGCTGAATCTATTCATGTCAGGGTTGTCCAGTGTATTAGTCACCAACCAGTTTCTCTTTCCTAATGAGTCCCACATCACATTACTGAAAGAAAAAATCAAAGTTATTTTCCATGCTTTTTTGTTACTAAAACAGAGACACCAATCGAATATGACAACCAATTACTTCTCCTTCTTTTACACGAGAGATGTAGGTCCAGTAATTGGCCAGACATTTTGGTGCCAATAGAAGATAGAAATGAGAAATGGTTAGAACTTGAACAGACTGCAGTAATCAATCCAAACCCTTCATTTTATAGATGAGAAAGTTTATATTCAGAGGAAGACCAAGTGCCTTGTTCAAGGGCACAGCAGGCATCAGTGGGCTCTTTCTACCTTTTTCTCAAATTGACTAATTCCACAGCTGATTTCTCTTTGATCATCAACAGCGGTGCAAAACACTATTCAAATTGGATTTTGAAACCACCCTATTATAAGGTGCAATGTAATTAGAAGGAAAAGTGAGACTACTAGAAGGAAAAGTGTGCCTGTTCCTCATCCTGTTTGAAGTATTACTCCAGCTTTGGTGTTTCAAGGAGCTGCCAAAAGATAGAACAATTATACTTACAAGGACAGTTATGACTTTTACAGACTTGGGTATCAGCAGGGTATTTAAAATCTGACTAATACTCCAAAATTCATTTTTCATTTACCACAAGGATGTTGCCTGGGAAAGCAGAACCTGGAAATTTTCATTTAATGAGAATTTAGTGCACTGAGATTCATAGTCCGAGACCAGAATAAAGGTAGGGAGATAGGACCACACAGTTGCTCAAAACTACTACTACAGAGAAAAACCTTGGCACCTCCCTTTAACTAAGAGAATGTTCCATTCACAGAAATCCTTTTTTTGTTATTTGTTTTAGCCTTCAAGGAAGTCTATTTCCCAGTATTCGATTTCTGTTATTATTTTCACCAAGGCAAAGCTGCTAGCTAACTCTACAAATATGTACAACCCATAAATAGGGAGCTCATCTATTGATATTTTGTAGTTGAGCTCTTCAAGTATTACATTTCTCTTCCCATAATGTCACTCCTGCTGAGAGCCTACCTAGAGCAGCAGAGAGAGACTGAACCTCAGAGCCAGTAAAACCTGGGGTCAAATCTGGCCTCTGCCACATACCATCTTTATGAACTTATTAGGCAAGTCACCAAACCTCTCATTACTCTAAGCCAGAGGTGTCAAACATGTGGCCCTGAGTATAGATCCAAACCAGATTAAAATGAAATTGGGAAATATTTTTTAAAAATCAATAAAAGTACACTAAAACTAAAAATATAAAATAGTATATTTTAAAACCAAGTCAACATGTGTTTGACATGGATTCTTATGTACTGATTAGTAGACCCTATTTCTATTTGATTTTGACACTCTTGCTCTTTATAAATTCAACTTTTTAAGGCTATGAGTTTTAGAAATGGTAGAATCTGTATTGGTAGAGGGGTTTTGTTTCTATGGAAATTCCTTACACTTGTGAAATCACAAGTCCAGTGTCTATTCCTCTTTATATCACAGCTTGGTATCTGTGATTGATTCACTATGATGTTTTGAAGTATGCCCCTAGAAAATGGAGATATCTTTCTATAACAAGGTAATAATACTGCTAAAAGTGTCTCAATTTGGTGAGTAAAAAGGTTAGAAAATGCTTGAGGTGAACCTGAAAGGGGTTCAAAGCAACCTTTCCTGAAAATAAAAAATAGCAAATTAGTAAATATAATTTAGATAGATAGAGAGATATATAATTAACGACTAGTTTTTTAAGCTTATACATTTCTTCTACCAGAACTTTAAAATGAATAACTTTCATATTCATGGATGGCTTTAAGGACTGGGTCCAATCATTCCTTTTCTCTGAAGGGGAAAAAAAAGCAAGGCGTAGCAGAACATGTGATCTTTGCTCTGTTACCCTAATGAGAACTGCATTGTCTTGGGACCTAATTTTACTTCCACTTTTAGGGCACTAAAAATCAAACAAACAACAACACATATTCCATATCTCATTCTGCATGTTAATTCCATCACCTCTCTGTCACACAAGGGGTAGCTTTCTGTCTACTCTGAAATCTTGGTTATAATTATGTCGATCAGAGGACTTAATATGGAATCAGAATCTGGAAACAAAAAATACTTTGAGATGAAAAACTATGAGAGGAAACAATCATTATATTTAAAATACGTGGAATTGAACTTGCAGGATTTCCTCTAACTTTTCTTTATTTCTTGATCAAACATGTAGTGATATCATGAAGAGAAAGCCTTTTTTTTCCTCCTTAGGATGTAACATAACACCTAAATTGTCAGTGGGCTATCCAAGATTCTAAAAATCTTATTCCAACTCTTGGACTAATGACATCAGAAAACTAAGAGATTCCAGTTTTTATTGATATTTGAATGAGAACTATCTCAGGTTAGTCAAATGGGGTCTTATGCTTTGAGCTATAGTTTTAAATTGTCTTTAAAACTGTTGAGGGGCAGCTAGGTGGCACAGTGAATAGAGCATCTGCCCTGAAGTCAGGAGGACCCGAGTTCAAATCTAGCCTCAGACACTTAATGAAAAAAAACTAGCCATGTGACCTTAGGCAAATCACTTAATCCCAATTGCCCTACCTTCTCCTTCCAAAAAGCAAAAAATTAAAAAAATTAAAAACTGTTGGGAACAGGAGCTAAGTATCTGAAAAGCTACAGACTTTCCCTCAAGCTAGATATTCCTGTTTCTTGTAGTTAAAGGAAAGATCACCAAACAACAAAAGTAATCTTGCTCAAACCCAAGAACAGATGGGACATCTATTAGACTGTTTCATTAGCCATGATTAAAATGTTTTACTTTAGAAAACAAGTTTACATGTTCATCTTTTAGAAGGAATGAACTGGTAATTAAGCTGCCTCACTATGTTCAACCAATAAAAAATGAATGAGAGTAATTAATTATGTACACATTGTGTGAACAGAATTATTGTGGCATATAAAAGACATAATGGTTTTGGATTTTTGCTGCCATCTGCTGGGGACAAAATGAAAGAATGTTTTCTAGTTAAGTTGAAGGCCGTATAACTGGTCTAACGGTGGAGCATTTTACCAATGGCAAAACCACTTATAGAAAAAAGCACTGAGAATTAATGGCAACGTTTAAGTTTCTAATTATCCAATCATGTGGTCATCTAGGCAAAGGTATTCTTTTGGAATTTGTCCCATTAGCTTGGATGAAACAATGCATTATATTTGATATAAAAGCTTACTATCAGACCAAGGTTTTCAATGTTCTCAGCACATGAATGAGTATCCAAATGCTGAATTCTTCTAAATACAAAAAAGTCTCCTGTCTCATGTTCTCTATTAATAATTGGTACAAGTCTGAGAGCTTCATTTTTGAACTGGTTAAATTAGATGATTTCACTCAATATTTATTATAATCAACATTCATTTAAATAATTTTTGTGAATTTTCAATATATTTTCAACATGTTTTAGCAGAATTATGATGCTTCAGCATCCACAGGACCATTCTGACACAATAAGAAATTATTTGTAATATTAAAGTTGATTCCTTAGTGACATTTACTTATGAGGAGTTGATCACTTAATAATTCTTAAGATCTCATTATTCTAGTTACTATCCTAGCATGGATTTATCCAATCTTCTCTAAAGAGAGAATAAAGGAAAAAAAGATGTAAAATATGCCTAATACCATGAAAATCCTGGGTCGCTACTATCTCATTTTCAAATATGTTTTCAACAGCCTTTGAGAAAAAAAGTCATATATTCACCCCAGGTCTTTCCACAATGATCCTTCCTTTCTTCCTTCTTTCCTTCCTGCCTTCCTTCCTTCTTTCCTTTCTTCCTTCTTTTCTTCCTTCCTGTTCTCCCTCCCTCCATCTACCTGGGGAATCATGTAGTTATATGTGGGTGTTCTGCCAAAAGGAAAGTGGATTTCTTATTTTGTTTGTTTTTTTGTTTTATTAAAATGGATTTATTTATTTACTTTTAGTTTATAAGATTCAGTTCCACAATCCTGTGAGTTTCAAATTTTCTCCCCTCCGCCCACTCCCCACCCCCCTTGGCGGCCTTCAATCAAGTATAGGATCTGCAAATACTTTGTAGATCTTCCTCTGAATGCAGACATCTCCTTCCATCCTGAGTCTTCCTTGTGTTGCTAAGAAGATTCCAGTTTATCAAAGTTGGTCGTCACACACATGTTATGTCTGTCATTGTGTACAAATTTCTCCTGGTTCTGGTCTTCTCACTTAGCATCAGTTTGTATAAGCCTGTCCAGGTAAATATGAAGTCCATCTGCTCCTCATTTCTTATAGCACAATAGTATTCCATTACATTCATATACCAAAACTTGTTTAGCCATTCCCCAATTGATGGGCATCCCCTTAATTTCCATTTTTTTGCCACCACAAAGAGAGCTGCAATAAATATTTTTGTACATATGGGTCTTCCTTCCACTTCTAGGATCTCTTTGGGATACAGAAAGTGGATTTCTTGAAATAGAGCTCTGGAAAAAACAGACTTTGGTGAGGCCCATTGTAATTCAAATGGAGCCAGTTGAGTATGACTTAAACTCAAATCACTCTGACTGTCACTGATTGGCCAATAATAAGCCCCAGCCCAAGCCTCACTTGGTCATTTTGATGCCTTAGAGTAGTTGTAAATAGAAATTGTTTCTGCTTTGGTCAGAAACTCTGAGGATCTTAACCTTGCAGATTGATTTTTTTTTAAGTAGGTAAAAGAGGCCTTCATTTGCCTCATTTCTTATGCAACTTTAAGCACTGAATTGGTGTAGCCTCAAACAAACTGAGACTTGGGAAAGAATTTAGCTCTTCAAGGTCTCCCATTGAATCCCAGGCCATCTCCAGTCATCCTGATCTATGCCTTACCACTTGTTATGGGAATCTGAAGATCTTCCCTGCCCCTAGGCCCTTTGCTGGATGTCTACGTGACTGAGGACCCTTGGATATTTGAAAGTATACTCTGTTCCCTAATAGGCTGAATGTGATCATGTGGAGCCTGTGGCGCCAGGCTTGTTTTCCAGGAATGCCCGTGCCTTGTAGCTTTGTGATTGGGCAGTGGGTCTAGAGGGCTGTGACATTCTCCAAGCCAGGAGAAGGCTATATATACGCCCTGATGT
>CM053584.1:220867983-220882992 GCA_028627135.1 Pseudochirops cupreus
GGCTCCTCCCAGTTCAGCCCTTTCCCTTCATGTCAACAAGTCCATCCCACAAGTGGGATTCACAAGCTCTGCATTTTAACACTCAGCCCAAAAAACCAAGCCAATACAGGGGCATCTCCAAATTCCATTACCAATGGACCAAAGAATAAAATGTCTGAACAGGTAAAAGGTACAGGCTTGCTATCAAGGATAACTTACTCTGAAAAACTGAGAATACAAGAAAGAAAACTGCTTTTAATGGACTGTAGGACTTTCAAGCCTTTCTGATGAAAACACCACAGCTGAGTAGGAACTTTGAAATACAATCACAAGATTCCAGAGAATTCTAGACATATGAGGAAACTGGGGTCCATGAAAAGTCACAATTTCCCACAGTAAATAGCAAAATTGGAATTAGATCTCAGGTCTTCAGATTCTAAAGCAATCATTCTTTCAAAAAATACTGGATTGTCTTCTCATTCTATTCTTATGCTTCACCATTGTGTAGAATATTTTCTTCATCATTACATGGAGTATTTTTAGGTCGTGGTATATGATTGACTCTCCATTAAGCCACAGTCTCACAGAGTGGCAGATCCTACCAAGTTACCTAAGCTTCAAGTAAGGAAGGACCCCATGATGGATTATATATGTATTACCTAGGAACCAGACTGGCTCACTGCCAAGATCGTCACAAAAGTCAGAGAGTGTTCTTACTTTATTCTGCATGGCATATTGTAAATAGAAGACAACAGAATTACAACGTTTAATCCTTTACATGTCTTTCAAAGTTAAATATCTCTTCAGTAGTAACAGCTTAGGGATATAATATTTAATGCCCTGTTATTTATGGACTCACATAAAATTATGTATTTCTATGTAACACCAGCTTCAATAGATTTTTAGAATCCATTATTATAATGTTGAGAGGCAACGAAATCTTAGAGACTAGAAGTTTAACTTATTTTTCTGGAGGTAATATAACCAGAAGATATGCTGAAGCTAGCTATAACTGGTTAGAGATTGTTAAAAATTTGTGAGAGTTTATACCTCAGAAATTGACAATTTATATGAATCATAAACTTATTTATTATTCTGTTGATTGCCCAGACTTAAGATAGTGTTAATACTTCAGATTAAACTTAGAAGTGTACATATAGACTTTTAAAAATTTTCCTTAAAACACAGTCCAACATTATGAGCATACTCCTGAATATAACTGTGATGGCTTAAGAGAAACTATGAGAAGACAGTAAGAAAGGGGATGAAGAAAACTTCTCTTGAAATAACTAAGAGAACACTTATATCACAAATGATTGAGAGACTTTGGCTATTATTCTAGTAGGTGAATGGGGGACTCTATTCCAAAAGTCAAGAGTAGGAGGTGACTCTGTGATCGTTTTCACAGCTGATATTACATTTTACAAATTATGATTTGTCTGTTTCATTTTTATTGTCTATCTATTTTATTGTTAACAAAATGTACGACTAGTTGTTTTGGTTTGTTTGTTTCTTTGTTTTTTAATTAAGAAAAGGAGTCACATTTGTGCTTTTCAGATCAGATCTCAATAGTTGGAAGAGATCTAATAGGCCCTTGAATCCACCTTGCCTTTGAACATGTATGCTTTCTACAGCATACCTCACAAAATGATCACCTAGTCTTTGCTTAAAGAAATCCGGTTAGGGAAATCCATAGCTAGAATTGTTAACCTTGGACAGCTCTAGTTATTATTTGTTGTTTTTCTCCATAATATTTTTCTTATATTTGCCTCCCTACAATTTTTATGCTTATTATTTATTCCCACTGAGGCAAATCTATCACCCCTTTCATATCAAAGACCTTTATAGATCATAGATTTAGAAAAGGAAGGAACCTTAGAGACCACATTTCTCAGCTTCCTCATTTTTCATAAGATGAAGGTGAAAAATAACTACCTTAATGACACACAGCTAGTCAGTCACAGGCAAGAGCTTTCTTTGTATTAATTATTTCCTATTTATCCTAGATAAAGCTTGCTTTGTATATATTTGTTTGCATATTGTCTCCCTGACAAGATTGTAAGCTCCTTGAGGGCAGGTACTACCTTTGGTCCCTTTTTGTATCTCCAAAACTTAACACAGTGCCTAGGCATAGAGTAACTGTTTAATAGATGTTTATTGAATTGTATTGAAAAGCTCAGGTCTTGGGGTGGAGCCAAGATGGTGGAGTAAAGACAGGGACTCAGTTGAGCTCTCCCCCAAACCCCTCCAAATACCTATAAAACTGATTACAAACAAATTCTAGAGCAGCAAAACCCACAAAAAAGACAGAGAGAAACAAATTTCCAACCCAAGACAACCTCGAAGGTCAACAGGAAAGGCCTGTGCACCAGGCTGAGATAGGAGCATACCAGCACAGATTCAGCCCTAGAGAATCTGGAACAGGCCTCAGGGGACTGAATCACAGGCTGTGGGGGGTTTCCAGACTTCTCAACCCACAAACACCAAAGACAACTTAGAAGGTCAGTAGGAAAGGTCTGTCTGACCTGGATGAGGGAAGAATATCATCAGGCCCTGAGCCCAGTACAAGCCCAGGGCAATAGCACCTTCCAGAGCTCTTAGGCCACAGATGGTAAGGGGGATAAAATAACCAATCAGAAGGAGATTACAAGGGTCTCTTTGCTAGCACTGAGGCAGAATTCTGTTGCTTTGCCCATACTTGCATCTAGGTCACAGTCTTGGGTGACAGTCCTGGGGTGAGGAGGAGCAATAGCATAGCGGAGCTTGTAACCACAGTTTAAGGGAGATCCTCTTCACAATTCTAGGGCAAAAAAAATGTTTGTAGTCACTTCTAGACCAGAACATAGGCCAGGGGAGAAGTAAACCCCTCTCCTTAGATCATACCACCTTGGAAGAACTGAAAACTTACAGGTCCCTATAAGTATCTCTGAAAACAGCTCCACAACACTCCTGAAGCTTGGGACAGTTCACCCTCTACACTGGTAGCAGAGCCCTACCTTAATAGAGTTTTAAAATGAGCAAACAAAGGGGGGAAAAAAGTCTTACCATAGAAACTTACTTTGGTGACAAGAAAGATCAAAACACACACTCAGAGGAAGACAACAAAAGTCAAAGCTCCTATATACAAAGTCTCCAAAAAATATGAATTGGTCTCAGGCCATGGAAGAGCTCAAAAAGGATTTTGAAAATCAAATAAGAGAAGTAGAAGACAAACTGGGAACAGAAATGAGAGTCTTGCAAGAAAATCATGAAAAACAAGTCCACAGCTTGCTAAATGAGACCCCAAAAAATGCCGAAGAAAATAACATATTAAAAAATAGGCTAGACCAAATGGCAAAAGTGGTCCCAAAAGCCAACAAGAAGAAGAATGCCTTAAAAAGTAGAACTGGCCAAATGGAAAAGGAGATTCAAAAGCTCACTGAAGAAAATAATTGCTTAAAAATTAAAATGGAGCAAATGGAAGCTGAGACTTCTATGAGAAATCAAGAAATTATAAAACAAAACCAAAAGAATGAAAAAATAGTACACGATGTGAAATATTTCACTGGAAAAACAACTGACCTGGAAAATAGATCCAGGAGAGATAGTTTAAAAATTATTGGACTACCTAAAGGCAATGATAAAAAAAAGTCAGACATCATCTTTTGAGAAATTATCAAGGAAAACTTTCCTGATATTCTAGAACCAAAAGGGAAAATAGAACTTGAAAGAATCCACTGATCACTTCCTAAAAGATATTCTCAAAAAGAAAACTGCCAGGAACATTATAGTCAAATTCCAGAGTTCCCAGGTCAAGGAGAAAATATTGCAAGCAACCAGAAAGAAATAATTCAAGTATCACGGAGCCACAATCAGGATAACACAAGATTTAGCAGCTTCTACATTAAGGGATTTGAGAGCTTGAAATATGATATTCCAGAGGTCAAAGGAGCTAGCTAGGATTAAGACCAAGAATCAGCTAGCCAACAAAAACTGAGTGCATTAACAAGGGGGGTGGGAGTGAGTTGATATTCAAAAATTGGGAGAAATTTAATGCATTTTTTTTGTTTTTGCTGTTTTTCTTGTTTTGCTTTTTGGAAGGGGGAAAGCAGGGCAATTGGGGATAAATGACTTGCCTAAGGTCACATAGCTAGTAAGTATTAAGTGTCTGAGGCCAGATTTGAACTCATGTCCTCCTGACTCCAGAAGCAGTGCTCTATTTACTCTGCCACCTAACCGCCTCCCATTTTATGCATTTTTTGAGGGGAAAAAAAGAGAACTAAATAGAAAAACTAACTTTTAAATATAAGATTGAAGAGAAGTATGAAAAACTATACAGAAAAGAGAATTCATGAGGGATTTATTAAAGTTAAACTGTTTACATTCCTACATGGAAAGATGATATTTGTAACGCATAAGACCTTTCTCATTATTAGGGTAGTTGAAGGGAATATATATAGACAGAGATCACAGGGAGAGTTGAATATGAAGGGATGATGTATAAAAAATAAAATTAAGGGGTGAGAGAGGAATGTACTGATAGAAAGAGAAAGGGAGGGGTAGAATGAGGTTAATTATCTTACATAAAAGATAAGAAAAATCTTTTACAATGGAGGGAAAGAGGCAGGTAGTGAAAGGGAATGAGTGAACCTTACTCTCATCAGATTTGGCTTGAGGAGGGAATAACATAAACACTCAATTGGGTCTGGAAATCCATTTTTCCCTACAGGAAAGTAGAAGAGTATAAGAGGGGGTAGAATAGAAGAGAGGGCAGATTGGGGGAGGGGGTAATCAGAAACAAACACTTTTGAGGCAGGACAGGGTAAAAGGAGAGTACAAAATAAATGTGGGTGGGAAGGGGAGAGAGGGAAACACAATTCATCTTTCACAACACGACTAGCATGAAAATCTTTCACATGAATATACATTTATAACCCACATAGAATGGCTTGCCTTCTCAATGAGGATGAGTGAGGAGGGAGGAAGGGAGAGAATCTGGAACTCAAAGTTTTAAAAATTAATGTTAAAAATTATTTTTTCATGTGACTGGGAAGTAAGATACACTGGCAATGGGGTAGAGAAATACAAGAGAAGGTGATGGGGGAAATAGAAGGGAGAGCAGATTGGGGGAAAGGGTAATCAGAATGCATGCCATCCTGGGATGGGGGAGGTGAGAGATGAGAGAAAATTTGGAACTCAAAATCTTGTGGAAGTGAATGTTCAAAATTCAGAATAAATTAATGAATTAAAAGGGAAAAAAAAACATGAGAAAAAGAAAAAAAAGCCCTCAGGTCTTCTGTCTCCAAATTCAGTGCTCTTCTAAAGCTTAGATAGTACCTGATACATGTGTTTAACACATGACTATTGACTGAACTCTTCATACTGTACCAATTCCCCATCAGTCCCTAATACTTTTCTTCTGCAGGTTAAACATCACTACTGATGTTTTGGCTCACCATTCTATCCCAAGTCCTCTGGATATAATATGACCCTACCTCTTTCCTTAGCTTCCAGAACTGAACACAACACAGGGCATATGGTCTGAATGAAACTGATACAGTGACTGGATCATCCCCCCTCATTCTAGACACTGTTTTCATGCATATGAAATGCTTTTATTCACATAGTTTAAGCTTGCATTTATATATTCTGCATGGTATAGTAGATAAAGAGACGTCTGTGGTCAGAAAGATCTATGCTTAAGTTCCATGTCTGACATATACTGGCTATGTAACTACAGGTTAATTCCCTTAACTTCTTTGTGACTCCAAGAAGTTGTAGCATGGCTATGTCCACACTCTAATAAAACCATCTCAACAGATGGGCTAAACAAGGTTGAGGGTGACCAACAGGTCTCAAATTCATCAGTGAGTAATGGGATGTCTACTCCAAACATGTGAAGACTTCCCCCAGTGGAATGAGAAGATGAGAACAATTTATTCCAATGGCCATGAAAGTGGCTCAAGCTGGCACCATGGGGGACTTAGAGATTTGTTAGACATGGAAGATGCCATGGTCATCTACTGCACCCTGGGCCATCACCATATTGACTTTTGTCTGGCATCTGCACTTTGATGACTGTAGAAGAAAGAGTGAGGCTGACGATTTTGGACCAGTCTTTCTCACTTAAATCCAACTGACTCTTGAGTCAAGATATCATCCTGTGATGTCATTGGTCCTCTTCAAAAATGAAATTAGAACAACAACAGCCCTCAGGTTACTAAAACTATAAGGTACAGAGCAGTAGCCTATCTGCATTGGTAGAAGGAGCTGCCTCATTGAAGGATTTCCTATACCAATGAAATCAAAGATCCAGTACAGTTTTTTAAAAGTTTGCATAAAATTTCTTGCCTACCGAATGAGACTTGAAGTCCACTAAAACCCACAGATCCTTTTCCATGGTAACTTATCTAAGATCATTTCACTATCCTACCTTTGAGTAGGGTTTTTGTGTTTTGTTTTGTTTTGTTTTTGGAAACCAAGTATGGTACTCTACATCTCTATCTATTAGCCTTCATCTGTCTGGACCAAACCTTTATCTATAGGAACCCTGTTCAATGTCACACAATTGGTACGTGCACATGTCACATAACCTCACAGTGAATCAATGGTGCTAACTAGTAATGAGTATTGAAGCAGCTGAAATAAACTAGATAGACATTAAAGCAGTTGCAAGAAGATCAGCCAAGCCAAGCAAGGATTCCATAGGACTGAATGAATCTGAAGGGGATGAGGGATTAAAAATCCCAATAAGTTTTATTGAAAACTTGTACTGCAGTGCACTGCTTTGCACTGCATTGCATTGCAAAGAGTAAATTCAGGAAATAAGGAGAAATAGATGACAAGCCAGAGAGAGGTAGTACCAAGTTTGGTGCTGGATCTTGGAGGTGGAACACAAATGTGCAATGAAAGCTAGGTCAGCCAATGTGGAACAGTGAAAATCAATTGAAGTGATATTATAGTATCATAGATTTCACGATGAAAAGAATCTACATGATCACTTAGTCCAACCCCCTCTTTTTTTATTCAGTTAAGGAAACTAGGGCCCAGAGAATTTAAATGACTTGTCCAAGGTCCCACAGGTAGTAAGTGAAAGAGACGGAAGGGGAAACTGGGTCTTCTGACTCCAAATCCAGCCTTCTTCAAACTATACCCCACTGAATAAATGAAGACAAAGAACTCTGCATAACAAGTCGTTACCAATCAATATCTAAAGGTCATGGGAAAGTGTTATAAGAACAAAAAAATATAAGTTACTTTTAGGTGGTTTGCCTAAGAAAAGGTGGCATATTTTGTTTAATGAAGTTACTTTAGTAACTTTTTGAATGGTGAGGGGCATCCAATGCCAGTTCTTTAAGTCAGCTGATGTAGTTAAGAGAGCTGGCTTCAGAGTGAGGAAGAGCTGGGTTGAAGTCCTACTTACACTGGGTACTGTTTTTTATGACCCTAGAACAATTACATAATTTTTCCGTGACCTAGGTTATTCTGGAAGACTTTTAAGTGGCACCATGAGTGTGATCTAAACTGATAAAGGAAGTTCACCACTAGGAACTTCCAACACAAAACCAGAGATCACATCTGACCCCACCTCCTCTCTCAAAACAAAACTTTGTAAAAAGTTTGGAACATATATAAGAAGAAGCCCTACAAATCCCAGAACGACATGTTTAAAAATTCAATACAGATAACTGGCCTTCAGCTCTTATTCTATTGAATAGCTACAGCTACCTCTGCTGGTCAGAAAGAAGTAGCCTCTGAAATGGCTAAAAAATGTGCTACCTGAATAATAAAATCAGTCTGACCCCTTTAAAAAAGCACATGGCAGGAGTCAGAAAACCCTGATTTCAAAATGGAACCTAAAACTACTGTTGTTTCCTCCAAGACTTTTCCTATATCTGAGTCAGAAGTCTTCATTTCCTTCCCTTATGTCTTGACTTTCTTATTTAAAAAACACTAAGAATCCTCTTCAAAGATATTGCAAATTCAATAAAGCATTGCCTACAGTCCAGGAAGAAAAGAACAATGGGGAAAGCAGGAATATGGGAAATAATTCTTCAGTGTCTACTTTGGGGCACTTTAATCCTATTTCCTGTTGTCTGAGGTGCTACATATCATTCCCAAAATGACCACTCAAGCTCCTCTTTTCCATTTTTTCCTCTTCCAAAATCTAATTATTAAGTGGGCTGACACTGGCACATATTCAGGGTGATGATAAGCGATGTTACAATGTAGGTTGAGGGGTTTT
This sequence comes from Pseudochirops cupreus, assembly GCA_028627135.1. Classification (NCBI taxonomy): domain Eukaryota; kingdom Metazoa; phylum Chordata; class Mammalia; order Diprotodontia; family Pseudocheiridae; genus Pseudochirops; species Pseudochirops cupreus. The sequence goes on from CM053584.1 coordinate 220,876,187, forward strand.
TTTCTTCATCTTCCAGCCCCAAACCATTCTCGAAAAGGCCTACATGATCCTGAATCAATCCTATGATTATTTTAAAGAAGCAAATATGTGGTCACCATAGGTACTTACATTATTAATATAAAAACAGCTATGACCCAGTCGGCCCCTTCAGGATATGAGAACACTCAGGAAAAATTCTGGAAACTACTGAATAATTCAATTCATCAAATATTTATTAGCACCTATTATGTTACAGGATTATGCCAAGTATTGAGTATATAGAACAATAATAATGAAATAATAGCTGCTCTCAGGGAGCTTACATTCAATTTAGAGAAGATATAAAAGAAAAATTGAAGATATAAAACCCAATAGAAGACAATGAAATTATCTAGGAATAAGATGAGATGCATAGTATTCCCATCATCCTGTCTTCTCTTAGAGAAGTTCCAAAGATTCTTTCAGTGAATCTACAGAAGATGAATTTACATCTTAATAGTTTTATTCAATTATAAAAGTTATCAGATTGAGCTTCCATCAGAATTTTCTGATACCACTCAGACCTATAAAGAATTAAATTTACACACAATAGGCATTTCAGTAAAACCTCTAAAAATCCTAAAAGATACTCACTTGCTAAAGACAAATTATTCAATTATTTATGTAATCAAATGAGTTCATTTGTAAAGTGCTTTATAAACCTTAACACATATGTATCACAGATAGATGTGTGTGTGTGTGTGTGTATATATATATATGTATGTATGTATGTATGTATGTATATTAATTATGATATAATTCTAACCTAAAATAGAAAAGTATGGAAGGTGATGAAGAACAAACTAGATTCTGAGCAAATGAGCCTTATCCTGTCAATGACTTCCTTTCCCCCTACATCATAACATTCCATTAGGTTTGTTTTGTAAGGAAATAAGACTGTATTTATACTATAATAGAAGTTGGGAGTTGGGGAGAGCCCTTCTATAATTTTTTTACCATGAGCCCTGAATTTCTAGTTTTCTATTTCTTTTGTTCACAATGATATACCTATCATTATTCCAAGACTCTCAAGAACAAAGCACAAAGTCCTAAGCAAAAACAAAGTGAGAAGCAGTATGGTATGACAGAAATTGCTGAACTCTGAAACAAGGCTAGGGTTCCAAGTGTCAGCTGTGCTTTTTATTAGTATGTGTAAGTCACGGTCCTGTGAGCTGTAGCACTAGCATTCTCTTAGGAAACAGGACAGTAAACTGAGCCAGTACAATCCAATATGGACTTTTAGGCTGAATCTGAAACTCAAGGTTCATCATCCTTCAGTTCCTCCTGTCCTTGTGGAACCTGTGTTCAGACTCTAAGAGAACAAAACAGCACTAATATAAACCACCATGACAACTCAGGAAACATGCACACCACTTGTGCTCCTGAGGTCTACTCCCAAAGGATCAGAGATTGGCTGTACATACAACATGGTGAGGAAATTGTTCTAGAGCCTTAGTTCACCACCCACACCCACATAATCTCTGCTCCAACACTACTCTCTCCTATACACATTCACACACATACCCAAACACACACACACACACACACACACACACACACACTCTATATGTATGTATATATGTGTGCATATATATACAAATAAATATCTATGTATACATATATTCATACATACATATATACATATACACACATATATATTCTCTGTTCACCAATATGTGGAAATTATATCATAGTCCTTCAGAATCCCATAAGCACATAATTGAAAGCCCTGCTAGAGAATGGAACTATGACTAAGAAGAGGTAAATGAGCTACATTCCTTTCTAACCTCTGTATGTATCTAATTTGCCCTTGGGTTACAATGTTTATTCATATGCCTGTCATTGTTTATGGATCTGTATTTAAGACTGAATTCCAATTTTCTTTTATTCTAATTGTTTTATCCCCTTATTCCTATGTGCCTTATACTAAAGTAAACTTTCACTGATCTTTTAAAATTTGAATTTTATAAAAAAAATGGTTTTCTAACATCAAACCAAAATTGGCCTCTCTTTCAGTCATGTGTCCTACTTTTGCCAAGCAGAAAAAGTCTAACCCCATTTTCTTATGACCAACACTAAAATACTTAAAGATGTCATTCATGTTCAAGTTCAACATCCCCATATAGACTAGACCCCATAAAGAATTTTTTTCAAGTCTCCTCACCTTTGGGGCAATCTTCTTCTGACCTTGATCTGTTGTTAGCGTCCTTTCTAAAATGTGAAATTCCAGTCTAGGCTTTTTAAATTGAGAGCTGTGCACTTATTTATTTGTTTGTGTGTTCAATACTGATAATTCTAGTTCTATATAATTGGTTTCCCTTTTAATTCTATTTAATTTTGTGCATCTAAAACATTTATAATGATAGCTAGCATTTAAATAGCATCTATTATGCTTTGTATTGTTCTAAGCACTTTACAAATATTACTTCACTTGCACCTCACAACAACTTTGGGAGCAGGTAATATCACTATCTCCAACTACAACTGAAGAAACTGAAGTGTAGGTTAAGTATCTTGCCCAAGGTTACAGTTTATAAGTTCTGAGGTGTGATTTGAATTCAGGTCTTTCTAATGAGTCCTATCCACTACACCACCTAGCTGCCTTTAAGTAATACAAAGAGACAAGCTTCACCAGATTGCCAAAAAGATCCAATACTCACACACACACACACACACACACACACACACACACACACACACACACACTAACTCTATAAATTTTTGGGAGAGAAATTCAAATTCAAAAAATTCAAAATTAAAAAAAAGTTTTACCCACACTCAGCAAACTGACAAAATGAAAAAGGATGAAGAAAAAAGGAATCTTTTCATTTTAGGAAAATGGGAAGTAGATAATGACAGTGGGTTATGGGAAGATAAGTATACTAATACACTAAGTGGTGGAGTTGTGAATCTAGTCAACCATTCTGGAAAACAATATGGAATTATACTAAGAAAGTGGCTAAAATGACCAGACCCTTTGTCCCAATCAATCATTCAATGAACATGTATTTATTAAATAAATGCCTACTATGTTGCAAGGTACATGGACATGTCAGTCAGTTAGTTGTCAACTATCATTCAGAATGCATTTAATAAGTGTCAAGCATTGTTCTTAGCTTTAGAGACACACACAAAAAAAAGATAAAAACAACCTTTGCCCTCAAGGAGCAATGTGATGTGATACATGATATGTAAATAACATGGAATATGTAAGGTACACACAGAGTAAATGGAAGAAAATCTCACAGAAGAAGGCACTAGAAACCTGGGGGACAGGCAGGGAAGTCTTCCTATGGAAGGTGGTATCTGAGCTCAGTCTTGATGGAAAAAAGGAAACTAAGAGGCAGAGGGGGAAGGGAAAAATTTCCAATCAGGAGAATATCTAATGCAAAGGCACAAAGACAGAAAATGGAGTGTCATGTATGAGAAACAGCTAATAGGCCAATGTAGCTAGAACATGGAGTACATGTCATTATACCCCAAGGAGGCTCAGGATAGGAAGAAGGATCCAATATATACAAAAATATTCATAACAGTACTCTCTGTGGTTGCTAAAAAGAAAACAAAACACAACCCTGGAAACTAAGTGATGGCCCTCTGTTGGAAAATAGCTAAACAGTACATGAATGTAATAGAATATCATTCAGCCAAAAACGATGAATATGAAAAATGCAGGGAGAAGACATATATCCATTGATACAAAGTAAAGTCAGCAGAACCAGGAAAAACAGTATATACAAAGACAATCAGAATGTAATTGGAAAGAAAAACAAAAATCACAACTAAACATTGAATGATTACAGTAACTGAGCTTGCCTCTGGAGAACTATAGTGATGGAACAAGGCAAAAACTGTTCACCTTGAATGTTGCTCCGTAGTTTTGCTGAATTGTTTTGTTTTGTTCTTCCCTTTTCTTCTTCGTTACAGGAAATGATGCTGTGCATGCAGGAGTGAGCATTTGAAAACACGAATTTAAAAAAAATCCAAATATTTCTAAAATAATAGCTGCATTCCTAATCGCTACAGCATTACACATTTCTGTGTTGAGTTTGCCATATGTTCCCTGAATTCATCATGTATTTCCTTTCCTTCTGGCAGGGGTGGGGATTCGGCAGCCTCCAGGCCACATGTGGCCCTCTAGGTCCCCAAGTGCAGCCCTTTGACTGGATCCAAACTTCACAGAGCAAATTTCCTTTACGAGGGGATGATAATAATAATTCACATTTAAAATAATTAATAATGAAATCCCCTCTTATTAAGGGTATTTGTTCTGTGAAGCTTGGATTTAGTCAAAAGGCCACACTTGAGGACCCAAAGGGTCACATGTGGCCTTGAGGCCGCAGGTTACCCACCTCTGGTAGGTGATCTGTAACGTAACCCAATCACAATATTGCTTCTGTTTCTTTATCCTCAAATTCCAAATGTCCTTCACCACACTTTTTGCCCACTCTGGTTCATTAATTTACTCCTGTGGGTAAATCACTAACATTATTTTTCATCTGTTTCTAGATGAAGTATACACTGCCATGGACATATTCTAATTAAAGGTTACAAGCCACGATGACTCAGTTTTATCTGTGAAGTCAAATTTACACCTTCATATTCGTATATCTAATTGAGCTTATTATTCATATCCTTATTTATGTAATATCTATGATAATATTTGTCTAACACTCTCAGTGCCTAAGGCTACCTAGGCCCTAAATCATTCACAAATTAAGCAAGTTGAGGGCAGAGTCTGCTTTGTTTTTGTCTTTGTAGGTTGCACACTCGGCACATAGTAGGTGTTTAACAAATGCCTGTTGAATTCCGTTCTTGTACAAACTGAATTTCTGGTTGAATCTAATAGCTTCATGTGCTGATCTCTGCTAAGGCTACTGTCCCATATTATACTTATGTAACAAGACTACTGAATTATTGATCCCAGCTGGCAGGAAAAATGAAACCAAAGTTTGTGGTTTCCTGCTTTCTCTCCTGATGAGATGAAAAATTATAACGAAAATGAATCATAAATGGACCCACCATGAAGACAACTGATTTTGCAACCTTTATCACTTGGTGGTTGGGGTAGAGAAGTGAAAACTTAATTAAATAACAATACGGGACAATTCAAAGTCTTTGTTGACAAAACCAGGCAGTTGCTGTTTCTTAGCATCTGTCCACATTGGATAATCTAAAGTTCCTTTATCCCACCCAATCAAGATGTTCTCCTTTCCCTTTCTTAGCAACCCCATGAAAAATCTATATGATCATAAATTTAGACCATTAAGGGAAATCAGAGGTCATCTATTCCAAACCTTTATTTTACAGAAAAGCAAACTGAGGCCCAGAGCAGTTAAGTGACTTGTCAAACATCACAGAGGTAGCCAATGGTCAAGCCAGGATTTGAACCCTAGATCTCTGACCCTACTACTCTTTCCACTATGCCACGGCTTTAGTTGCTATTCCTTTTCAGAATTCTAGAGAAAATATGATCATTTTTATTACTTTATAGTGAATTAAGAAGTATTTTAATCACTGTCAACAAAGTATCAATTAGGCACTTAAAAAAGACAGATCAGTTCAATCTCAAAATATTTTTAAATAATAAACAAGCAGCTGATATACAATGATTTAAGGTTTGCAACATACTTTACACAGTTTACCACACTCAGTCCTAAGCACAACTAGTTCTTTGATACTGAGATCTCCATTTTTCACATGATGAAAGTGAAGCTCAAAAAGGTTAAATGGTTGCCCAAGGTCATACAGTTAATAAACACTGGAAGAAATATTCAAAGGAAGAATACTCTTAATTCCAATACTTTCTACTATTCCATGGTGATTAAGAGTCTGTCCCATAGAAACTTCTGATATCGATGAAATTACTAGTCCAGTAAATGAAGAAATAAACGAACAAAAGGAGACATAAACGTATCCATTCAACCATAAACAAAGACTCCAATTTATAGTACATTGGGAGTTCATGTATGGAACGGAAACAAGAAATAGACAAGATAAGTGCCTGTCTAAAGCTCTATAGAGTCTATAGATCTTATAGAGTCTATAAGGTACACATTTTTCACATTATTTTGCAAAAATGCACATATTTCTTATTCTAGGAAGTGAGTATTTATTTGATGATTTTTTTCCATATTCTCCAGTGAAGTTTTAGCCCCATCTTCAAACTTTATCTACGGTGTCCAAATGCCATGTTCCAGCTCTACCTTGTACCTTAAACCAAATTGTTCACTTGTGGCTATTTTATAGGACTTGCAACATGATTTTACTATCAGAAAAGTTTATCATTGTAGATTTAATTTATTAAATTTATTAATTAAATTTAATTTATTAAATATTGATTATATCGGTGAGTAATTCAAGATTAAATTCTTGGTCAGGAAAGAAAAGAGTCAATTACAATGTGGTTGCAGTGGGAAAACACAATCTATTGTGTTATGAAGTTTCCAGGAATAGAATACTGTAGAAAGTAAGGGATTGTAGTATGGTCATTCCAAGCTATTAATCTAAAATTCTTGTTAATATTGAACTAATAATCTGACTGGAACCTGCCTGGTATGAGACTCAAAATATGAAGGATGGAACTAAGCCATCTCAATCTCCCAATGATTAATAAGTAGTAAAAATGGGGGGATGGAGCCAAGATGGCAGAGTAAAAGTAGGGACTCAGTTGAGCTCTCCCCCAAATCCCTCCAAATACCTGTAAAAACAACTCTAAACAAATTCTAGAGCTGCAAAACCCACAAAATGACCAAGTGAAACACATCTCCTGTCCAAGACAATCTGGA
>CM053584.1:220883492-220917110 GCA_028627135.1 Pseudochirops cupreus
CCAATCACAAAGCTACCAAGGCACAGGCATTCCTGGAAAACAAGCCTGGTGCCACAGGCTCCACGTGATCACATTCAGCCTATTAGGGAACAGAGTATACTTTCAAATATCCAAGGGTCCTCAGGGTCACGTAGCCACTTTAGCAAAGGGCCTAGGGGCAGGGAAGATCTTCAGATTCCCATAACAATATCCCAGAGGGGTGGGAGCTGAATGTAGTCAGGCTTGGGCCACATTGCTGCAGAAGGGGCTAGAGCAAGCCTCAGGGGACTGAATGTCTGGCAACTGTGGTGGTTTCTAGACTTCTCAACCCACAAAAGCTGAGGACAGTATGGAAGGTCGGGGGGGGGGGAGGTAGGGAGCAGCACTCTGTGGGACCTGTGTGAAAGAGGAGCATGGTCAGGCCCCAATCTCCAGGCCAGCAAAGGTGACAGGCAGCAGCAGCAATAGAAGCAGCTGCTGCTTCCAGAGCTCTGGGCCCGCAGAATGTGGGGGATTGAGTGGTTGATACAAAAGCCCTGAAGTCTGGGACAGTACACCCATCCCCAAGCCCACACCCACTGGAAGCAGAGTCTTACCTTGAAAAAGAGTTTAAAAGTCAAGTATTTGGCTGGGAAGATGAGCAAATAGCATAAAAAATGTCAGACTATAGAAACTTACTTTGGTGACAAATAAGGTCAAAACTTACAACCATAAGAAGACAATAAAGTGAAAGCTCCTACATCCAAAGCCTCCAAGAAAAATGTGAATTGGTTACAGGCCATGGAAGAGCTCAAAAAGGATTTTGAAAATCAAGGAAGAGAAGTAGAGGAAAAATTGGGAACAGAAATGAGAGTCTTGCAAGAAAATCATGAAAAACAACTCAACAGCCTGCTAAAGGAGATCTCCCCAAAAGTGAAGAATATAACACCTTAAAAATAGACTAAATCAAATGGCAAAAGAGGTCCAAAAAAACCAGTGAAGAGAAGAATTCTGCCTTAAAAAGCAGAATTGGACAGATGGAAAAGGAGGTCCCAATGCACACTGAAGAAAATAATTCCTTAAAAATTAGAATGGAGCAAATGAAAGCTACTGATTTTATGAGAAAGCAAGAAATTATAAAATAGAACAAAAAGAATGAAAAAAAAAGAAGACAATATAAAATATCTCATTGGAAAAACCAATGACTTGGAAAATAGATCCAGGAGAGAGAATTTTTAAATTATTGGACTGCCTGAAAGCCATGATCAAAAAAAGAGCCTAGACATCATCTTTCAAGAAATTATGAAGGAAAACTGCCCTGATATTCTAGAAACAGAGGGTAAAATAGAAATTGTAAGAATGCCGCAGACTGCTTCTTGAAAGAGATCCCAAAAGGAAAACTCCTAGTAATATTATAGCCAAATTTCAGATTTCCCAGGTCAAGGAGAAAATATTGCAAGCAGCCAGAAAGCAACAATATGAGTATTGTGGAAATACAATCAAGATAACACAAGACCTAGCAACTTCTACATTAAGGAATAAAAGAGCTTGGAATATGATATTCTGGAGGTCAGAGGAACTAGGATTACAAGCAAGAATCACCTACCCAGCAAAACTGAGTATAATACTTCAGGGGGAAAAATGGATATTCAATGAAATAGAGGACTTTAAAGCATTCTTGATGAAAAGTCCAGAGCTGAATAGAAAATTTGACTTTCAAATACAAGAATCAAGAGAAGCATGAAAAGGTAAATAGGAAAGAGAAATCATAAGGGGCTTATTAAAGTTGAACTGTTTATATTCCTACATGGAAAGATGATATTTGTAACTCATAAGACCTTTCTGAGCATTAGCATAGTTGGAGGAAATAGACAGATATATGGGGGGGAGAGAGAGAGAGAAAGAGAGAGAGAGAGAGATGGCACAGGGTGAATTGAATATGAAGGGATGACATCTAAAAAATAAAATTAAAGGGTGAGACAGAAACATATTGGGAGAAGAAGAAAGGGAGAGAGAGAATGGGATAGGTTATCTCACATAAAAGAGGGAAGAAAAAGCTTTTACAGTAGAGGAGAAAAGAAGGGAGGTGAGAGGGAATGAGTGAACCTTACTCTCATTGGATTTGGTTTAAGGAGGGAATAACACACACCTTTAGTTGGGTATCCTATTCTACATAAAAGGGAAGAGGATAAGCAGATTGGGGGAGGGAGTAGTCAGAAGCAAACACTTTTTAAAAGGGACAGTATCAAAGGAGAAAATAGAATAAGTGAGGCAGAGCAGGATGGGATAGAAGGAATTACAGTTAGTCTTTCACAACATGACCATTATGCAAGTATTTTGCACAACTACACACACACACACACACACACACACACACACATACATATTGAATTGCTTGCCTTCTCGATGAGGGTGGGTGGGGAGGGAAGAAGGAAGAGAATTTGGAATTTGAAGTTTTAAAAACAAATGTTAAAAATGTTTTTTACAAGCAACTGGGAAACAAGACATAAAGGCAATGGAGTATAGAAATCTATCTTACCCTATAAGAAAGTAAGGGAGAAGGGGATGGGGGATAAGGGGTAATAGAAGGGAGGGCAGACTGGGAGAATGGCAAATCAGAATGCATGCCATCTTGGGGTGGGGGGGAAGGGGAGAGATAGGGATAAAATTTGGAACTCAAAATCTTGTCGAAATGAATGTTGAAAACCAAAATAAATAAATTAATTAATTATAATAAAAATATAAATATTCCATATTCTTAAGAAGCTTATAAAAAAAGTAGTAAAAATGGAATATACTAATAAACAAAAAACTTAAAACCCATTTACAGTAAGCTTTCATATGCCATAACAAACTCATGGCTGGTTCTATTTAAGAACCTATTGGAAAGAAAATTTAATTAAAATGGATAATGATATCTCTCATAAGCATCCCAGCAGAATTTAAGCTTCTTGAGTACGGGGAGTGTTTACTTTTGGTCTTTATATGCCAGCACAAAATATAGCAAATAGTAGATACTTAAAATATCTTTTCTATGGAATTTAATGTGATTAATTATTCTAACTCTCACTGGTATTCCCTCCTCTAAAATGTATCTCTAATCAGTACCACCCAATATAGAAATGCACCATGGGTAGTGGATATAGTTCTGTCCTTACAATCAGAAAGATTGGGCAGAAAGTTTTGCCTCTGAAATATGCTATCTATGTGACTCTGGGCATTTAACTCCTTAGCGACTCCAAGTCAAATCTCTGAGACAATAAGTTATAGAGTAGTTGCAAATCTGAATGAAATTGTGAATATAATTTGTATGTAACATACGAAATGTCCCAAAAGTCTTATTATAGTCAAGCTTTAGTAATTTCAGAAGTATAAATGCTACAATTTTTAAAAAGACTTTTGAAAGTTTCATTATTCCAATTTCCTTTACATTTATTTAATTTTGTGAATTTTGAATAATCATTTTTTTATCTGAATTTCAATAAGACAGGACACCATGTCATTGTGCATTACATTGAGGCAATTTCTGGATAATACTTTCTCAGAGTGGGAAACTGATTAAGGACATCCTCTTGCTTGGCCACCTTGGTCTCCTAATTAATTTCTATTGGAATTTTTCTTGTGGGGTCTCATCAACACTGTTGTGTATGCATTGAAAGGCCATTCTCTGAATGCTCTTAACTCAAGGATTACAAATGGAAGCTTTTCAGTCAGTAGCAACAGCTGATGAAAGGGTTTGCAAAGTTTAAAAATTGCCTAAAGGAATACATAGCACAATATGATGGTAGTGTTGTATTTTAATAAGAAAAATGAACATTTTATGATTTCAAATAGTTAATCCTTCAAGTATTATTTCCTAAGTTTGTAGTGTTTATACTTATAAAATAATTAAGGATTAAAACTACATTGAAATTTTGGGGATACCTTTCATATGTATATGTTTTCTCAACTGATAGAATGTAAGTTCATTAGGAGCAAAAACTATTTTGCTTCTTTGTTTGTTTTCCCAGGGCCTAACAGAGGGCCTGGCCTATATTGGAGGTTTAATAAATGCTTCTTGACTGACCAATTGATTGTAGCAGAACAGGACTGCATTTGTGATCAGATCACCTGGATTCAAACCAAATTCTGTCACATACTAAGTGACCTAGCACAAGTAATTTAATCTCTCAAGTCCTTAATTTCCTAATTGTAGAATGAGTAGTTGGATCTGATAATATAGAAAGTCCCTTTCAGTTCTAAATCTATGATCCTAACTAAATTGGAATCTTCTTGAGGGCAGGGGAAATTTTAGTTGTTCTGTTAATTCTCTGTAATACTTAGCACAATGTTCAACAGCAAGTGCTCAATGAAAGACTAATTTTATGTCTTAAATCAAACATACACCAAATAATGAAAATACTCAGAGCATGAGGTAATCTTAAACTATCTTTGGGTATTCAAAATTGGGAAAAAGACCAACATCCAAAACCAAAAACAATAAAACCCCAGCCAACATGAGAAATATGAAGTACTTTGGTCTGTTGCTTTTTTTTATGCTCTTTGTCATGATCACTCCCCTCTTAGTTAAACTTTGGTCAGCAAGGGAAAAAAAGGTAAATTTCTATCCTACTGATAACCTGTTTTCTTTGCCTTGAAGCAGTAATCACCAGGAAAATATTGCAGAGTCTCAGATTCCATGATAAACTGTGAAATAATAGCATGGATTTTTCAGAGACAGGATGAAATCATGATTTCCACAGAAATGTTGAACTGGTTTGTTACAACCCGAGTCTTGTCTTGGCAATTGTGGCCAAATTCAACTATAAAATTAATCTATCAATATATGTAGCTTGCCCATCTTATCTCAGATGTTGTTTTCCTATGGTAAGTATATGGTGGGAAAACATCTCACTGACTATATTTGTTTTTAAGTGCCAATAATCACTACCCAACTCTACCTGGCACAGACATCATCTAAAGTAGAAACAAGTCCAGTAAACTATGGAAAGGGCCAGAATAAACAGGATCAAAATAGAGTTCTCCTCTGACTCCAATGTTGGATTGAGAACAGGGACAGGGACTTCCTTTATTATAGACTAGAGGAGTCTGTGGGTTTAATAACCTTTAATGAATCATGATAATAAAAATAGACTCAACATCCTCTCTCAAACAACTGAGTGTGTATATGTTTTCTTTCATTTCACAAATTTTTAATTCTCAATTCCGAAATGTCTTAACTCAGGGTAAAATTTGGTGCATCTGCCAAAACCTTGTCTGTATGTGATATCAGTGCTTAACACAACAGTTTTGATACATTTTCTTTCTTTTTAAAAATTTTTATTACCATTTTCCAATATATTTCTTTAAGAAATTGGTTATGTGAATTTGCTTCACATATATTTCCTTTTCTTATCACAGTGCTTTAAGAGACATTTAAATGTTTAATTTTGATAAACATTCATTTTTAATGTGAGGATCGGGATATTCACTGCAGTTCTAAGCACAATAATTTTGGCTAGACTACAAAATATAAATTGCTTTCTTTTGCTTTTGTGAATGGCTTATTAAATAAGATTCATATTAGCTTTTTATTCATTACAAGGACATCAAAAGTGAGCTATAAAGGATCTTAGTGTTTATAGTCCAGAAAAGCATAAGCAGCTCAAAGTAATTCCCTAAAATCATTCCTTTATTTACTTTAAATTATTCATAATGATGGGGTGGGGCAGTGGTGGGCAAAGGGGAAGGCAGGGACAGCATGAATAAGTACAACTCAGAGATTGTCCAATATATTTCAGTTCATCTTTCAATTTGCTCCCCTACCAAGCATTACACAAAAGACTCCTAACAAGTAGCAGAGTTGATTGATATGAGCTTCATCTTTTTTTCCATTCTTCTGGTCCACATCTGTTGGAAATAATGAGCAGAAACTTAACCAAAAAAAGTGAGAGGGAGGGAGGAAGAAAGAAGAGCCAAAGAGCATATAAAATACACCAATTAGATAACCAGCCTGTGAATTATGGAGAGTTTATAGCCATGACACTAGTCTGAGCCACCTAAATCACTATATCTAGTACTTATACTCCCCTCCCCCTACCTCACCCCAATCTCAAATGGTTAATTATAATGTCCTATGCACATGTTTCAGCAAATCCTCAGGCTGGGCAATTTACAATGTGTCCCAAAGGATACTTTAAATAAGGCAGGTTTTTAAAAAATTTTTTTGCCCAAAGCAAATCTATATTTGGTTGGCAGCCATCCCAATGTGAATCAGATGTAGGCAAGGCACCCTTTGCCAGTGCAAAATGGAGGCAGGGTTGCCCAAATCATAACAGCATAGGATTGAGACCTAGAAAGGCCCTTGGAGGACTTCCAGACTTATGCATTCATTTTACAGGTGAGGAAACTTAAGCCAAGAGGTGAAGTTACCTGCCCAAGGCCACATAGGTAAGAAGGAGCAAAGGGAGGATTCAAATCCAGATCCTTGACTCCAGATTCAATGTTCTTTCCACTATTCAATGTTGCCCTTCAACATGTGATATGTTCCCAAGGCACACCCTATAGTGGAACCAGGATTAGGCTTAGAAACTCTAAACTCTTCTCAGTACAAAAAGATTTCTCTATCCATCCCATATTACTCATTGCCCAAGAGTGGGGATAAGAGAATCATTTTATACATTGGAATAGAACATGAATACTACTCTCATTCCTCTCAATTTGGAGTTTGCAATCCATCCTTGATTGACAATGGAACTTTGCATCCCAGTCAGGAAAGGAAAGATTTACACTATCTCAAGAGTTGTCCACATCTAGGCACTTCTCAAATTACATGGGTAAAGTCATGTAATCTCCTTTTGGTTTTTTTAACATTAAGATTTGTGAAAAATTAGAAGGCATACTGGGATTTGCTTGAAGCATTAGCAACATGATACCATTTACTCACGTGGAGAAAATATGTGCTTTGAGGCTTTTCTCCCAGGAGTGATAATGGATTTGTGATGATGCACTGACATAACTGTTCTCTCTAGTGATCAATAATACATTTGTGAGATGGTTGAGCACACACTGTGGTAACGGACCACAGTGAGACCCCAAGACCTCACCTTAAGAGCAACCATGTCCTAACTAAAGAGTTTACCAATAGAGATTCTCTTCAAACAGAAACATCATGGTACTATGGGAAGAGCACTGGATTTTAATCTAGAGCCCTTGTGTTCTAATCCTGAATCTTCAACTTACCACCTGTGTAACCTTGGACAGATCACTTACTCTCACTAGACCTTAGTTCCTTCATCTGTAAAAACAAAGTGTTAGACTAATTGATAGCTAAGGTCCCTTTCAGTTCAAAATCTCAGTATATATGTGAAAGAAATAGTCATTTTTAAAGTTATCGTTAGAGATAGAATATTTTTAGTTTCCAAGTGCTAAAGGGCAATGCCAAAAAGGTAATGAAAGGAGAATTCTATTTTTAAAAAAGGACTTACCTCGCCTGGAATTTTTATTTTTTGGTCATTGGTATATTTTAAGGGTTCAATTCTCACTAGGATGACTCAATGAGATTCTAGGAATGTTTAACTTCTTGTTCTCTGCTCACAGCCTGTTCTCTATTACCAAAAAGGGTCTCTGGGGAATCCTAAAAAGGATACTTCATAGGACCAAAGGTCATTCATAATCCAGTGAGGTTCCTTAAACTTTTGCCAATCTAACGATGCTTGATGAAATTCTCACTCCCACTGGACCATGGAATTGTATAAGTCCAGGTTAGTTCTCTCCTCTATATACTCATAGAATCTCTGAGTTTTATTTTATTTATATGTATCAAGTTATCCATGCCTAAAGTTCACAATTTAGAATGCACAGAAGCCAGTTTAGAAAACTACTGTCTCACCTTCTTTATCTTTTCATCCCATTCTAACCAACAAATGTGTATTTTAAAAAACCCTCTACAAACAAGGCACTATGCAAGATATTGTGGAACCAAAAACAAAAAAGGAATTCGTCTCTGCCTACAAAGAGCTTACATACCACCAGTAGAATACAATCTGTATGCAACTAAGCAAACAGACCAAAGTAATTTTAATTATTGAAGAACACTAAAAACTGGGAGAATCAGGAAAGGTCTTAAGGCACCAGAGTTCTGTTTTGAAGGGGGTGGGGGTTTTTGGAGATGGAGAAGAAAAGAAGTATGATCCTGGTATATGTTTGTCTTCGCAAAGCCACAGAAGAGGGAGACAAAATGACCCATTCTTGGGAGGTATTAGACTAAGTGACCTGGAACAGAACATGTGTGAAGGGAAATAATATAAAATAAAATCAGAAGAGTAAGTGAAATTAGATTACTCTTACTAAATATGGAGAAAAAGAAGAAAAAATATTCCATGAGGCACATAATATCTGCACAGTAATAACTAAAGTTGACCTTACCCATAAGCAAGTAGACAAAGACTTTTATGGTCTGATTTTAGAAACTCTAGGAAAGTTTATCCCAACCCCAAAACATTTCCTTCACATTCCTGACAATGCCTGTACCTAACATCTTTTAACAGGGGACAAAGTCATTCATTTGACAACTAGAGGTGAAGAATCTTCCCCCTAAAAGTAAAACTCATGAAGCTTGGTTTATGAAAATCATGAGATCCCCACAATCAGTTGCAGAGCATATAATATCCTTGCCTGGAAGCAGGTTTTGATAGGAAGGGAGCATGAGGGCATAGAACCCTTAAAATTCTGGAAGAAAGGATACTATGGAGAGAATACAAAACACCATGAAAAGGAGGCAGCATGGAAAGAGGAGGTTGTGGCCGTGTAAAATTAACTTCTATTTCACAATTTTGCCTAGGGTCCTAAAAATTGTAACACAGGTATTGAATGTAAGTTAATAACATTTATTATATGAAGTCAAGTACTTGTCTAATGTTTAAGAATACAAAGAAAGGCAAAAACAGTGTCCCTATCCTTAATGAGCTCATAGTATAATGGATGAGACAAGATGCAAATAACTATACACACATTAGATATACAACAGTATGAATCAAATGTAATCTACAGAGAAAGCCCTAGCAATATGATACTTGAAGGACACCAAGGATGTCAGGTAGAGGTGAGGAAGCAGAGCATTTCAGGTATAGGGGACAGCCAGTAAAAAGGTACGAAATTGAGAAATGGTGCCATTTGGGAGAAATAGCAATGAAACCAACATCATTGGATCATAGCATACACAGAGAAGAAGAAAAAAATATTAAGAACAGTGGAAAAGCAGGAAGAGACCAGGTTATGAGGGGGTATAAGTGCCAAAGAACATTTTCTATTTGATCTCTGAGATCATAGGAAGTCACTGGAATTTATTGCATAAGAGGAGATGACATGATCAGATTTTCACTTAGGGAAATCACCTTGGAAGGTGAATGAGAACAGACTGGAGCGGGGAGAGACTTGAATTAGGGAGACCAAATAGCAAGTTATTGCTATAGTCTGGGTGTGAGGTGATAAAGGCCTGTATCAAGATGGTGACTATGAGAGTTGAGCAAAGAGGGTCATATACAAGAGATAATGTAAAGATAGAAACAACAAGACTTGGCAACAGATTGAATATGGATGGGGATTGAGAATGAGGAATCGAAAATGATGCCAAGGTTGGGAGCTCTTTCAACTACAATCACTTAGTTCTTACTAATGGTCTGTTGTGGCACAGGGTCATCTGTATGTAAAATATCACATTCTCCATCCTCACAGATAATACACATTATTATTTTATCCACTTATTTACTGAGAAAAGTGTTCTGCATAGAAGGTCCCATATGATTCTACTCAATTCCTCTCCTGTAATTGTCACCAAGAATAAAAATCTACAAATAAAGTCCTATTTGATTTAATGATAGGGATAGGGTTTGGATTCATTATTTCATATATTGTATAGGGAATTCCCAAGTGAGGAAATTCTCTCAATAATACTGGTCAGCACCTTCTCTGAAACTTAAAGTCTTAATGAGTTGCTTAGAAGTCAGTTCATTATGCACTACACTAAGCTACTTTTCAAGTTAAACCTTATTTATTATCACATTAGTATATAATATTTAGTATCCTTGTGTGAAAATGACACTTAAAGAAAAAATATTTGTGAGAAAGTCAAAGTTCTTTTTCATCTATTATACCTCTCAGACCAGGAAGAACTTAAATTACAGATTTGGGTTTGTTTTGTTAACTGAACAAAACTCCTACTCCAATGCCTCATAGTGGCCTGGCATTGACCTTGGGTTTCCAAAAGCTGAGCCAACAGAATACAAGCTAAGGCATGTTAAACCACACTAGAATGATTTTAAGGATGATCCCAGAGTTAGATAATCTCTACTGTCTGAAGGCTAATCTAGCTAAGTACAGAAGGGCTCATCACCAGAACTTGATACATTATAGGCCATTAAAAAAGATAAACATATAAAGCAGTCTTCATTACTGTGTCCTTGAACTAAATATCAGAGGTTCTTAACCTGGGATTCATCACCTTTTAAAAATATTCTGACAACTCTATTTCAACATAATTGGTTTCCTTTATAGCCCTATGTATTTTGTTTCATATATTTAAAAACATTATACTGAGAAGGGGTCCAAAGGCTTCAACTGACTTCCAAAGGGTCAATGCCACAGAAAATGTTAAGAACACTTAAGAACATCTTGGGGGAGGCTAGGTAGCACAGTAAATAGAGCACCAGCCCTGGAGTCAGAAGGACATGAGTTCAAATCCAGCCTGAGACACCTAACACTTACCAGCTGTGACCTTGGGCAAGTCACTTAACCACAATAGCCCCCTCCAAAAACAAAACAAACAAAAAAAAAGAACACTTAACCTTTATCGGTGCATTGACTGTTACTACTTTTAATTTAAGATTTTTATCCAGTGATAAGTCAGTGTTAAACATTGAACAATAAATATCATTGAGAAAAACACCTGTAAAATAACGAAGAAAAATATTGGTTACCAACATAGAAGTCATTTTCCAATCAGTTGTCAGTATGTGTTTAATCATGAACTCCTGGAAACAAAAGGGAAAATCAATGTCAAATGAGGAGTAATGATATAATACCGTATAATCATTGTAGTTCCAATTTAACTTTAGAGAGGCTAGACTCAAAAAAAATGGACAATTAACAAATATAAAGCCACTTACACTATGACCATTTCTTAGAAAAGTTTAACTGTTAAAAAAAAGATCTAAGCAACAAGGACGCTGAAAAAGTCCAGAAACCTCCTCAACCAGCAAAAGCTTGATGTCCTTGCCAACCTGAATGACAGGAGAGCCAAGGGCTATACTCCCTTAGAGGATATGCTAATGCAAAAGATTACAGGGGGATATGGGAAAAACAAGTACAGTATTTCCTCAAAAAAACAAAAGAAGTTGAAGGGGAAATGAATTTACAAAGTGCTTATCATGAGACACAGCTAAACCAGATCATCCCAAGAGCATTTGTGGAGGAAATCATTCCTGTTCCTCTCATCTCCCATATTCAGCAATTTATCAAGTTATTCAGTCACTTAATAGTCAACAGAGATTTATTAAGCACTTACTCTGTGTCAAGCACTGTGCTAAGTACGGAGGACATGAAGAAAAAAGGCAAAAATGTGTTTTTGCCCGCCAGGTGCTCACAAGTATAATGGAGGAGACAACATGCAGACAAAATATGTACAATGTAAATGGAGGTGGGGCAATCTCAGAGGTAAGACACTAAAAGTGGGAATGTAGGGACTAAGGGAAAGGAAACCAGGAACTCTTGAAGAAGCCACAGTCAATTTCATCTACACAACACAACATCCCTCACATCCAATCCCTGATTTCTATTTCTACTGCCACTAGTACAGACCCATATTGTCACCATCCTGAATACTGCAGTATACTTCATATAGGTCTTTTAACCTCCACTCTTCCATTTCCATTCCCCTCTTTAATCCATCATTTGTCATTGTCAAAATATTTCTGTAAATTTCCTCATACCACTCTCAAAAATCTTCTGTGTCTTCCTATTTGTTCTAGAGCTAGAATAAACTTAAAATTATGTAGTTACAGTGAGAGATAGATAGACAGCCCAGGTTATGTACTGGCATCTAGAATACTGTCAAAGCACCAAAGGAAAACCTATGTGTAGGTAACATCTTCTTGAGGATTTCTTTGGAAGATTAGAGTTAAGAATTGCACAGCATGAGAAGATATAGATTAACTGTGATCTACACTGGTGGAAAGAATATCCATATTTGAAGAGAATACAAGTACACTGAATTATTGAAATATTTGTTACTGTGAACCAAATGTGACCCAAGGGTAAATAAAACACACGGGAAAAGAAAATGAATGTTTTAGATAGGTCTATAAAGATTAAGACCATGAGCACAAATATTATTTCTCCACTAACTGCCATGTGATTTTACACAGGGACTTGCTTCTTTCCTCTACTTTCCAAGGGACAAAGGATAACTGCAAACTTGTAATGATAGTTTGATCAACAGACATTGAATTTAAAGTTTGAATTCCTATTCTTCATTGTTTCAGGCATACATATAACCAGGATTTAAAGTAAAATATTTTCATGAAAAGAAAATCCAGAGTAAGAGCACAAAAGTAGAGTTAATCTCTTCATGACTGCTTTCTTGGTTCTGTCAATGTATTCATCTGGATATTCAAATGGCTCTGTGATCTCAAAGCTCCCTCAAACAATGCCATTCACAACTCATCCATGCCTACCCATCCTGTGTAACCACTGTCCACATCCTCCCCATTGTTATGTGTAGTTCATTCCAATAAGAAAACTTAAACTTTTTTCCCCTAATTTGTGCATTAAGAAATGGCAAAGGGAGATGGTTTCAGAAAAGCCCAGGAATACTTACATTAAGTGGTGCAAAGCGAAGTGAGCAGAATGAGGATAACATTTTACATGATAATAACAAAATTTTACCACTGGTCAACAGAGAAAGACTTAGATAATCCAATCAACATAATGATCTAAGACAATTCCAAAGGACTCATAATAAGAAATGCTATCCACTTTGAGAGGGAGAACTGATGATCTCTGATTATAGCTGAAACATACTTTTTTCACCTTTATTTTTCTTCGGTTTCTCTTTTTATTGCAACATAGCTAATAGGGAAATGTGTTTTGCATGACAGCATATATAATTGATATCATTTTGTTTGCCTTCTTCATGAGTAGGAAAGGAACAGGAAGATGGGAGAAAATTTGGAAATCAAAATTTTTAAAAATGAATGTTAAAAAAATTAATTTTAAAAAGTTCTCTGTTATGTGTTGCAATTTATTCACACCTACTAAGGTCCTCTCCATTGCCTAAATAATTAAATTTTCCCCCTAAATGTATGGAAAATTGTTATTATACTTGACTTCCCTTGCTTTATACCTATGAAAGAATAATCTTCTTCTGAATGATATAGAAAGTCTTTCCCAGACACTTTAGCTCAAGAAAAAAATATCCAAATGTATCTTGTCCTATTGCTCTTTCATATCAAATGCCACTTGGGTCTTTTGAGCTTTTGTTATTAAATCCATGGTTCATATACAACAATGAATATCTTCTATTTTAAAAATAATTGTCACATACATTCTCTCATTTGAATGTGGTGGGGTTTTTTAAGGTTAAAAAACAATGATAAAGGATAATTAAATCATTTAAGAATTGTGCTATATTCAGTGAATACATCAAATATATCTCATAAGAATTATATAATTTCAGAGCAGGAATGAAGGTCATACATTTAATCTCTCCAAAGAAAAAGAATCCCTTAAAATATGGTTGATAAGAAGTCAAGCAACCTTCACTTCAAGACTACCACTGAAGGAAAACTTACCACCCATTCTACTTTCAAACAGTTCTAAATGTTGAGTTTTTTCTTATGTTAATCTGAAATCTCACTCTATAATTTCTACTCACTGCTCCTAGTTCTCTCCTCCCTAGGATTAGCAGAATAAATTTAATCGCCCTTCTACATTTTAGACCTCAAAATAGTTTTTTTTAATTATCTATCATATTATTAGAAAAACATGGATAGACTTGCACTAAATAAAGAGCAAAATGAGCAGTAAGCAAGAGAATGAAGATTTCAAATACGGTCTTTTGCCTCGAAATCCAGAGCCCTTTCCATTGTACAATGCTACCCATAATTTTCAGTACTCTCAGCATTGGACTTTCCTCTTCTACATACAATTCAGTTTGCCAATGTCTATCCCAAAATATGGTAGAAAAACCAATATTCTAAATGGTGCTAGGGCAGAGCAAAGTGAGTGTACATTGTTCTAGAGACTATATTAGTATTAACACACCCTAAGAATACATATTAAAGTCTTATTTTCATGGTTCCTCATGAGGTGGAGGTAAGCCCTATTCTAGGTAATTTTAGATCATAAGAATTGTAGGATATTCTGGTATATAATAGGGTGAGTGGTATAGAGGAAAATCTCACCTCTCTTTTTTTACTACTTGTGACTTCAGGCAAGACTTCCCACGGCCTCAGTTCCTCAACTCTAAATGACAGGGTAGGACTAAATTGACCTTCTGTCTCTGCCTTTAAGACCCTATGATCAGACCACCTAAATTTTGAGAGATCAGAGTGGCCGCAGATAACTTTTTCAGTCACCACTCTCAAAAGACCTTAGGCCCTAGATAGGTTATAATCTACACTCATTACAGTACTGCCCACAACAATGAAATTTCAAGGTCATCAAATATTGAAGGAAGATATTAACTTTTTTTTTCTGCCATGCCATACTATTTGAATTCCATTAAAAACTTCAGATCTCTTCTACGTGAACTATTGTTTAGACCCACCTCCTTGATCCTACAATTATGTAGTCAAGATGTTTAAGCCCACATATAGTCCTTGGTTCATTTACTCCTGCTATATCTTTTATGCTCCTACTTTTAAAAACTAGTCAATTTCATTCTTTGTGATATGGCTTGATGCTCAACATATCTAACCCTATGATTTTTTTCAAAGAAAGATCAAAAAAGAATCTCATTTTTTATTGATTCCCAAAAATTATGACCAGGAAAACATTACCAAATATCATTATATGACTACTCTACCATCTACACAAAATATTTAAGAAGGTCATTTATATACATGAATTCAGGGCATTCTTGATAAGGGTATTAATAGGGACCAAGTAATATTTTTCATATGTTATTCTACAATGAAACACAACTTTACCATTTCACAACTGACTGAAAGATGTAGAGAACATAAGGTTCCACTGCACTTACTATTTCTCAATTTAAAAAAAAATCATTCAATTCAGTAAAACAAAATGCACCTTACAGGTTATTTTACAACAAGATATGTCCTACTCATATGTCAAAATCATTCAAGTCTTCTTGGAGAAGTAACAACAGAAATAACTTCATTCAGTGACCTTCTGGTAATGAACACTAAGCATTATATAAAACAGGGAAATGTATTCTTGTCAAAAGAGTTGGCCATTTTGAAATGGAAGATCCAGTGAAGAGTTTTAATCAAGGAATGGGCATGTAAAGGGTGAGGAGGCAAGGATGGGCCAGCATCATGGAAGAGAACAGAAACACTTGAATATTCAAGTAAATCTTATTTTATCAAATTTAACACATAATTCTATAACAAGGATTCTTAAACTTTTCTTTTTCCTTTTGTCATGGATCCCTTTGGCAATCTAGTGAAGCCTATGGATCTCAAAATAGGCTTTTTAATGCATAAAATAAAATATATAAGCTTCAAAAGAAACCACATATTTTAAACAGAGATGCAATTTTTCCCATGGAATTTGTTCATGTACTCCTTTAAATCTATTCCTTAAACTAAAAATCTCTATTCTAAATTGTCAAACATTTTTAGATGCTGATTTTTTTCAGTACTTTAGTTTTCACTTCAAGATTTAGGTTATTTGTTAATTTGACAAACATACCATCAATGACTTTATTCAAATCATTTTCTTTTTAGTGAGACTGTCACACAGTCCAACCTGAAAAGTTTTAGGACAGTTTTGGTTTAA
Organism: Pseudochirops cupreus; assembly: GCA_028627135.1. Lineage (NCBI taxonomy): Eukaryota > Metazoa > Chordata > Mammalia > Diprotodontia > Pseudocheiridae > Pseudochirops > Pseudochirops cupreus. The sequence continues at coordinate 220,899,450 of CM053584.1, forward strand.
TATCTATTATACAGGGTATCCCAACAATTTCAGGGCAGTTTTAAGCTTATAGATATTAAACCCAAAAAAATTGCTTCCAGAATCACCACTATAACTAGAGTTATGTGTGTATGTACGTGTGTATATATGTGTGTGTGTGTGTGTGTACATATATATATATACCTAGTTCTAGTATTCCGTTGTCTAATAAAATTAATTTTTTAAGTTGGGATCAGTTACAGCAGCAAGTTTGATAGAGGATCTCATAAAACCTCAGGGCAAGAAAAGACTTCAAGGATGATTTATGCCAACCCCTTTATATTACAGATGAGGAAACTGAAACTCCAAAAGATGAAATAATTTGCCCAGAGAGATTGGTAACAAGGGTAATAATTGAAATTCTTTTTCTTCTTTTTTGTTACATTTTGAGTTCTGAGCTGTCTCCCTTCCTCCCTCCCTCCCTACCCCACACTGGAGAAAGTCAACATTTGACACAGAGATGTATATATCTCTGTATATATCAGTTCTTTCTCTGGAGGGGTACAGCATCTTCCTTCACAGGTCTTTTGTAGTTTATTTGAATATTCATGTTACCGAAAATAGCTTGGTCATTCAGTTACTCTGAAAAATACTGCTGTTACTGTAGGCAGTGTTCTAATGATTCTGATCTTTTCACTCTTTATTATTTTATGTAAGCCTTTCTGTATTTTTCTAAAACCAACTGGCTCATCCTTTCTTATACCACAGTATTATTTCATCATAATTATATAACACAACATATTCAGTTGTTCCTCCAAATGATGGACATCTCCTTAATTTCCAGTTCTTTGTCACCACAAAAAGAGCTGTTATACATATTATTTTTGTACATAGAGGTCTTATCCTTTTTCTCTCATCTCCTTGGGAAACAGACCAAATAGACATATAGCTGGATCAAAGGGTATACATAGTTTTTCCACATCCTCCCCCACACCAACATTGATCATTTCCCCTTCTGTCATTTTAGCCAATCTGAAAGGTGTAAGATGGTATCTCAAAACTGTTCCAATTTGCATTTCTCTAATAAATGATTTAAAACATTTTTATTACTATATATAGCTTTGATTTTTTTTCTTCCAAAAACTGCCTTTTCAGGTAATTTGATAAGGTATCAGTTGGGGAATGACTTGTATTCTTATAAATTTGACAGAGTTCTCTACATATTTTACATATGAGGTCTTTGTCAAAAAAATGTCTATAAGAGTTTTCTCCCAATTTTCTCTTCTCCTAATTTTGGCTACATTGGCTTTATTTGTACAAAACCTTTCTAATTAAATGTAATCAAAATTAGCCATTTCACATCTCACAATGCTCTCTACTTTTGTTTATTCATAAATTCTACTCTTATCCATAAATTTGCATAATTAAAATTCAAACTGAGGTATTTTTCATCCAAATTAAATATTGTTCCAGGTTAACACATAGATTGAACTTGGATTTTGTGTGTTTATTTGGACAATAATGTAATCACCACAACTTTACATCTGTTACACAGCAGATGAAACATGAATGAAGTCTTTCAAAATTTTCTTATCTTCTCTACTTTCCTTCAACTTCCACTGCCCGTTATTTTCATTCAACTGCCCCCAACTGCACCTGAGGCAACTACTGCCTCTGCCCTATCCCCCCCCAGGTCTAATGCCCCCCAGGGAGCTGTATCCCCACACACACTTTAGGAACCCATGGGCTAGATGATGCTTGACATAAACCAAGTGTTTAATGAAGGTTTGTTGACTAAGCTGAAATATTCTACTTATCATTTCATATAAATTTCTACTCACTTCTAATTTCCTATAATATTTATCTTCTGTCACTTATATTCTGCCTTCTCAAATAATCTCATACCAACACTGAGCTCTGGTACGCTATGAAATTGTTCTCAGAGGGAAAAACAAAATACAAACAAATCCATAGTAATTAAAGTGGTCTAACTATGCACACCAAAAAAAAAACAACAACACCCACCCCCAAAGGAAATGAAAAATTGAATCTTGTTCATTCCAAGCTTTTTATAGCTGCATGACAGCTTATCAATCAATCAATGAACATTAACTGCCTACCATTTGTCAGGCACCATGATAGGCACCGAAGATATGAAAAGAGTCAAAATACAGTTTGTGCTCTTAAGAAGCACCCAATCTATGGGGGAGACAGCAAACAAATAAATATATGCACAAAACTATATACAGGATAAATAAGAAACAATAAACAGGGGAAAGGCGATAGAATTAAGAGGGGTTGGGAAAGGCTTCCTGTAGAAAATAGGATTTTAGTTGAGAGTTAAAGGAAGCTAGGGAAGTCAGTAGGCAGAGATGAAGAGCTAAAACATTCCAAGCATACTAGATAACCCGAGATAGTGCTTAGAGTCAAAGAGTGGAGTATCATGTTCCTGGAACAGCCAGGAGGCTAGTATCCTTGGATTGAAGAGTACATGGCAGAGAGTAAGGTATAAAAAGACTGGAAAGGTAGAAAGGAACCAGATTATGAAGAACTTTGAATGCCAAGCAAAGGATTTTATATTAGATCCTAGAGGTGATAGGGGTCATCCGAGTTTAGTGAGTGGGGTAGTAACATGATCAGACCTTCATTTTAGGAAAACCACGTTAGTGACTGAATGGAGAATGGATTGGAGTGAGGAGAGACATGAGGCAAGTAAACCCACCAGAAGGCAATTTCAATAGTGAAGGTGTGAGGTGATAAGGGCCTTCACCAGAATGGGGGAAGTATTAGAAGAGAGAAGGGGACATACTCAACCAAATTAGTTTACCAAATTAGGCCTGGACAAGCACTGCAAATGGACCATGAGCTCAGCTTGAATGAGTAGGAAGAATATATCAGGTTGCATTGCATTTAGACAATTGCTCAAGTGCTTGGACTTGATCTTAAAAACTGTCTTCAAGAGCCCATTTTATTAATAACAGTATTCTTACAGGAATGCCGTATGGCTGCCATTCATGAAACATCATGATCTTAAAAGAATTTAAAGTACAAATAACCCAAATGTCAATGGCTTCCTATTACCTCTAGTACAAAATACAAATTCTTCCATCTAGCATCATGGGTCACCCATAATCTGGCTTCATCTTACCTTTCCATCCTGATTTCACATTACTCCCTTTCATATCCTCTGTTTTCCAGCTGGCTGGACTGCTAGACGTTCCCTGAAATTGACATTCCATTACCACCTTCATTCTTCTGGGCAAACTGCGCCCCCTTCATGGCTTAAATGTATTCCATCCTCCTCCCTATCTTTTTTCAAGGCTCAGCTTAGGTAAAATTTCCTCTGTGAAGCCCTACCTAAATGGCTTTTGCAATCCTCCATCCCATATAGTAGTGCTTTCTCTGTCCTCAGAGTATCATGCATTTAATTTTATGTGTATATGTTATAGCCCTAAAAGAATGCCAGCTCCTCTAGGTCAGGGACTGTCTTATTTTTGTTTTATGTTTTGCATTCCTGACACCTCACACAGTACCTTAAATATTAAGAACTTAACAAATGTTTGCTGAAAAAAATGAATGGAAAAATATTTATTGGGCTTAAGCAGCTATAGGATATTGCCAATGATGATAATGGTGATGATAATGATGATGCACATGTGTGCATGCATGAGAGTGAGTGTGTGTGTGTGTGTGTGTTTGTGTTTGTGTGTAGAATAAAAGATTTTCAAGATTATCAATGTCTAGAAAACAAAGTGGGCCAATCATGAACCAAGAATGAAAGACACCAGACTAACAGTCGAAGTTCTATATTCATACCCCGAAATAGGAAAACTAAAAGAAATAGGCCTCTAGAAAACTAGTAGAAAACAGAAAAGAATTTCACAAGCTTAGATAGGGAGGGTTATGATCTATGGTGAAATTACAAATACATCAAAGTATAAAAACAAGGCATATGTTCATATATCCCATTTTTCACCCATTTTATATTATTATTCCTTCCTTGCTAATTAAAACGTAGTAGCTTGAGGATAAGAATATATCTTATAACTCCTTGTATCTGTATGCAATAAGGGCCCAACAGTGTTAGCCATTGTTAGTTATGGTCATGGCTACTGACTTTAAAATCCAGAAGGGATTTGGGAAATCATCTAGCTCAACTCCATTATTTTCCAGATAAAGAAATAGAAACTCAAAGAAATGAAGCAAAAACCCAACTCAAAGTCAAATAATTTTATAGTTAGATATCTAGGACTACAACTTGTGCCCTAAATCTGAAGCCTCTTAATTCCTCCCTGACTCCTGACTTAGTACTCAGGAGTACTTAGTACTTAGTACTCCTACTATGCCACACTGGATTTCACTTCTGGAAATTGTATTTCTTGTCTGTTATACTGAAGTCCAGATTTTTCTCTGCAATCAAATACAGTGAAAATTCCATTCTATAATATTCTGCCAAATTCGATGCACTATAGAATCTATTCTTTCTACCCAACTCCTCAAAAAAGAAAAATCTTATTGTTTTTCTCTTCCCAAAGAAAATGTTAGTAAAGTCTACCAACTACCCTCTTGCCCTAGATATTCCTTGGGGATGGGTTAAGGAGGATATGAGAGAGTGGTGGTGTTTTTTTCCCCAAGCTTTTAGAGAATTTGAAAAAAAAATTATCTAGGTGGGAAACACACTACATAAGAGCTGAGAAAAAGCAGTCAATCAGAAATGAATGGAGCTGATTTTTGTTCCTGACAGCTGACCACATTTTATTTGGGGCCAGAGACTAGGGGAGAACCCAGGCCCAGCCAAGTAAGAGGCTTAAGAGCAAAGGTAGGTGTGTCCTTTAACAATTCCCATATCATTCTCCAACATGGAAATCCTGAACCTGTGAAATACCACCCTCTGTTGGTTGGCCTGTGACAGAAGACTTTTCTTCTGAAACAGGTTATCTATTACCATCTGCTGCCAACTGCCAGAACTATAGGCAGAAGACAAGAAGGTGGAGAACATAAGTGAAGCCCACCACTCAGAGCAGTAGTAGTTCTCAACCTTCCTAATGCTACGACCCTTTAATACAGTTCCTCATGTTGTGGTGACTCCCCAAACATAAAATTATTTTCATTGCTACTTCATAACTGTAATTTTGCTACTGTTATGAATTGTAAGGTAATATCTGATATGCAGGATGTATCTTCATTGTTACAAACTGAACATAATCCACAGGTTGAGAACCGCTGACTTAGAAAATAATGGCTTTAGATCTGAAAGGGACTTTAGTGGTTGAGTCCAATTCCTTCATTTCGGAGATGAGAAAACTAAAGCCCAGAGAGCTTGAGCATGGTTATGCAGGTAATAAGTAACAGAATCAAGACTTGAACCAAGATCTCCAAATTCCAAATCCAGCACTATTTTCCTGCTGCACTATATTTTATCTCCATAGGTTGGACATTCTGGATGAGTGATGCTAGTCTACTCTTTGTTAGGAAGTGTGGAGAGCTTCAGGGCAGATTACATGCTGTAGGATTATTGGGTACAACACTGACTGGAAACACAATTGCATATTTCTAAAGGACTGGGACTACTCAGGTCTCTAAAGATGGATTTTTCATTGGTGAACACTGGTATTCTCTGCAGACTCTTATGAGAGTTCTATTTGTTTTTTACCAATCCCCCATAATGCTAAGTGCCTTCACTCTGTTGATTACTTAGAATTTATCCTATATGTGTATCTTGCTTGTGCACAGCTGTTTGCATGTTATCTCCTCCGTTAGACTATTAGGTTCTTGAGGGCAAGGACTGTCTTTTGCTTTTATTGTAGCAAGTAAAAAGAACTCAGTTGGGAAGAGATAGAGAAGTCACATTTTAATCCTATTCCATTTTTCATCCAATCTGCTGCATTGAGAAGGAGTTGTTGAGGGACAGCTACAAGTTTAGCTGTAAATTTGAAAAGTCTGAGGTAGAAAACCTTTAGAAAAACTACTGAGTGTTATCAAAACAGAAAGCTATCAAACATTCAACTACTTCTCCATCTACAGCTTTACCTTTCCCTGTGAACTATCATATTATATATATAAATATATATAAACAAAATATATGTAATATAATTACATATAGCAAATATGTATAATATATTATGCATATGGCAAAAAGTTTATTTACATACATACACACATAAAATTCCCCCTCCCCCCTTATAAACAGCATACTGCATTCTTTCATCATTACTACTACATAGAAATGGCATGGAGAAAGCACTTGTCTTCAGGATTTTAAGAACAACATTTTGGATTCTGATAAGGACCTAGTATAAACCCTTCATTTTCAAGTGGAGAACTTGAGGTTGAGAAGCAAAGTGATTTACCCAAGTGACATATTGGAAGCATGTTGCTAATACCAGCCTTGCACTAGGATACTGGGACTTCAAATCCAGGGGAGTATGGCAATAACATGATTCAATGGGTATTTAGGAATAAATTAGAATAATTAGTAGATATCCATTGTAGGGAGAAACAGAAAATGCATGAATCACTCCCTTGTTTATAATTTAAACAAATAGACTCATATTTATTTAGCTATTCTTAGAATCTTACTAGATGACAAACTATTAATGACTTACTTTCTTTAATAACCCACATCTTTCATTTCATACTAAGAATCTGAGCTCATTCATCACCAAAACGCCCCTTCAGCCTCTCAGTCTAAGATAACTCCATGAACTCAGAAACAAGTGGCCAGGTTTAGTCAAGCTAAAACCTAAGGATATGTAGAGAAAAGAGATGGAAAAGAAAATAAAAATTAGCTTGTTTAACTAAGGTACAATTCAAAAATTAGCTAATTGTTTCCCATTCAGTCTTTAGCGCTTTTTCCTTAACTATGTTTTTCTTTTTTTCTTTTTGCCTCTAGTTATTCCAGAATCAAAATGTTCCTGGAATAGTGCACCAGAATTTCCTGAAGTAAACAAAATGTCAAGGAAATCCAAGGCACAAAGTTGCATGAGAAATTTGCTGCTGATTCTTTTCAACTCAACTCAAGAAATGTGTGTTTACTTATTGAGCACCTGCTACACAGAGCATGTTGCAAGGCTTTGCAGATGATATATGGATAAGTATGACAAAGTTCTCCCCCTTAAAGAGCTCATAGGCCATGATGGGCAGTAGAGAAGAGAAAACCAGTATACAGGAAAACTTAGCACAGGCAGAATATGGTAAAGTGCTAGACTGGGTAGAAAAGTATCTTACAAGTTCAGAAGGTATCATAAGGTAAAGTGATTTGGAAACTTTATTCATAAATATAAACATCATTCAATTATTATTGTTGTTATAGTTGGCTTGGAGGAAAGGCAAATTTTATGAAGGAAGCAGCATTTGAGTTTGTCCTTGAAGGATGGACAGAAAGGACTTCATTGGCTGTTAAGTGAAATGGGCCTTAATAACAAGTACAATTCTCTCGATTTACACATGAGGAAACAGAGGTACATAGTGCTCATGTGATTTGCTGTAGGTCACATAAGGATGGCAGAGATGAGATGTGAAACCAGATCCTCCAACTTCCCATATTTTCAATAATCAAAAAGAGGGAAGGCGGTAATACAAGTAAAAGGAACAATATAGACAAAAATAATGACCAGAGGATTTTACATTTAGAGCTGGAAGAAACATTATAGGTCATCTAATCCAACCTCCGCATTTTACCGATGAGGAAACTAAGGCACACTGAAGTGAAAGGACAAATGCATGGTCCCAGAGGACATGAACAAAAGTAATGTTGATATTAACAGGGATCTTATAGCCATCTAGACAACGTTATCATTTTACAGAGTAGGGAACTGGCACCGAATGAGGCTGGGAGCCCCACTAAAAGTCACACAAGTAAAGACCAGAAGTAGAATTTGCATACAGGTCACCTGGCTGCAGAGGCCTCGTCTGTTGTAACATGGTGGGAAAATGGAGGTGTGCTCAAGGTAATGCAGTAGAAAGAAGGTAGGATAAGGAGGCTAGTGATACAGATTCAAATAACAGCTCTGCTGCTCTTCTCTCAATGTGAATTTGGGCAAGGCAGTTAACTTCTCTTGGCTTCTATTGTCTCATCTGTAAAATGTGGAGATTAGCCTAGATAACCTTCAAGGCACCTTCCACCTCTGAGTCTGAAATGTCTCTCTGATCTCAGAAACAGTTGACCAGGCTTAGTCAGACTAAAATCTAAGGAAATGTGGAGAAGAGAGGGGAAATAATGATAGGGAAAAAGTTGGGGGCCATTAACAACTTAACATACTCTTTTTAGTAATATTTTGTGAAATAATTCTACGCTCGTGGACTCTTAGCTGAGAAACTCAAGGTTAATGATGTCACCTTATTATAATTTTCAACTTAGTGGCATTCATTCACCTCATTGTTGTCGCTTTGTCTGTCATTATCCTGAGTATATACATGGGTATATATGTCTCCAGGCACTCATTTATAATGGATTCACTCACTCTGTGCCTTTATTACATGCCAAGTATATATTATATAAAGGACACTGCTTCTCTGGGGAATAATCAGGCCTAGGATATTGTGTTTCAGTTTTATGATGAAGTGCAGACTTCCAAATGAAAGATTTGTCTTCTAATAGGAAGAGTTGAATAGGAAAGTACTTTTTAAAAATCCATCTGGTTATATTTAAGGCTCTAAAAAAGTAATATGTACGAATATCAGCTGGCTTGTGGCCTACAACATTTTCACTGAATTGTGAATTGTATTAATTTTCATTAATTTTAAGCTGCTCTTCTTCAACCTGACAAACTTCAAGGCTATCCTGAGGAAGTTGAAAGGATCACAAAGACCAGTATTTCAAAGCTCCAGACTGAAGTCCAAAAATATTTAAATGACTTGCCCCAAAACACACAGACAATAAGGGGCAAAGCTGAGAATTGAAGCAGGGTCTTCTAACTCCAAGTATCTTCAAGGGCCAAAAAAGGAAGGAGGTCACTACAAGGAGAAGGGACCACATGGAGAAAGGTGAGGAGAGAGCTCTTTAAACTTCCTTCCAATTATAAAACTATGATTCCATGAGTGCAGAGGTAAATTGGATGGGGTTGGGGAGGAAACAATAATTTGGTCCTTTATTAACAGTAACTTTAATTAGTTACATTTTTGTTGTTGTTGTCTTTTGATGGCAACTGCAGGAAGAATGTTGAATGGTTAAGTCAGGAGACAATTAAGACTAAATCCCATATTTGACACTGTGTGACCATGGGCAAATACTTTAACCTCTCTGATCTTCAATTTTTCTCCTTTCCTTCCTTTGATACAAAATAAAAGATAATAATACTTGCACCATCTAACTCACAGAATTGTAAGGAAAACATCTCAAAAATATAAAAAGGCCTTATAAATTAATACTATTGATACTTTGACAGTATTATGTCCATATTATATAATTGAAATATAAAATACATTTCATAAAGGTCTAAATAATACTGTGTTTGACACAAAATGATATATAAATTTTATTGTTGAATAGGTCTCAGGCCCAAGGAGAATTCCTGAAAGAGGTCAATAAGAATTTTAAAAATCAAATAAGAGTAGCATCTCTCTCTCTCTATTGGTGATCAGCAGATTGAGTCTGCTTGAATGAGTCCTTGGAAGGATTCTATCATCTCTACACAGACAGTTCAAACATTTCTATATCTATCTGTAATCTCTCTCCTGAGTTCCACTCCCACGTCACCAACTAAATTACCTGCTGGACAACTCTTTTCTAGATATTCTATTGGCACCTCAAGCTCAGGATGTCTAAAACTGAATTTATCATATTTCTCCATAAGTCTACCCATTCATCCAAACTTTTCTATTTTTCATCTTTAACTCTTCCATATTCCTCATCTCTGTCACACAAAATAATCAATCATTTGCCAAATTTTAACAACTGTCCCTGGACTACGTCTCTTGGATCATCCTCTTCTCTCCAGACTCAAGGCATCACCTCTTATCAGACTATTTCTTCCTAATTAGTCAGTCAACCTGTTTCCAGTCTAACCCTTCTCTAAAGCATTCTTCTCATGACTACCAAAATAATCTTAATAAAGCATAGACATGAGTGCCATTTCCTTACTCAAAAACCTTTAGTAGATCAATACTTCCTACTCTAGGACAAAATACAAACTATTCAGTCTGTCATTTAAAGTTCTCTATAATCTGGTTCCACGTAGCAAGGTGGTACAGTAGATAGAATAGGAGTAAGGAAGAATCATCTTCCTGAGTTCAAATCTGATCTCAGACACTCACTAACTATGTGACTCTGGGCAAGTCACTTAACTCTGTTTGCCTCAGTTTCCTGATCTGTAGAATGAGCTAGCAAAGAAAAAAACAAACCACTCCAGTATCTTTGCCAAGAAAATCCCAACTGAAATGGCTAAACAACAACATAATCTGACTCCAACTAACTAATTTTAGTGGACTTAAGGAAACACGGTTAGGAAGAGGAAGGTTTAAATCCCTCCTGGGCCACTTATAAGTTGGTCTCTAAGTTAAGAAATCAGATGGAAGATGTGAATAGGTCTCAGGCCCAAAGAGAATTCCTGAAAGAGGTCAAAAAGTGTTTTAAATATCAAATAAGAGAGGTAGAGGAAAAATTGGGAAAAGAAATGATAGTGATGCAAGCAAATCATGAAAAACTAATCAAGAGTTTGGTAAAGAAAGCATAAAAAGTACTAAAGGGATGGCTAGGTGGTGCAGTGAATAGAGCACTGGCCCTGGAGTCAGGAGGACCTGAGTTCAAATCTAACCTCAGTCACTTAACACAAAACTAGCCCAGTAACCTTGGGCAAGTCACTTAACCCCAATTGCCCTGCCTTTCCCCTCCAAAAAAAGTAAAAAAAAAAAAGACTACAGAAAGTAGCATCTTTTTAAAAAAGTCAAAACAGTCCAAATTGTACAAAAATTCACAAAAATCCAATGAAGAAAAAAACACTTAAAAAGAACAATTGGCCAAATGGAAAAAATATGAACAAAAATTGAGTGAAGAAAAGAACTCCTTAAAAGTAGAATTGGCCAAATGAAACAGTGGTACAAAAGTGCACTGAAAAAAATAATTTCTTAGAAATTAGATTAGAATTGGTCAAATGAAAGCTAATGACTCCATGAGACATCAAGAAGCAATAACACAAAATAAAAAGAATGAAAAAAAAGAGAAGAAAATGTGGAATACCTATTTGGAAAAAAAAAAAACTAAACTTGAAAAGAGAGAATTTAATAATTATTGGACTGCCTGAAAGTCATAATCAAAAAGAGTCAAGACATCACCTTTCAAGATATTATCAAGGAAAACTGCCCTGATATTTTAGAACCAGAGGGTAAAATAGAAACTGAAAGAAGCTAGTGATCACCTCCTGAAAGAGATTCCAAAATGAACACTCTCAAGAATATTACAGCCAAATTCTAGAGCTCCCAGGTGAAGGAGAAGATGTTGCAAGCATCCGGAGCAAAACAGCTTAAGTATTGTGGAACCACAGTCAAGATAACATAAGAATTAGCACCTTCTATATTAAAAGATTGAAAGACTTGGAATATGATATTCCAAAAGGCAAAGGAGCCAGGATTACAACCAAGAATCATGTACCCAACAGAGTTAACCTTCATGGGAAAAAATGAACATATAATAAAACAGAAGACTTTCAAGCATTACTGATGAAAAGACCATAGCTGAAAAGAAAATTTGACTTTCAAATGCAAGACTTAAGAGAAGCATGAAAAGGTAAACAGGAAAATGAAATCATAAGGAATTCAATAAGGTTATACTGTTTACATTCCTACATAGAAAGATGTTACTCCTAATAAGAAGAAGAAGAACTTTCTTATTATTAGGGCAGTTAGAAGAAGTGTACACAGACAGAGGGCAAAGGTGAAAGTTGAACATGATGTGATGAATATCTAAAAAATAAAATAAGATTAAGGGGTAGAAAAGAGGAATGCGCTGGGAGAAGGGGAAAGGGAGAGGTAGAATGAGATTATCTCATACAAAAGGGGTAAAAAAGCTTTAACAGTGGAGGGGAAGATGGGGGATATAAGAGGAAGGAGTACATGAACCTCACTCATTGGAATTGACTCAAGGAAGGAAAAACATACACACTCCATTGGGTACAGAAGTCTATCCTACCCTACAGGAAATTAGGAGGTGAAGGGGATAGGAGAAGGAGGGTGATGATGCAAGAAAGAGCAGATGGGAGAGGTGGTAGTCAAAAGCAAAACACTTTTGAAGATAGACCAGGTGAAAGGGGAGAGAGAGTGTAGAATAAACAGAGGGGAAATAGGACAGATAGAAATACAGTTAGTCATCATAACTATGAAAAAATTGTACACAAATTTCTCTGGCAAAGACCTCATTTTTCAAATACATAGAGAACTGAGTGTAATAGTAATAAAATTTGAAGTTCCTTTTATATTGCTAAGCTGAGAGGTACTTAGCACTTAGTAATTAATCAAGCCTCTGTTAAAGAAACAGAAGGTATGAACCCCTGTTGCTGATGTAACAGGTTGGCCATAACAGGAAGGAGTTAATGTCCTATGCGTATGTAAGGAGAAGTCCCTGCTGGGTCAGACAGATGTTCTTGGAGCAAGCTTTGTGGAGGCAGAAGCTCCTACCACTGGGGAGGCTGAAGAGGAAAGGGCCCCCAAGCTGGGGAGAATGATTTTGATTTTGGGAACCTAGGTGAAGTGATTTTGATTCTAGGAACCAGCTAGAGCTTCTGCTGAGGAGCTGCTGAGTCCAAGGGCCAGCCAGAGCTTCTGGGAGCTGCCAAAGATGTCCAAGGGCCAGTTGGGGCTGCCAAAGACTGAGGAAGCAGGACTGTGATGCTGATACTTTGTATGAACTTGTTTGTGGCTTTGTTAAGCCTTAACTTCCAGGGTACAGAGACACTGTGAAGGATTTAAGGTGGCCTTAAAGCTGTGAGCTTCAGCGTGGAACAGGAAGTGCTCAGAGACCTGGACAAGGACCTGGGAACTGTCTGCCTTTGAACCCAGGTGACAGTTTGGTGAATCCAGGTAGGAGCTGAGACCATGGAAGGGGATCCAGAGTATCTGAGAGACCACCCCGAGTTAAGCTGAAAGAAGACTTTACTTGGATACTGTGTACTAATTGAAAAATTGTAATTTACTAGTGACCTGGGGGTGGAGGGCTTGTGTATTTTCTCATGCTTGAATAGTGAATCATGACTGAATAGCAATTGATTTGTAACTTGGTGTGCCCCATGAGTGGAGAACTTTGACTACTGTACCCTTAGGGAGGCAAGCCTCCTTAAGGGTGATTGAATGATTGAGTTACTAAATGATTCAGTGACTAAATGAATGTACTTTGTTCAAAAATTTGTGACCACTGTGTAAAAACTATGTGGCCATCTTAGTGATAAGTTGTTGTGAATGCTGTATTTTGATTTTCTGTGATAAGCTGTAACATTGTGAATGCTGTACCTTGATTTCTGTGAAAGTTTTGCTCTGATTTGCTATAGATTGTTCACTATACCATGTAATCAGAACTTGAAAAGTTGTTCACAGCAATAGTCCTCTGGAAAGCTCCTCATGCTTGGCTTTACACTGAGTCAAATTCATAAACAAAAAGAGTCTAGACCTCACCTTTCAAGATATTATCAAGGAAAACTGCCCTGATATTCCAGAACCAGAGGGTAAAATAGAAACTGAAAGAAGCTAGTGATCACTCCCCAATTTTGATAAGTGGTTAAAGGATATGACAGGCAGTTTCTTGAGAAAGTAAACATAGTTATCTGTAGCCATATTAAAAAGTACTCTACATCACTATTGATTACATAAATGCAAATTAAAACAATTCTGAGCTACCACCCCACACTTATCAGATTGGGTAATATAACAGAAAAGGAAAATGACAAATGTTGGAGTGGATGTGGGAAAATTGAGACACTAATAAACTGTTGGTGGAGTTGTGAACTGATCCAAGCATTCTGTAGAGTAATTTGGAACTATGCCCAAAGGGCTATGAAATCATGCATACCCTTTGACCCAGCAATACCACTACTACATGTGTATCCCAAAGAGATAAAAAACAAAACGGAAAAGGACTTGTGTGTACAAAAATATTTATAACAGCTCTTTTATTGGTGGCAAAGAATTAGAAAGTGAGGGAGTGCCAATAAGTTGGCAAATGGCTGAACAAGTTGTGGTGTATGATTGTGATAGAATACTATTGTGCTATAAGAAATGATTAAAAGGATGTTCTCAGAAAAACCTGGGAAAACTTACATGAACTGATGCAAAGGAAAATGAACAGAACTAGAACATTGTCCATAGTAACAGCAATACTGTACAATGATCAACTGTGAATGACAGCTATTTTCAGCAATACAACTATTGAAGACAGTTCTGAAGGACTTATAATGAAAAATGCAATCCACCCCAGAGAATGAATTAATGGAATCTGAATGCAGATTGAAGCATACTTTTTTTTTTTAACTTTCCTTACTTTTCTTGGATCTAGATTCTCCAACTAACTTTCCATTTTCTGTCTCCAGGTATACTTGTTTTGAACTGCAAGGCACAAGGTGCCCCTGAACAAGGTGTCAATTCAATTCAATTTAAACATATGTTAAGCACCTACTTTATGCCAGGCACTGGCACACGATGGTTCCCATTCCCCTTTTCTGCTTCCTTTTGTGTGTTGCCTTCCCCCATTAGGTTGTAAAATCCTGGAGGGGCAAAGATTGCCTTTCTTTTTCTTAAATGTATTCCTAGAGCTTAGTGAGGTACCTAGAACTTTATAGGTGCTTAATAAATTTTTACTGAACTGACTTAAAGTAGTTCCCTCTCCCTCTCTGAGCTTCCTGTAGACCATTCTTCCTTGGCCCCAACATAAGTAGGCAGCTGTGAGCAAATGGCTGCTCAAGACCATGTTGATTTAGCAAACTTAAGCTGCCCCTTCTGTTTTGTTTCTTTTGCTGAGCATAGATGACTGAAAAGCAATCCTGAGATTGGTGTTTCCAGTTTTGGAGACAGTCTCATGATTTCTAGGGGTCTGGAGATACTGGATCCCTAAGCCAGAACTGACTAGCAGCAAGAGAACTTTCTGTGTTGGAGAGTTGACCAATTAAAGGAGTAGGCCCTCAACCCTGGTCTGCTTTCCAAAGGACATCAAGCTGGACAAAATTATTTGGACAGTAGAGTCAAAGTGAAATGAAGAAGGCCATAATCTGCTTCATATGCTGATGTTTAAATGTCAATCTCTTAAGAGAATATTTATGTTATCACTACTACTTCAATTCTTTTGTCAGTGCAAGCCTGTAGATTTTGTATATGATAAGCACTTCTTTGACATGGAGGAAACAGCTGCCTTGCACCTGGTTTTCATTGAACTCTGAGTACCTTTCCACCCTCTTTCTGGGGAGACTCTAGAAATGAACCAAACTTAAGCATCAAGTAATTTTCCCCAAGGTTCCAGGATGGGTGCAAAAAAAAAGAATGAATCTAAATCCCCTCTTTAGAAGTAAGACTACCCAAGGACTAAAACCAGTCCACATCTGTGAGTCTGGAACTGAGAGAGACCCCTTAGCGGCAGAAATAAAATTTCAAATACTCTAACATCCTTAGTCTAACAATCGTTTTTACTTTAACAACTAAAATAAATCAGCTAATTAAATCAAAACATGAACAGATTTTATTGTAGAGGGATTGGAAGGGTGAGGGGAAAGACAGTATCAGTAGAGATGAATCTTGATAATGCCCTATTATAGAAAGTTCTTCAATGGAAAAAGTGCTTCAATGTGTATGTAATATGGGAGAAAAATAATGAAGGATTGAATTTCATTTGGACAACAGTCCTGGAAATATTATAGTTGGCAACATTATATTCTATTTAATGCTATCCTTCGAAACTATTTTACAAAAAGAACTATATGAACTACCACAGTCAATGAACCAAGTCATACTAACCACTTTTCCTACACAGTAAAATAACAACAGTTTTTCTAACTATGGAAACATTGGAATGGCCTGATTATCTCTGAAATGCAATTTAAAATAATGATAGTTACTTCCCAATGTCTCTCCTATTGCTTTTAATAGCCTTTCTCAGGACAAAGAAGTAGAGCATGGTATAATGGGAAAGGAATTGAACTTGGAATCATGGGGAGCTGAATTCAAATACTAGTTCTGCCACTTACTCCCTGTATGACCCTATTTATGTCTCTCAACCTTTCTAGGCCTCAGTCTCCTGATATGTAAAGTGAGACCTTTGAACTAGTTCATATCTAACAACGTGTTTCATCACATATCTATACTCCTATTGCCTTTTTACTGGAACAAGAGACATTCTTCATCAATAATAAACTGAAATCAGGATTAGTTTAAGAATTGATCAAAGTTCTAATGACTTTTCAATAGTCTCTTCGTTTACATTACTATGTTTATTGTGGAAATTGTTCTACTTATTCTACTCATTTCATTCTGTAACAGTTCACACAAGTCTTCTAAAATTTCCCTAACTTCTTCATATTTCTTATATCTTAGGGCACAGTAGCGTTCCATTACTTTCACATGCCACACCCCAATTGATGAAACACACTCCCTCCTTTGTTTCTAGTTCTTTTTCAGAACAGAAAGTGCTATATAAGCACGTTTGTATTTATGGGATCCTTCTCTCTCTCTTTGATTCAAACATACTTCCTGAGGTGTTAATAAGCTGAAAAAGGTATAATAAAGTTCAGTTCTCCCCTGCCCTGTATCTTATTCACAAAATAAATGATACCCAGAAAAAGTTATTTCTCCTCTCTCTAAACAGAACTTCTAAAAATGAACATTTTAGCCACTAAATTAACTTACGACACCACTGACTCCTCTAAAGCCACAAATTTCCATTTTTCCCCAAACCCTTAAAATATTCCATTTTCCTTAGATGTTATGCAAGTTCCAATGTTCCTTCCTAGCAACAATCTTGATCTGTACTCTTTTTCCTATTCTTCTTTAACTTGATTTAAGTCCTAAACTATCCAACTACCCAAAGATTCCATACACCTACTATGGAATGAGACAGTTATTTTGGTGTCCTGCTTCTAAATTCTTATTGTACTTTTTCAAGAACTTCCCTATGTATGAACGCTACTGACTTGTTAATAGAATGTAGGAGAATCAAGTAACCAGGACTTTCTGCTAAAGTATAAAGAGGAAGTGAGGATATTATCTAGGTAAATGTAGGGAAATCTGGCTCTACCAAAGGAGCTTACCTTTGGCTAAACTATCAATTGCCACTAAATTGTAGCTTCCACTTTCTCCTGCTTATGGAACTAGCTATTTAGTGAAAATAAAATTACCTACGTAGGAATACCATCCATCAACATACTCTCATTTCTAGTAATAATAATAGTGAGCAGGGTGGCTAGGTGACACAGTGAACAGAGCACCAGCCCTGCAGTCAGGAGGACCTGAGCTTAAATCCAGCCTCAGACACTTAACACTTACTAGCCATGTGACCTTGGGCAAGTCACTTAACCCCAACTGCCCTGCCCTCCCCCCTACAGAAAGCAAAATAATTAATAATGATAATGATAATAATAGCATTAATATGGTGCCTTAAAATTCGCAAAGTGCTTTACAAATATTATCTCATTGCACCAATGATGTTTGACCTGGCCCAGTCCTAATCCCAGTGGAAGCTGCCAGACAAAGAAGGATACTTCTTCCATGGTTGAAGATCCCTCTCACAAAGATGGTGTC
>CM053584.1:220917610-220958059 GCA_028627135.1 Pseudochirops cupreus
AATGTTACAGCTTATCACAGAAAGTCAAAATATACCATTCAAACACTTATCACTAAGATAGCCACATAGTTTTCACCACAGTGGTCACAAAGTTTTCAACAAAGAACAATAATTTAGTAACTCAAGCATTTAATCATCTTGATCATCCAATTTTCCTTAAGGAGGTTTACCTCCTCAAGGGGCACAAAGTACAATAGTCAAAGTTCTCCACTCATGGGGCACACTAAGTTACAAATCAGTCACTTATTCAGTCATCGATCACTAAGTACAATCATTTAGTCAATCAATCATTCAATCAACTCAATCATTCAATCTTCCTTCATCATTCACTATTCAATCCTTAGAAAATACATAGACCTTCCACCCCTAGGTCACTAGTAAATTATAATTTCTCAGTCAGTACATAGTATTCAAGTGAATTCTTCTTTCAGCTTGACTCAGGGTGGTCTCTCAGATTCCTTGGATCCCCTTCCATGGCCCCAGCTCCTACCCAGATTGACCAAACTGTCACCTTGGTTCAAAGACACACAGCTCTCAGGTCCTTGTCCAGGTCTCTGAGCACTTCCTGTTCCACGCTGAAGCTCACAGTGTCCAATCCATCTCAAATCCTTCACAGTCTCTGTTCCTGGGAAGACAAGGCTTAACAAAGCCACCAACAGATTCACAGAAAGTACCAGCATCACAGTCATGCTTCCTCAGTCTTTGGCTGGCCCTTGGAAATCCTCAGCAGCCTTGGCAACTCTTGCTGGCCCTCAGAAATCCTCAATAGCCTCAGCAGCTCTGGGTGGCCCTCAGCTCTGACTGGCTCTCAAAAATCCTCAGCAGCTATGGCTGGCCCTTGGACCCAGCAGAAGTTTCAGCTGGTTCCCAGAATTGAAATCACTTCATCCAGGTTCTCCAAACCAAAATCATTCTCTACAGGGATGGGGGGCTCTTTCCCCTTCAGCCTCCCCTGTGGCAGCAGCTTCTGCCTCCACAGAGCTTGCTCCAACAAGATCTGACTTTCCCAGCCAGGATCCTTCCTTATATACAGACAGCATTAGCTTCCTGTATCAGTCAACCCCTTCCTGTTATGTCAACAACAGGGATTCATACCCTCTGTTTCTTTAACAGAGGCTTGATTAATTACTAAGTGCTAAGTACCTGTCACCTTTGCCAATACAACGGGATCTTCAAATTCAAATTACATAACTATTATACAACCTTATAGACATATCATAAATTATCAACAGATTAAAAAATTCCTACACAAAAATAATAAGCTATTATGTGCATAATATCAGTTTTGGTATTCAAGGGTTCTGTTGAATATCACATTGAGCAACAATGCCTCTTGGGGAACCAAATAGAATAGCTCCAGTACATCTTCCACATGATAACCTTTCAAATACATGAAGTCATTTATCATTTCCCCACCCTGGGCTCAAATCTCCCTTTCTCCAGGCTAAATATTCCCAATTTCTCTATCCTATCCTCATCTAGCAAGATCCTTGAGATCCAGAGGCAGAACTAGAAATAATTGGTAGAAGTTAGAGTGAAAAAGATTTGGGCTTGATATAGGGAAAACAAAAACAAAGCCCACTTTTGTTACAACTAAAATTATCTAAAAGTGGAATGAGTTGCCTTGGGAGTTCTTCAATGGAAGTCTACAAGAAAAGATTGGATGCACTTGCTGAGGCTGTTGCAGGGGGAATTGTTGTTTAGGTACATGCTTGACTAGTAGAACATGAGGTCCCTTTCACCTCTTAGATTCCTTGATTTTTAACCTCCTGGTTGACTTTCTCTAGAAATTATCTCTATCTCTCTTTCTCTCTGTCTCTATCTTTCTCTCATATACATATATACAATATATATATATATATATGTATATGTATACACACACACACACACACACATATAGCGTGTGTGTATGACATATATGTGCGCATATATGTGTATGTGTATTTTTTTTTATTTTAAGAATGTCATACAGTATAGGGAACTCCTCTGAGGAAATGTCCTCTTCCAAAGCAGCAACTATTTGGTAACTCAGTCTAAAATAGTTGCTTGCAGCATTGAAAATTGATAAGACTTTCTTAGAGTCATTCAGCCAAGACACAAGAATTGAGCTCAGGTCTTCCTAACACAATGAACTAACTCCAACCACCAATCCATGCTGCCTCCATCCATCAATATTCCTTTTAAAACATGAAACTAGGACAGAAAACAATGCTCCGGATGAGTAATACTATGGCTCAGTAGGAATGATCTGATCTCCAGTGTGAAAAGGGAGATTCCTAAGCATCAGAGATCACCAAATTGCAAAATGGGTCTCAAATCAATCCATGACCATAATTTTAAAACTGAGGCTTTATAAAAGTTATGAGTTTTATTTTTTATCTAATGTGATAAAGTATACCATATATTGTAACACAGCACCAAATATGTCCCCATTTCTAAATAACCATCTTTCTCAGGTCTATAGGGAAAGAAATCACTTTGCCTTTCTCATCTAGGAAGGAAAAGGGTTTTAATGCTATTCTTCTCTAGTTTTTCTATAGCTTTCTAGACATTGGACCTGGGCAACATTTTACAAGTTTTCTCTTCTCATTAAACATAGGTAAGCTCTGATGCAACTTTATGAAATGAATTTGTTCTCTATTCCTTATCATCCCTGAAGAAAAGGTAATTATCATAAAATGGTTTTGACTGCCTTTTCCATGGAATCAAATTCAGCAGTTCTGCTAAATTAATGTTATCTGGTTGTCCAGAACTGAAATTGTGTCTGAATTTATAAAAAACAGATTTGAAATTTAAACTCCCAGTTGGTGATAAACACTCATTAGCAGTTCTGGTTCAAATCACGTTTTATTCAGAAAATATTATTTCTCAAGCTTAATTTCTCTTGACTCATTCTTTGTCTTGTGGAAATCTGCTGTTCATTCAGGACCTCTCTGAAGGCATTGCTGCTCTAATCAGCTGTTAGCCACTTTTAAGGACAAGCCAATAAAAAGGACGTTAAACATTAAAGACTTGCATATTTAAAAAGAGACAGCTAGGGTGGCACAGTGGATAAAGTTCTGGGCCTGGAGTCAGGAGGACCTGAGTTCAAATCCAGTCTCAGATACTTAGCAGATGTTACCCTGGGCAAGTCACTTAACTCTGCCTCAGTTCCTCATTTGCAAAAGAAGCTGGAGAAGGAAAAGGCAAATCATTCCAGTATCTTTGCCAAGAAAATCCCAAATGGGGTCATGGAGAGTCAAACATGACTGAAACAACTAAATGACAATAAATAATGTTGACTGAACTTAAAAGAACTGTTGGAGAAATTTTCTTAAAAGAAAAAAAAAGAATTCCAGATAACTAGAACTCTGAAATGCTGGTTTTGTGACCTTGGCTCAAGGCTCTGGGATGTACCAGGAAACCACAAGTCTTGGAAAATCCACATTTTAAGTATAAATATTTACCAGATGTGAAGTTCATATGATTGATTTAAGGCAAGTAATATAAACACAGATATCTTTACCATGACATGTAGGTTCTTCTTGTAAATTAGTGGATGAGATGATTGGCTTCACAAACATTTAGTCAAGTATAGCTGGTGTGATTTTAGGGGCACTAAAAATCATCATTTTCTTCCCTCAAAAAAAAAAAAATCCACCTGTTGGCTATTGCCTGAAATTTAACAGATTCCTTCCTATATGTTAAGTTTCTGATCCCTGTTAAAATATAAATCCCCAAGGGGGATTTATGACATACTTCATCACAGATATCTAGGGGTTGGTTTCTGTCCATGACTACTCCAATGACTATAAAGCATCTGTTAAATATCTGAACACACTTTTCTTATAGACCAACATATATAATTCAGTGCTTTAGGCTATGATGATCCTTCTTTATCTTCATCAGTGCATAAATGCCATCTGTTCAAAGTCTATCAGTAGAGAAAACAAGATTCAACTGTTAATTACCAAAAAAAAAGGCACTTGATTCAGTTGAGGAAAAAATTTAGACTTGAATACTCTCCTCCAACAAGAAATATCTTCTACCCTGTTAGATGGAGTCACAAAGATAACTTTGTGCTTGATATCAAATGAAAGCATAAAACTTGGGGACCAACTGCTTGTGAAAGATTTTTGTTAGTATCATTGAAGATGTTCTACACATTGTCCAAATAGAAGAAGAACTCCCTGTAGATGGTCCTGTACGAGTTCTGTTTATGAATGACATTATGCTGGTTATAGTAAGCCCTAGACTACTACCAGGCTCTGTCACTGAGATTTAAGTACACTCAAAAGAAATCAATCAACAATACACACACACACACACACACACACACACACACACACACACACACACAAAACTAAATGAAAAAATGGTTCAAAGAGCACTTACAACACTAATGTGAGCTAAGCAGTGAAGACAGAAAATGAGCTAGGCCTGGAACTAAAAAGGAGGTAAAGGTATGTTGGATTGCATTTGGGTGCTTTAAACAATCTTGTACTGCTCCCAGGCAGAACAGGAAAAAATAAAATAAAAATATATGTTTAACAGCAATACTCTTTTAGTATTGTTATGCGGCTACAAATCATTAAACACCACATTGTCTGAAGAATCAAAATCATGAATAACTCAAAATGCAAAGCAGTTGGTAGGTATTAAGTAGTCTACAAGATATTATCAATGAAAAGTTGCATTCAAAGTGGCAGATACATTCTAAATATATCAATGGAAAAGGAGATGGGTCAATTAAAAAGAGAGATTAAATGGTAACAAATGGCCTTCTAAGTGGTGCACTGGTATCAATGGAATGTTAAAAGGACATATAAAAAAGATCCCAACATGTTAGATAAATCATCTCTGGAATATCTAAGGTTTAAAAAAATAAATTAGAATGACAGAGGATGAGGAGACATAGAGTCCCATACATTGATGACATTAACATTTCAATAAGGGATAAATATTAGATATTTTAAATATAAATCTAGGAAATAATAAAATAATAATAATGTTAACAGAATCCAACAAATTAAATGTGCCTCTATTTGGCATGATACCTTTGTCTCTATCATCCTTAATATTTTCTTGACTTTAAACATTTTTTTTTAAATGCTGGTTTTACATTTTACTCTAACTTTGCATTTGGGGAAAGTACAAAAATTTTTAAATTATTTTCAAATGTATTGATGATTTTCAGACTGTAGGCATAAACCCCTTTGCTGCTATTACACGTATACAATGGAGTACTTAGGTGCCTGTGCTCAGACTCCAATTTCAAGACCATATTTCTCTCTAACCTCAAAAACTATCTCTGGCAATTTCTCCCCAACTCAAGGACACTGTGACTCCTAATTACTCTTGAGTAGATACCAGCAAAACACTCATCTCTCTCGCTAGTATAGCAACAAACTGTACCTGTAGGAATTATTAGTTTGAACTGGCTTTATACATGCTCATAAAGATATTCCGTATCCACTGGACTAACTATACCAATTCCCTAACTCATTATATGCATCCTGGATTCATTATGTGTATCTTAGATCTGAGACATATGTATACTCCCTACATTTATTTTGTCAAACAAGACATTGATTGGTAGCAGACTGGACAATCCTCAACTTAGTGATGTAGCTGACCTAAAAACTACAGCTCTCTGTGATCCCTCTTCCTTTTCTCTACCCCCTCCCTCTCCCCTTTCTGCACTTTTTCCAGTGAACTCTGGGTAAAATACCTGTGAGGAGATACAAAAAGTGCATGTTCCTTTAAGAATTGACCACCCATTAACTACTCCCTAATCCCACCTTGAATCACCTAATTAGAATACTTGACACATGTTTTACTATAGTTTTCCCTATATAAACTTTAACTATACCCGTCTAAGATTGTGGCTCTTTAAGAACTTTGGCCTGCTGAATAGTTTAACGATAAACCTTTGCCAACTTAGCTTAAAGATTGCTTGAGTCCGTGAATTCTTTCTAGATGACCCTGTCCTGCTCCCCAGTCCTTAAAGGGGTCCCTTAACCCCTCAAAACCACATCAGATATGCTTCATCTAGCTACCCTAGAGCAACCAGCCCTCGTGACTTCTTTTCATCAAATGTTCTTACTATTCTATCTCCTTGAAAAGAATGATAGAAAATAGTGAGACCAGAAACTGGACTCCATTTATAGAAGTATTTGCCATCTAGCCAGTAATAACAGGCTAATCTAGGATAATGCTTTTTTTTGTTTTAACCTCACAAATAATTCTATAACTAATTACCAAGTATGGCAAATGAGGTTTTCCTGAGGAAAAAAAAGGCTAAAGACCATTAGCCACCTATACCACTTACTACCATCTACTCTTCTGAAATTCAAGAGAATCAAGTAAGTATGACTAATTATGCTTAAGAGAATGGAAAAAAAAAAACCCAAACCCTACTCTAAAAAATAAATGGGTCTGCAGTTTATATATATATATATAAAGGGAAACCCAGGATTGGAAAAATGATGAACATCCTGCATCTACTAAATAAAGGAAACAGTATCATTCAGTACTGTAATAGTGTTTGACTATAGGGACCTTTTAAAAAATGATGACTCACAAAACCTAATTCCTTCCTGGTATTATTCAGCATGGTGTAGTGGAAAGATGAATGCAAGCCAACAGACAAGGGTCATAGGTCCATTGGGCTCTGTCTTTCACTAGCAGGTAGGTTGTGTAGCATTGTGAAATTAATTTATTATCTTTAGGCCCTGGGTCTCTCATCCATTAAATTATAATAGATTTGAACAAGATGATGTCTTAAGACTCTTTCTAACCCTATATTCTATAATTTTACATCTTGAAATATTTTAAGATATATCTATACCATCACAAATATGATCATTTTTAACTAAGTAAAATTCTAGATTTACTCTACTATCCTAAAAGGTTTTTTCTTTTTTCTCTACTCCCAATAACAAAATCTATTACATCTAAAATCCTGTGAAATACCATCCAACCAACTTAAGTTTTGCCAATAAAACGTGAACATCTGTTGTTGAGTTCAAAGACCTTTAATGATATTTGTCAATTATTTCATTGAAATATTCTGATGTTTTCCTAATAAAGAATTGTTTCTTAACTTCTAAATTATTCAGGAGAAAATCACATGCAAATGATTTTCATTTAAACAATCACCACACAAATACAATAACATACTCAGGTCATGGATTAAATCATAAAAATCAGCATTACTATGGCAAACATAATGTTCTTCATAATGGCAATATACAGTATGCAACCAAAATATGTTTCCAGAGAAGTCACAGAATCAAATTTTCGTTATCTGTCCACTGGCAGAGAGACCAAGCAGTAGCACAGATTATCCAGAATGGTGTTTAATACAAAAGTAATTCATAATTGTCTGTGGAGTCAGTTTTGTACTTACATTTGAATAAGGGTGTGCCTGATGCTCTGGAAATCCACAGTCCTGTAATTCACACTAATTTTTTTTTTAATGAAACTATTCTGTGACTAGCCCCAATTAGAACTAGAAAACTTCCCCTGTTGCAAGGTTATTTGTCCTCACCTTTGGAAGATGGGAAAAGGACTAAAACATTATTAAATATTTTTGGTTTTAAAGATTTTCCTCTTAGGTCCTGCTGTGCTAGAAGAAGGAAAGGATTTAATTAAGCAGGTGTTGATGCCAACAAGAACTTGACTGCAAGATTTGTTACAGATAATCCATCTGGGAATGATTGGAGACTTAATGATGTATTGAAATAAATAAAATGTATTGTAACTTTTCTGTGTAAGCCGTCATTCAGTCCTTCATTTCTGCAAAGAAACAGTTTCTAAGAAAATCAGCTTAGTCATTTGGAGCCATATCCAGTGAATATTTCGGCATGAAAGTATTTTCTCCACAAAAGATATTTAAATGCTCATTCATTGGAGAATAACTAAACATGCAATGGCATATGAATGTAATGAAATGTGTGAAATGATGAATATCATCAACAGAGAAACAAGGGAAGATGTATATGGACTAATGCAAATCAAAGTAATCAGCATGAGGAAAACAATAGATACAACGACTACAATGATGGATATGGAAATAACAGCAAAACAAATGAATGTTGTGAAATTATAATGACCAACTTGGCCCCAAAGAAGAGGAGAGGAGATACAGAATGCATTCTTTTTTGTTGGGGTGGGGGGTGGGGGTGGCAGCTAGGGAGTGAAGAAAGAGATTACAGGTAAGGAGTTCTACATATAATATTGAAATTGATTGGCTTGTCAAATTTTATATTTTCTTACTTTAAAAAATATTTCTTATAGGGCAGAGGTTCTTAACCTTGAATCTTGTTTGAAAATATATCTTGATACTTGTATTTCAATATAATTGGTTTCCTCTGTAATCCTATGTACATTATTTTATATATATGAGAAAATTATTCAGAGAAAGACTTCACCAGATGGCCAAGGCAGTCAGTGTATACATACACATACATTAAGCATCCCTTTGGCTGGCTCTCTGGGAGAGTGAAAAGAGGCAAAAAATGTAGTTTATTGGGGAAACAAAAAATATCAATAATTTTAAAGAGAAATGATTTTAATAATAATTATGTCATATACATTCAAGCTAGTAGTATGATCACTAGTTCTCCTTGTCACCCTATAGTAAAATGAGAAAACTCAGTGGATTGTGTCCAATTCCTAAGGTAGGGAAACCTCCCCTTTCATTCCTTTCTCCAAAGCCAGCTGTTATATTCCCTTACAGAACCTCCCAAATGAAATGATTTGGAAGCAGTGACAGCTGTACTGGACGGAGTTCATCCTGGGAAAACTGACATTTCTAAAGCGTATGCCAACTGCACTCTCAGAAGTACAGTATTTCAGAATTTCTCAAAATGAAGATACTGTTATCTTCTAAAATGTCCAAATGCTCCTCTAAAGAAACTGCAAACAAGATCCCAGGGGTTGTTTTAGACACGAGTCCAATAAGAGAACATGACAGCCGTCTACATATTATCATAGTTGTTATTTCATGGTCCCAAAGCCAAAAATAAGAATACCACTAAACAAATCCATTTCACTGACCAAGTTACATATTGTTCATTGCTTGAACTATTGATTCTTCCTTCCACAGCTGAAACATTAGCTTAGCAGATAATATGAGACCTAGTTCTTTAAGGAATGAATAACAAAGATAGATAGATAGATAGATAGATAGATAGATAGATAGATAGATAGATAGATAGATAGATAGATAGATAGATAGATAGACAGATAGACAGATAGATAGATAGATAGATGGATAAGACCGATTACTAGACAGATAGATTAGATAGATAGATGATAGATAGATAGATAGATAGATAGATAGATAGATAGATAGATAGATAGATAGATGACAGAAAGACAAAAACTAGTTCTTGGTGACCTTTGGTGATAGGAGGTAGGTGTAATGTAAACTTAGAACATGCAAAATTTACCAAATGTGCAAACGCTTATTCCTTATTGCCAAACTAGCAACCTACTTGTATTGCCTCTTCAATTAGATTTTTAAAACATTGCCAACATTTTCTTGATGAAAAACTGACTAACTATCCAAAAGATTTTGTTGATGGTCCAAGAATCTTATCCCAGATATCTCCAAATGTTAACCTGTTCTCAGTAAACATTTAGACTTCTGAATCTTCCAGAAAAATTGAGGTATCAAGCATTTAAAACAAAACACTCACCTTTAGACCCTTTGCAAACCTAAAAATATTTCCTTGCTCATAATAAAGTAGCATAAATTGGGTTTGGCAAAATGTGTCCTAGGAGGGCAAAAAGCCAGGAGAAAAAGGCACCAGTCAAACTACAACAGAAGGCTTTTTTATTCTGCATGAACGATATTATACCCACTTCATTGAAAAATGCCAAGACAGGAATAATCTATAACTGGATTCCTTAAATACATCCCTCAGACAAAATGTATAGTGCTACCCTCTTGGGAGTAGGTTTGGGAGAATGACCATAAGATACGCCAAACTCAAAAACATCTTTTTTTTTCTAATTTCATCCTGTGAGCAAATAAAATAAAACAAAAAGCATGCCATACATTTATTTTAAAGTTATAAATCCATTGGTGTACAAAAAAAGTTATAAAAATGAGTAGCATGATAATTGTTCTGTGTTAATCATGGCTGCTTTAGGCCTAATGCCCAAAGCATGGTGTGTTACTGGAAGGAAACTCTGGAATGTCACCTTGGCACACATTTCTAAAATGACGTAAAAACATAAAAAATGCAACAAAAAAAAAAACTGATTGAAATACTAAAGCTAAGTATTTAATAATGTAATGGGCCTGGCCAAAAAAAAAAATGGACTAAGTGAAATAGTCCTATCCAGATAAAAATTTTTAATGTTTAGAGGCATGACTAATAGAACCCAGATGAACACAAATAGCTGTAACTGTTTTGCATAATATACCAAGCATTTAATTAACAGTTTAGAATGAGTCGAAGATCCTACACACTCATGCTTTATTTAACATTCTCAAATGTATAAACTAGGAAAAAGTGATTCAGAGTCTCCTGAAGGGACCGTGGATCCTCTAGTCCAACCAATGCCTAAATAAGAATTCCTTCTAGAACATGCCTGATAAATGGTTTTTTGGAAAATCTTCAATGATGAAGAGTTGATATCTCCCAAGAAAATACGTTCTACTTTTTCATCTCTATTATTTCCATTTCTGATCTTTGAGGACAAGAAAACACCTTCCACCTGCCCTTTATAGGACAACCCTTTAAATATTTGATGATAGCTATCATTAGTCTTCCTTACTGAAGCTGAATATATCAAATCCTCTTAACTGATACTCTATGGAATAGCTCCTATTCCTTTTATCATCCTGATCACCATTCTCTGGATTTACTCTAGTTTATAAATTTACTTTCTAAAATGTGAAACCCAGATGTAAAAATAATACTTCAGATACAGTCTGACCAAGGCAGAGCATAGCCGGTCTCTCTAGACCAGCGGTTCTCAACCTGTGGGTCGCAACCCCTTTGGGGTCGAAGGATCCTTTCACAGGGGTCACCTAAGACCAGTGGAAAACACATATTTCCGATGGTCTTAGGAACCTCCTCTATCTGTCTCCAGACGGATCCACCCACATGCAGACATGCCCACATACAAGTATTAAAGGGTCGTGGCATTAGGAAGGTTGAGAACCACTGCTCTAGACATTATACTTCTAGTAATATAGACTAAGATCACATTCTTCTGACTGCCAAGTCACACTGTTGATTGACTTGAGTCTTCAGGCAGAGCATAATAGCTACAGGATTTGTTTTACTTTCTTTTTCATCAAAAAGACTCAAAATTCTAAATCAGCTTAATTCATTAAAGAAAGTCTCTGCCCTCTCAGAGCTTGTATTCTACCCCCATTCTATTCTGGCCCTGGTTCTAGCCTAATACATACTAAACCCTAGTACAGCACTTTCCTGAAACTTTGTGATTCTAATTTCTGTTATTCTTGACATAGGTTTGGCAAACCTAACCAAACTGTTGTGTTTCTGATTTGAATTCTTGTTTGCTGTGTCTGGTTCTCCTCAAATCTTGATCTTTGAGGTTGCCAACCCAGGCTATTAATCTGATTTTAAATTACTGGTTATTGTTTTTACTTAACTATTTGCTTTGACTGACTTGGTCTAATTTTGCAGTTGATTTTTTTTCACCATTTACCTAATATTTATTATAACATTTCCACATTTATTGCAAATAAACTCAATCTTAGAGATTCGACTTTTTTATTCTAACTTGTACATATAGTTTTGATACTGATTTAGCCATCCCACAAGTTAGCTATCTCTCCAATGTTTTATAGCATCTAAAAATTTGATAAATATGCTACTTACGGATTCATCCAAATTGGTAAAAATACTAAACAAAAGAAGCCCATGGACAGATTCTTAAAGTAGTCAATTATAGTCATGCATTCAGGCTGACATCAATATATTAATTAAAATGCTTTGGTTCTAGTTGCTCAGAGTCTCAAATGGACTTCCTATTATCAATTCACATTTTGAAATTCTATCCATAAGGATTCTGTAAGAGATTTTATGAAGGTCTTATTAACAGACCATGACTGTAGCATTTTCTTCATTTTCCCACTCTAATGATTCTATCAAAAAGGTAGCCTCACAGGAGGAATTTATGTAGGTTACAGGTTTAGGTAAAACTCAAGTCTGAGCAAAGTCTCCACATAGTGGAACTCTGTTCTCAGGACCTGAGAGATGGGCTTCTATGACATCCATTTGAACTCTACTTTTGGACCTTCAACAAGAATTTATTAAATACCTACTAAGTCAGAGCTTAGTTCTCATCATGACTAAAAGCACAACATTCAAGATCTTGAACTAAAAAATTCCTTTCTGTCTTCCACTTCTCCCACTCCATCATTTCTCCTTAACCTACTCTTCATTCTCATTGATATTCCCACTCCTTGTATCCCTCCTTACACTGTCAGTCCACTACTTCTAGTTTTATTTCCTCACTTTCATAGTCTTAGCCCTCTAGGCAGTTATTTCAACAAGGTGCTGCTATGAATCATCTAATCATTTGGTTCTTTCCCTTATGGTGTTTCTCCCACCATCATTATTTTCTGATCCTGACTCCTCAACACTGCTAGAAAGTCCCATAACTGTGGCCAGATTCATTACAAAGTCATGCTATCTAAATCCAGCTTGACCATCACCACTGTGTGGAAATATCATTCATCTTTGATCAACTCCCAGTAATGCCACGCATGAGTAGCTTTCCAGGAGAATGCGACTGTGAACAGCTTTTAAGGTTCTGATTGTACAGTATAGTGAACACTCTATTCCATAACAAATAAGAGCAAAATATTCACAGTAAATCAAGGTACAGCATTCATAATGTTACAACTTATCACAGAAAATCAAAATACAACATGCAAACAACTTATCACTAAGAAGGCCACATAATTTTTACCACAGTGGTCACAAAGTTTTCAACAAAGAACAATCATCTAGTAACTCAGGTATTCAATCATCTCACTCATTCAATCATCCTTAAGGAGGTTTGCCTCCTCAAGGGACACAAAGTACAATAGTCAAAGCTCTCCACTCACGGGGCACACTAAGTTACAAATCAGTCACTTATTCAATCATCAATCACTAAGGACAATCATTTAGTCAATCAATCATTCAATCAACTCAATCATTCAATCATCCTTCATCATTCTCTATTCCAGTGGTTCTCCAATGTTTTCCAATGGTCTTAGATGACCCCTGTGAAAGAGTTGTTAGACCCCCAAAGGGGTCACAACCCACAGGTTGAGAACCACTGCTTTATTCAATTATCAGAAACTACTCAGATCCTCTACCTCTAGGTCACTAGTAAATTACAATTTCTCAGTCAGCACACAGTATCCAAGTAAAGCCTTCTCTCAGGTTGACTCAAGATGGTCTCTCTGATTCCTTGGATCCCCTTTCATGGTCCCAGAACCTAACTGGATTCACCAAACTGTCATCTGGGTTCAAAGGCAGAGAGCTCCTAGGTCCCTGTCCAGCTCTCTGAGCACTTTCTGATCGATGCTGAAACTTACAGCATCCAGTCCACTCCAAATTCCTCACAGTCTCTGTCCCCCGGAATTCCAGGCTTAACAAAGCCACAAATAGGTTCATGCAAAGTACCATCATCACAGTCATGCTTTCTCAGTCTTCAGCAGCCCCAGCTGGCTCTCAGAAATCCTCAGAAGCCTCAGCAACTCTGACCAGCCTTCAGAAATCCTCAACAGCCTCAGCAGCTCCAGCAGGCCCTCAGCTCTGACTGGCCCCTGGAAATCCTCAGCAGCTATGGCTGACCCACAGACCCAGCAGAAGTTTCAGCTGGTTCCCAGAATCGAAATCACTTTATCCAGGTTCTCCAAACAAAAATCATTCTCTTCAGCCTGGTGGGGATGGGGGTGGGGAGTGCCTTTCCTCTTCAGCCTCCCCAGTGGCAGCAGCTTCTGCCTCCACAGAGCTTGCTCCAAGAAGATCTAACTTTCCCAGCCAGAGTCTTTCCTTATATACAGACAGCATTAGCTTCCTGCATTAGCCAATCCCTTCCTGTTTTGTCAGCAACAGGGATTCATACCTTCTGTTTCTTTAACAGAGGCTTGATTAATTACTAAGTGCTAAGTACCTGTTACCTTTGCCAATACAAGGGGATCTTCAAATTCAAATTACATTACCATTACACTCCCTATAACACTACTTACAACTAATCCATTTCTCCCCCAAATTCTGTAATTCCAGTCTCCTTTTTCTTCCCACATTTTACTAAATACATTGAGGCCATCTATTTTGTTTCCTCATGGTCCCTACTTCATACCTCAAATGCCTTATAATGTCTTCACCCACAGTCTCTCCTTCCTTTTAACATCAGAGGATAAGGCAGTTCTCATTCTGTACTTGATCCCATTCCTTCCCTCCTCCTTCAGGACATTGCTCCAGGATCATTCTCTCATTTGCATTTTCAACATCTCCTTCTACGCTAGTTCCTTCCTCCCACCTACAAAAACGCTCAAATTTCCCCTGTCCTTAAAAAAAGAGAGAAAAAAAGCTGTTTCCCTTGACCCTGATACTCTCCTCAAGGTTTTATCTCATACTACTCCTACCATTTATAACTAAACTTTAAGAAAATAACAGTCTACACTTAGGTCCTCACTTCCATAACCCCCACTCTTTCCTTTGCATTTATAATTCAGCTTCTTTCTTCATCATGATAAAGAAATTGTTCTCACCAAGACCAACAATGACTTCTTCACTGATAAATCCAATGGTTTTTTATCAGATATCACCCTCATATACTTTTGAAACTATTAGTAACTTCCTCTTGCCTTGACTCAGATGAACCAGTGTCTCCAAATTCTCTTCCTACTTCTCTTTTTTTTTTTCAGTTGCCTGCCCTGGTTGCTCTTTCTCTATCCATTCCCGGAATATGAATTTTCTGCAAGGCTCTGTCCTAGGTCCCCTTCTCCTTCTCCCCTTTTTTCCTCTGTAAAGCTCATCCAACTCACAAAGCTTTAATTTTCATCTCTAAAAAATCACAAATATATGAGTGGTGCAGTGGATAGAGTGCCGACCTGGAGCCAGAAAGACTCATCTTCCTCAGTTCAAATTTGGCTTCAGATACTTACTAGTTGTGTGTTCCTAGGCCTAGGCAAATCATTCAACTATCCCTCTGTTTTCTCGTCTGTAAAGTGTACTGGAGAAGAAAAGAATGAACCACTCAAGTTATCTTTGTCAAGAAATCCCCAAATGGGTTGCTGAAGAGTCAGGCACAAATACAAAAACAGAACAACATAAATGAAGCTACTTTCTGAAGCAGGCACAACCAGTTATTCAGGGGAAGTGGTCTGCCCCTCTACAACATGAAGGACATATCACACTGGCAAAAACAGTATGTTGACCTTCACCTATATCATACTGAGATTCTACTCTATCTAAATGAGAGAGGGCAATATAACAACCATATCTACATAAACAGATTAGGCATTGGAAGAGTTACTCTGTGGACATAGAATGAAATATCCTACTCTATCCCAGGCTGCCTTCCCTTTTGCTTAAATACTATGAACTCATATGGATTCAACTATTACATCTCTGCAGATGGTTTTCACATCAATATATTTAGCCCTATTCTCTCCAGAGTTTCAGTCATGTATCTCCACAACTGCCTTATGGACATCTCAAATTCAACACATCTGAAAGAAAACTCATTATCTTTGCCTCCAAATCCTCCCTTTTTCCTAACTTTCCTTTTACCATGAAGGACACCACCAACTTTCTGTTTATCCAGGCTCACAACCTTGGTGTTATCTTTGACTCCACACTCCACTCACCCCACAGACCTAATCTATGATTACGCATTGGCATTTCTATCTTCAAGCCATCTCGCATATGAACCATTCTCTTCACTCATGCAGCTACTACTGTGGTGCAGACTTGCATCGCCTCATACCTGGAATATCACAATAACCCTCTTGTTTGTCTCCTTGCCTCAAACCTATCTCATCTAATCCAACTGGCTCAATTGCCTCAGATTTTATAAAGCATAGGTCTGACTAGGAAACACCCCCACCTCACTAAATAAAAACCACAGTGGCTCCCTAATGACTCTAGGTTCAAATATAAAATGCTTTATTTAGAATTTAATGCCCTTCACAACTCTGCCCCTTCCTACATTTCCAGTCTTTTTGCACTTTAGGATATCTGTACACTGACTTCCTTTGCCTTTTTTGTACACACTTGTTAGTCCATCCTCATGCCTTTGTACTCACTGTCCTTGATGCCTGGAAGGCTCTCTGTCTTCACCTCTACCTCCTGGCTTACTTGACTTCCTTCAAAATTCATGTCAAATCTCACTTGTTTCAGGAGGTCCCTCAGCTACTAGCACCTTACCTCTGAGATCATCTTCCATTGACACTTTCTATATCTCTCATACTGAGCTATTGCATTGTTTTCTCCATTAGATTGGGAGCTCTTTGAGAAGCAGGGACTGGTTTTTTCTTTCTTTATATATCCAGCACTTAGCAAAGTGCCCAGCACATATAAAGTGCTGAATAAATGTATGCTGACTGACTTCACATGTACACAGAAAACAATGAACTGATTTTTTCCACTTGATGAAAATCAGGAATTTCAGTTTAACCTGATTTTATTATCTGTAATTAATGCACCTTCAGAACATAAAAGCACATCTGGTACAAACTGCACTTTATGAATCACAGTTGACTTGCAGTATTAAGAATTTAACATCTGTACTATGAAAATAATTATCTTTCATTTTTATGTGAAATAAAAACTGCTATTTCAAAAGTTCAGATCTAAGAAATCAGAAATTAAAGTTATACAATCTAATTATCCTTAAACCACACTTGTGTTTATTATTATATTTATAGAAATGGAAAAACAGTTAGAGATTACCTGGACCAATCCTCTCACCTTGCCAATAAGAAAGCAGAGGTCCAAAATATGGATGGAATTAGTCCAAGATCATAAAGCAAACCAGTAGTAGAACTGGGACTCAAACCTAGGACTCCCAATTCCCATGCCAACCCTCTTCCCACCATGCCTCAGATGTGCTTATAATTGTCAACAAAAATTTAAGTGTTGAAAACATTAATGAAATATTCATTTTATCATAATAGTCCAAGTGCTAGCTATAGTTCGCCCCCAAAAAAATTCTGACTTGTATAAAACCTGAGTATAACCTATAATGATTTATTTTCTCTAGTGTATAGCTATATAATTTTTTTTCTTTTCAAAAAGATACCATTTTAGGGGTGTGGTACATTTAGGGTAGCCAATATTCAGATCAATAAAGTAATTCTCAAGTGAAGGCAAGATAATTGTTTGATAAGTAATATGAAAAATAATTTTAAATTTCTTACACAAAGATCTAGTATCTTCTTTCATCACAGATGTATTATTTAAGCAATATATACCTTCGCAGTGAATCAGAGGGATATCTTTAATAGCAATATTTTGTTCAGTCATTTTTCAGTCACGACTGACTCTTTGTGACCCTATTTGGGGTTTTGTTAGCAAAGACACTGGAGTGGTTTGCCATTTGCTCCTACAACTCATTTTACAGATGAGGAAACTGAGGCCAACTGAGGGTTAAGTGAAATACCTACTGTCACAAAGCTAGCAGGTGTCTGAGACCAGATTTGAAGTCAGGAAGATGAGTCTTCCTGTTGCCAGACTTGACACTCTATTCACTGCACCACCAGCTGCCTAATGATATTTTAAGAACAATGACGTGTATTTTCAAGCTAATTAAGTGTATTACTTTATGTTGATTTCAATATTCCATTTATAATTTCTCTTGGATATAGTGTCTTCAAAGGTGTAACAAGTATTTTCTTGTCTGCGATTAATAAGGAAAGAGGGAAACTATTTTTAAAGTGGGAAAACCTCTTCACATGTGTAGTTCTTCTTAAATAGTGATATTTAAATAAATGCTGATTAGTCATGTTGGTAAGGAAGGATGTCTACTACATCCCTGAATGGAAACTTGGCCTATAATACTCAGTTGGTATTTAATATGTGCTACCTGTATTATTGTTATACCCAAGCAGTAACAAGGAATTTTTGTATTAGATACAAACATTACAAACTGTCCCTGGTCCAAGAAGCATGAGATGGACCTTTAGTTGAGTCAGAAGGGAAGGGCAGGGCATTGCCTCATGGGGAAACACAGACATCCTGAAATATAGTCCTGAGGTCAATATTGGAGAGGCTGACACATGGAAGGGGAAAGGGAACAGGATAGGGCAGGAAAAGAGTTCACTCCAGCTTGATATCAGCTAACTTCGTTTTATCGAATGTTAATTAATTATTTTAAATAATTAGGTACTAAGCTCTGCTGTTTCTGTCTTCTGAAGGAATACAGGTGATGTTGGTACCCTGAAGCAAAGGCCCAATTGTCCCATCCTAGTTATGACCAACTATATTTCTTTAACACAGATGTCCAGTATTTCCCCAACTAGATAATAGGTTTCTTGATGGGAGGAACCATGTTATAGAATCAAACTCATAAAAGGTGCCTAAATCGAACTTAACCCAACTCCTTTTATTACAGATAAAAAGAAGCATTCATTAGTGGACAGAGTTCTGAAACTGGAGTCAAGAATTCCAGGGTTTGAATTCTGACTTAGGCATTGACCAACTTTATGATGCTGGGAATGTCACTTTACCTTTGGGAGTTTGTGTCCTTATCTGTAAAATGGGAATAATATGTACTGAGCCCCACTAGATTGCTATGAGGATTAAATCAGACAATGTATATAAAGCACTTTGGAAACCTGAAATCACTATATAAACACCAGCTCTTACTACCACTACTACTATTACTACTTTTGTTGCTGCTGCTGTACACTACTACTACCGCTACTACTACTACTACTACTACTACTACTACTAATACTACTATTACTACTACTAATACTGCTACTACTACTACTACCACCACCAAGGAAAGTGAAAAGGAAATTACTTGCCTGAATTACATGATTAGCTGCAATCCCAGAACCAAAATTCAAATATACCTAACTCTCCATTCACTGCTATTTCTACTTACCACACTTCCTTTGTGTAGTTTTATCCTGTAAAAAGGCCTCCAAGTTCTCTTCTGTCTCTAAAACTATGAGTCTAGTCATAGTGCTTCATATATAACACGCATTTTGTTAAGGATGATAAAGATCACGGAGGGACATTTGATGCATGAGTTAACATTTCTCTTTTGCAAACAAGAGGTGCACTCTGATCTTTCTCATTTATTCAGTCTCTCTCTCTGATGCCTGCTTTGCCTTGTATGGCTATGTTGCCTGCATGCACTAGGGAAAGGAAGGGCATATGGATTTGTATAGTGCCTACTATGTGTAAGGCACTATTCTAAGCCCTTTTCACAAACATTATCTCATTTGATCCTGATAATAACCCGGCAATGTAGGTGCTATTATTAACCCCCCATTTTATAGTGGAAGAAACTGAGGTGGAGAGCTTGAGTGACTTGCCAAGGGTCACACAACTAGCAAGTGTCTGAGGACAGATGTGAACTCATGAAGATGAGTCGTCCTGATTCCAAGCCCAGTGTGCTATTCACTACACCATCAACTGCCTTATTACCCTCATAATTGTTGTTGGGATTTAGCCACTTTCAGTTGTGTCCAATCCTTCATGACCCCAGTTGTGATTTTGTTGGCAAAGATACTGAAGTGGCTTGCCATTTACTTCTCCAGCTCATTTTAGAGGTAAGGAAACTGAGGTAAACAAGGTTAAGTATCTTGCCCAGGGTCACACAGATAGTGAGTGTCTGAGGTCACACTTGAACTCAGATTTTCCTGGTTTCAAACATAGTGCTCTATCTACTGTACCATCTAGTTATCCTAGTAATGCTATTCATCAGTTAAAATTATCTACATCATTCCTGTTATCCTCTTTAACCGCAGTGTTATCCTTACCTTTTCTGAACTTTGTACCAGAAATGTTATGACTGAGTTCAGTCTATTTTCTGTCTCTTTTGGACATTAAGAAATAAATAAGTCAAAAGACTGACATGGCAGCAGGTGAAAAGGGGGAAAGAAGAGCTGATTTTTTTTTTTTACATAACTGAGTAACTAGGCCCAGAAACTATACAGTGTTGACAGCTATCAGAATTTCCAGGACAAATAATTCATCTTCCTAGATATTATCCCTTTACAGGATCATTTTTTTTTTCAGTACTTGCTGAGACATTACTTAAATTCATAGTCTACCCTTACTGAATATTAGGATGTTATGGACAAATTTGTGCTAGCAAAACACAATGGGTGGGGGGAGAGGGGTGGGGAGAAGAGTGAAATAATAACCAGCTAATCACGCTATAAGTATTGTTATATTTTTGTCATTTACTTGGGGGGGGGGTGACGAGGGGAAGAGCATGTTTTTTTTTAACAGAAATTGGTTTTGTCTAACACAATATTTTGAAGCAAAGATTTCTGTGAAACTTACCTTTGGCATATGAAAGGGAGTTTTCTGCAAAAATATTTCTGATTGACTATTAAAATATCCTGAATAGGGTCAGTTATATTTTACCCCATATCATCATAGATTTCTAAAGTGCTAAAAATGTCATGTGGTATTTTTTATGTTGAGAGATAAACAATAGAGTAAAAGAGGGTTAGCAGAATTGGTCAAACAATTCAGTATTATAGGAAAATTCTTGCCCAGATATTCCTGGACGCTAACTTTAACTGCTTGGTGCCTTACAACTCTATAACAAGAGTAATTATTTAGGTATTTTGTACTCATTTATTTTTAGGATAAAAATATCCTTTCAAAAATGTTTGAAATTTTGGTTAGCAGTAGAAATGCTTTGTTCTAAATTTAAAATAACCTGCTAGAAAGTTGTTGCCTTTTTTTGGAGGGGGGGGGGGTACAATTCCAACAGGACATATCATTTGAAGGATTAAAAACAACATCATCGTTAACTTTTGTAAAAGAAAAAATGACCTCATAAAAGCTCATAAGTGGGATATTTTTCTTTTATAAGGTAAAATGTTATCAATTCCTAAAATTTTCTTTTGGACATCAATAATGAGGAAAGCAAACTGTTAATGAGCAGAATAATACTGCAATCAGTGTTGAAGTGGCCTAGATCAAAACAACACGGGCCAGAACAAAAGCTTACCAAATGCTGAATCAAGTACAGCACCTGGCAAGATTCCCAGAAGGTCACCAAACTTGGATTTGGAAAAAAAAATTATCCAAGTTTCCTGAATTTTTAAGATGTCTTTGAAAAAGGATTTATAGGATCATAGATTGAGAGCTGGAAAGGAACTTAGAGGCCATTGAATCTTGCCTCTTCATTTTACTTCATCTTACTGATGAGGAAACTGAGGATGAGAGGTTGAATAACTTTACCCAGATCACATAGTTAGTAAATATGTGTCTAAAAAATCCTACTCAAATCTGAGATGGCAAAATAACACCAGAAATCAAAACCCATGATGCATAGTTTCCAAAGTTAGAGACACACAGGTGGGTAATTATTGAAAAATAAAAAATAAAAAACCAAACCAAACATAAAATTCTACAACCTCCAAGTCTATTTGAAAGGGTAGAAATTTGTCACTGGGGAGTCTTTGAGGGGTTGGGTTGGGAATTATTTGTTGTTAAATAAAGGGGGGAAAAGGCTTGGCATTTTCCTCTTCTCTTTTCATTTCATGTATACTTGTATCCTCACTATAACACTGGTAGAGAACATTGTTAATACTAAGAATACTGGCTCTTTGACTAAGTACATACTCTCTAGCAAGTTGTCTAGCAAGATGCTCGTAATCTCTAGAACTCCTCTGGCCTCAGTTTTCTCATCTAAAAGAAATATGAGGGGATTTGAAACAAGATCATCTATAAAATCTGTGATTCTTAATCAAGAGTTTTGCTTTGTACTAAGGGTAACATATTATATTTTGCTTCTAGATGGAATAATGGATTGAATGCTGGACCTGGAACTTGGATGGCATGAGTTTGAGTCTTGACTTTGATACTTCTATAGCCGCAATGCAATATTCACAGCATCAATGGTCACTATAAATATACCAGCATAGTGCTTAACTGCAAAATATAACAGACTCTCCATATAGAAGACAGAAGCAAAACATTTATTCGGACACCAGAAAAACCAAATCCCAACACCAGGAAACTGAATTCATCATAGCAACATAGAAGTTAATGCACCACAATGAAGCAGAGAGCCACACCATCCTTTAGCCTTCCCACAAACCAACAAAAGCCTACCTGTCACAGCAGGTGGCAAACATCAACTTTTACTCACAAACCTAAATGCCTCCCTTAGATGTGTCCTCTCTTCCCAACTGTGTCTAGCTGCTCTGACTCCCAGCTTCCTGTGGGCTCTGCTCCATCCTTCGGTAAACTCCTCCCACCACAGGCTCCATGTAATTATTTTCAAAGCAGGGAAGGTCTTCAAAGTCTCTTAGGCTTATTAAGCGGCAGATAAGATCTTCAAATTACCATTACCATAACAACTTCTTGGCTGTATGATCACGGAAAAGTCATGTGACCTCTCTAAGCCTCAGTTTCCTCATCTGTAAAACTGAGATTAAAAAAAGCACCTGGTTCACATGGTTGTTGCAAGGATCAAATGAAAGAATATTTGTAAAGCATTTTGCAACATTAAAGTGTTGCTGTTCAGAAGTTTCCATTGTCTCTGACTCTGTGACCCCATCTGGAGTTTTCTTGGCAAAGATATAAAATGGCTTGCCATTTCTTTCTCCGTCTTTTTTTACAGATGAAGAAACTGAGACAAACAGAGTTAAGTGACTTGCCCAGGGTCATACAGCTAGTAAGTGTCTGAAGCCAGATAAGAACTCAGAATATGAGTCTTCCTGACTCGGTGCTCTATCCACTGTGACAATTAGTCATCCTATATAAATGTTAGCTACAGCATGATAGACATTGAGACACAATAAAGATGATAAGGGTTCAGGTCCCACCTCTGACATATGTTGACTATATAATATTGTACAAACCACTTTCCCTCTCGGCACCACCTAACCACTAAGATCGTGAATGGAAAAGTAGGTAGTAACTTGCATCGCTTGAGAGAGCTTCCTCATCCAAAGTTTTCTATACAAATTAAATCCTAGGTCCAGTGGGGAGTGGGAGAGAAGAGATAATGAGATGTAGCAGTCAAAGGTGGATCAAAATTTACTACAGTTGTTTTTCTGGCAATGCAAAGAACTCCAGCAATTTTCAAATAAATTATCTGGGGTATTATTAAATTAGTATATAAGTCAGAAGGACAAATATTGAAGACGAAGCTTAAATACTTTGGCCACATAATGAGAAGACAGGACTCACTGGAAAAGACTCTGATTCTGGAAAAGACTGAAGAGAAAAGAAGGGGACAGCAGATGATGAGATGGATAGATAGTGTCACGGAAGTAACAAACACGAGCTTGGACAAGCTTTGGGAGATAGTGGAAGACAGAAGGCCCTTTAGTGCTATGGTCAACAGGGTCATGAAGAATCAGGCATGACATAACAACTGAACAGTAAATATGTCAACAATTGGATGGTCTAAAAAGAGTTGATGCAACATTTAAAGGATCCAAGTTACTTACCATTTAGAGTTGTTTACTCCCTACTTCACAAGGAAATTGTAATTATTATTTTAATTCAGTGAATTCATTTATACATGAAGAAAACTAATAAGCTTCAGCTTAAAACACCTGCTCATGGATTTACAACGTAGCCAGTAATCTACAACATAGCAAAGTCTTCATAAATACATGTGCAATTCTGTTTATGTTAGACTATATTGCTTCAAGAAGCAGAGGGTAACAGACGTAAAGCTGAAAGAAACCTTAAAAGTCATTGACTCCAACCCTTCAGTTTATAGATAAAGAAACAGATACACAAGAAGTTAAATTACTCATCCAAGGTCATATCTAATAATTGTATGAGGTCAGTCTCAAGCCCAAGTTTTCTAACAGCGAGGGTAGTGCCATGATTTTATTAGTGTGTTCCTTCCACTAAATTCAATCACAATTTCTTTATATTTCTTGAGTTTCTTTGGCAAAAAAAAAAAAATCATCATCATCATCATCATCTAGTGGTGACCCTGTCCAAATTTTTCTAGGCTAACCTTTCAATCAACCATCAATCAACAAGTATTCATTGAGTACCTACTATGTGCCAGCCATTGTGCCAAGCACTGGACAAGTACACAAATGAAACAATTATTACTTTTGAGGAGTTTATATTCTATCAGGGGCCACAATATTTTCATGTAAGTAGATACAAAATACATATGCAGTGAACACAAGGTAATTTCCCATGGAGACACTAGCAGCTAGAGGGAAGAAAGAGGAAATCAAAAAAGGCCTCATGTGGTACTTGAGATGGAAGTCAGTAAACCCACCAGCATCTATTAAATGCCTGCTAGCTGCATGTTTTTTGACTGACTGATTGCATGTTACCTTCTGAGGTAGGGGTCATCATTGTCTCCATTTTACAGATAAGGAATCTAAAGCTGGTTATATAGTTGTGTTCTGATTAAAAAACTATTACAGTACTCCTCAGCAGTAATGACTGCCTGAACTAAAAACTGGTGTCTATGGAAATACAGAGAAGAGGGTGTACATAAAACATTTTATGGAGGTAGAAACAACAGAATTTAGCAATTGTTTGGATGTGAGAGGTAGCGGAGAATGAGGACTTGAGCATGACTCAGAGGTTACAATCCTGGTGTGATTAGGAAGATGGTAGTACCCTCAATAGAAATGGGGAAATTAGAAAGGGAGGGGAGCTCAAGGGAAAGATAATGAGTTCCGTTTTGGATACATTGCATTTGAGATGCTTATGCAATATCCAATTAGAAATTTCTAATAGGTAATTGATACTTTAAGACTACAGTTCAGGACAAAGTCTAGGGTAAGATTTATGTATCTACAGTTATCTTTTGAAAGATGATAACTTATCCCATAGGAGCTGAATGTAATAACCAAGATCCTTTCATGACATACATACATTTTACCATGTAGTGGTAAAAATGGTACTGGATTTAAAAGTTAAAAAAACAAAAAAACAAGGCCTCATGCCAGTCATGGCCCTACAATCTTCTAGTTGTGTGTGGGGGGGGTGTGGGTGTCTGTCTGTCTGTCTGTCTGAGAGAAAGAGGGGGACAAGGAGAGAGAGAGAGAGAGGAGAGAGGAGAGAGGAGAGAAAGAGAGAGCCAGACAGAGCGAGAGACAGAGACAGAGACAGAGAGAACATGCAAAAGAGACTTAACCTCTGTTTTCACACATGTAAAGGGAGATAGTGTTTACTATAATATCTATCTCAAAGGGTTGTATTTGTAAGCAAAGCACTTTGCAAAGTCAAAGAGATAAATTAAGGTGACATTTTAATGTGCCACCTAGCTGATATTCAAAGCCTTTCCATTTTGGTAAGACTTTCCTTGGCCTTTGAAAACTGAGG
This sequence comes from Pseudochirops cupreus, assembly GCA_028627135.1. Taxonomy (NCBI): domain Eukaryota; kingdom Metazoa; phylum Chordata; class Mammalia; order Diprotodontia; family Pseudocheiridae; genus Pseudochirops; species Pseudochirops cupreus. The sequence goes on from CM053584.1 coordinate 220,943,101, forward strand.
ATCATCTTACACCACAATGAGGTATCAGAGTATGAGTCAACACCAATACACATAAGGAAATACAGCATTTTGTCAGGGTTTAATGCAATTTATTTGTTCAGAGTAGTAATAATATAAGCAACATAATATAATGAGTTATATAAGAAGTATTTGAAAAAGCAGCATGGTATGGTAGAAAGAACAATGAACTTGAAGTCAAGAAAGACATAGATTTTTCCAATTCTCACTCTATGACACTCTTGAAAAAGCATTTTGGATTGGGAGTCAGAGGTCCAGGGGTTAAAATCCCAGTGCTCTCATTCTCTTTGTGACCTTGAGCAAGTCACTTACCTTCAGTTTCCTTATTTTAAAAAAAAAGTAAAATGTGAGATTTAGGCTAGATGATAACTAAGGGCCTTTCCAAGTATAATTCCACGGCATTAGTTAAATTTTTACCATTAATAACTTCCTCAAAAACTGTGTGATCCTGAGGATCATTCAGACCAATTACAATGAAATTATGTAATAAGGAATTGCTTTTCTTATTTTTTTTTATTTTTGCATTGTTTAAGGCATTCTAGAGTTATTACAACTAGAAAAGGAAACAATTTATTAGAATCTGATAATGAGAGGGTTTCAACTGATCAAGGCAGCATTGTGTAGTGAATTAGGAGAAGCTCTGAGACTACAAGACATGAATTTAAGTTATGCCTCAGCTGGGCACTCTCTGTGTGACTTTGAGCAAGTCTCTTAAACTGTTAGTGGCCTCAGAAAATTCTAAAGTTACAAGAAGTCTACCAAGTCTACCAGTAGGGGAAGTTTCCTCACGAAATGTTCCTAGTTATAAACCTAGTTATACATAAACAAACAAACACAAATGAATGAATGAATGGATTGATGAATGAATGAATAAAGCTCTCCTATCCCCCAACTTGGACCCAGTATGGGTTTATTTCTTGCTCTGGATTCTCATTTGCTTTATCTTATATTGTCTTAAATTCTGATGTAATTATACAATTTTCAGTTCATTCTATCACTCAGAAGACTGGGAAAACCATAGTCACTTCTAAACCTAGCCTTTTCATTGATGAAAGTATGCTATTTTATTGTCCATTTCTTTATTTTACAAGAACAGTATGAATCAAAGCCAGCTTCTTGATTTGGAACATCAATACCCCTCAAAAGGGAAATTTCCTCTGACCAGTTTCACTGCCTTTATCAAATTCTACCTTGAAATGCTAGATTGATGTGGCTTGACTGCAAGGGCCATATATTCAAGGGCCAGAGTTCACAACAGGTCCTATAGTACATACTAACATAGAGTTCAGCATAGTGATTAAAATCGGACCATGGAGACAAATTTCCAGTGCCCATATAACTGTATTCTGGCAGAACAAAGATATTTTATTCAGGTAATTAGCTAAAGGGAATGTACAACACATACATACGCAAACTCCATCATGCATGAGGTTTTTCAGGGTTAATTAAATGTCAGATAAGTGCCTCTCTCTTAACAGGTTTACTGGCATTTACCAAAAACTGGCATGAACAGCAATCTCACTTAAGAGTCATCCTGCTGCTCTGAACAAAAAGTCTTGGTACAGCTAGCACAGTGTTCACCACAGCACAAATGTGTTGTGACTGGATCAGTGCCCATTCAAGATTTTCTAATCCGGTTTTAGATTTTCTAATCCATTTAAACTCATTTGCAGAGTCATTTTTATCTATTTTTGTATTCACGGCTTAGCAACAGATGAAATTTTTAGCTAGCCATAATCAGTTTCCAAACTTCTACAAAACTGGATTGAGTATGCCTACGTTTCATCTCAGCATAGGCAGAGTTTCTTCAGGCGAAGGAGTTCCATGATTTCCTATATACCTTAAAGCTCTAATGCTTAATTAAAAAAAAAAAAAGGTATTCTGAACCATGAAGTCTAACATCTGTAGGCAAAACAGAGATCCTGCTGGATCATCTAATCTGCTGCTCCTGAGCCAGTGCCAGATTTTCATGTCACTACAACTAGACAACTAATACATACACCCCCTTCTCTGGCTTCATTTCCTTGATTTAAGAGGAAAAACAAACAGGACCACTATTCCCACTACACTCCCAAGGTAGCAAATTTCACTATGCTAAGAAAAAAAAAAATCCAAGAATATGGCCAGGTCTCCGCCCCTCCTAGTCTCTTCCAGGAAAAAAAAATAGCTTAAACCTTTAAGTCTGCAGGGTTCATAGATAAGAGTAGAGGAGCACCTGCAGATGCCGAAGTAACCCCACCCCTTCACACAGACACCTAGGAAGGGTTTTGTTTGTTTCTTTGTGCATTTGTTTTCATAGGTGTCCAGTCTTTTATGGCAGGAGTTCTAAACCAAGGACCCTTGAACTTTTAAAAATATTTGAATAACTATTTCACTATAATCCGTTTCCTTTGTAATCCGGTTCATTTTACCTTATGCATTAAATAGCATTATACTAAGAAGGGATTCATAGGCTTCACCAGATTGTCAAAGGGAAACGCACACAAAAAAGGCTTAAGAACTTCTTTTTTTCAAGTATTGCCTAGCTACCTGAACTCCCATTCTTAGATCTTTTCTGCTCACTTCTAGTGGAAGACAGAAAACACTAGAGAGGCAGGAGAGTGAAGGGGGATCTCCAACAAAAGGGTGTCTGAATCGCTTTAAAATCATGCCACCTTATCCACTATTAGCACCTTTGCCGCTCCTCCACCCCACCCACCTCCGCTGCCACCACCACCACCACCACCACTACACACGTATACCTCATCAGCAAAACCAGGAGGGTCTATATCAGAATTTGCTTAGGACGAACCTTTTAATTAGTAAATGGCACATACTAATCTCTGCTCTGCCCTGCCCTCTCTAGGCATCAGCTTTCCTGGAACTGCTCTATCTCCCTCCTCTTCCTCCTCTGGGGAAGAATATGGGATAGACAAACCAAGGACTGCAAGGCGGCAAGGAATGTATTCATTCGCCCATATACTCTAGCTCCGACACCAGGGAAGCTGGTAGATCAGTCAGAGAAGCCTGGGAGGCTAAGTGCGTGTCCTCCAGGGCTCTTACCTGGAGCGCTCACTGGGTGCGCAAAGAGAGCGGGGTCAGCAGCCTGCTGCGCGCAGTTCCCACACCCTCAAACTCCTTCAGGCAGGTGAGGCCACGAAGAACTTGGACGCTTCCCCAAAGGGCACTAAGCAGAGAGACTGAAACCTCAGGCAGAGACCTGTATTCCAGTCCTCCAGCGTCCGCCGATTGTTCTCGCAGCACCGTCCGCCCCTCAGAAGCCTGCACTAGGAAGGCTCCCCCAGCTGCGTTCTGAAACTTTCTCTCTGTCTTACAGAGGCGGAGTCTGAGAGATAAGGTCCTGGACTGACCGCCCCCCGCCCTCCCACCCTCTTTCCGGCTCTGAAAGCATGAGGGTGGGTTTTGGATCAGTGTCCCAAAGAACCAGTGCTTCCTCCTAGAGTCCCGAACCTGCCCCTGGGCATGCTCAGATTCGCAACTAATCCATTCAGAAGAGTCCCAGATCCCTGGTATCTGAATTTGGCGAGGGTAGAATGAGTACAGAGACTTACAGAAAGACAAGCAGAATACTGGGCGTTCGGAGATTGGATTCTGAGGCAGAAAAAGATCAAGCCGAATTCTAAAAATGGGGACACAAAACACGAGAAAGGGAGCAGGGGTAGATGCATTATTTACCGTAGTTCAAAGAAGCTACTTGTGCCTAGACTTAGATAACCACTGGGAGAACTCTGTTGAAGCATTGCTTTTTTTGTTTTTTTGAGTGGCTTACAGAGAGCAACATCTTAGTTGAATAGTTCACTCACTTGTACATTGCTTTACTATTAAATAACAGCAAATGAGAACTCTACTCAGAGAAAACCCTTTACAATGAAATACCAATTTCACTATGTATTATTAGTTTCACACAAACAGAGCTCGAGCCCTCCTTGGTTAAATCAACAGCAAAAATCCAATAGAAATCCTTCAGTCTTTAAATTTTGGTCAATATAATCGATTCAGTGGTGTTTCTGTTAAAGAAGAATGCAATCATTGAAGTTCTTACCTTATTCCTCAGAAATTTCATTACCTAGGTGACAATGTTTTAGGAGTCATAAGGGATGTGTTCCTGGATGGAGGTTCCTTTCTTCCTTGACATTTAGTGACAGAAGCATTTCTGCCTTCCTTCTCCTCTCTTCCGTATTGCTAAGATGAACAGTAATTTCTAGCCAACTCAAGAGAAGTTTACTTGATTCTCAATACTGTTCCCTGACTAGTCCCAAGTGATCAGACCATATCAGAGACTTCCCTCAGGAAGGCCTTGGTCTACAAGGAGATGCTAACAGGGAAGTTCCTTTATCCTCTGCCCCTGAGACCACCACATTCTCTGCAAGTAGCCCAACACTAAGAAATCCAGACCTCTCAACATCCTCCATATTCTGATTTTTCTTGTTTGTTTTTTTTTTATAAAGGCAGTCATTATTTCCAGGAGATTAATTAAGGAAAGTATGGTACCGGAGATGTTCCTTTAGAATCTTTGACACTTCCTACACACACACATACACACACACACACACACACACCTCTTAGCTTCTGGTACTGTAATCCATATCCTACTGCCTTCCTCCTTTTCCCCAAGAAATGGAAGTATATGTCATACATATTGTAAAATCTCCATGGTCAAGTCAGATTTAGTATGAACACTAAAATTATATACTATTTATGAAAATGTAGCAATCAACAAAATCACTATACATTTCTAAAGTAAGAAATGTGTTCTGGTACTGGACCATATTGTTCTTCTAGGCTAGCTGCATCCATCCTTGAGGAAGCCTTGCAGATCCTAAAAGGGTTCTCTACATCACCATTATCACAGTGTTTCTGGACTCAGGGCAAATCACATTCTGGGTGCACCCTACAGCCATCATACCTTGCCAGAAAGTCATGTCCCTGAAATATAATTAAAAGTAATATAAAGGAATATCTTGAAGGGGAAAGTAAGGAAATGGTTAAATAAATAAATAGCCTGAATGGCATACATGAAAGGAGGGACCAGTATGTTATTACTAGTTATTCTACTTCAGTCCATTTCAACTTACTTTCATTTCAACATTTTAAAAATGCCTATGATAGTGCGAAGCACTCCAATAGATGCTCAAGGACATGAACCTACAAATCCCTTAGAGTAGAAGTTGCAGGATTTAGCTTAAAGAAAAATAGTATTGGAAACTGGAAACCTGGATTTGAGTCCTTACTCTGCCACTTACTCATTCCACAACTGTGGACAAGACCCTTAAAACTCAACTTTGTCCTCTCCCTTAGTGGACTTCCATGTTCAGTCTGTTTCATTCACAGTGACAGACAAAGGAGAGGCCTTGGATTCTTTCCGTCAAAAGCCATCATTGTGGATCCATGAATATAGGCCTTGGTTCTTCTCCTGCCTTGGTATTTGGTCCTTTGTTTTAGATGAAGGAGAGTAATCTGGAACCTGTGGTCCTATGAATTTTGAAGAGTCAAGAGAGTGAGACAACTGAGGATTCAGGAGTCTAGGGAGTCTGGGAATCATGTCTATGCAGATGAAGGCAGTCTAGCATTGATGCCCCCCAAGAACAGAACTTCAGGATTTGGCCCAACAGTAGTGAAGATGCATTTGGACCTAAACTTAGTGGAAGTGATGCTATGTAGAAACTGTGTCATCTGAGACTGCTTTACCTATATATCAAGTATGTGGAAGAGTGTACCTCTGAGATACTGGAGAGCAGAAGGTATTTATTCTTGCAAGATCTTTGAAGTAGTCATCCTTTTAATTTTAATTAGTGAAGACTAATTAGTAAATATTAATTAAAGTTAAATGAAATTATGGTGCTAATCCCTGGTGGCTAACAGTGTGGGAAATAAACCCAGAATGTGGGGGGCCTATCTCTAGGATGAGGGAGCCCAATCTCACCTCTCCAATGTACCATCCACAGATATCAAAATGACTTTCCTAAAGCATAGTTCTGACAATGTCACTCTACCATTACTCAAAAACCTCCAGTAGCTCCCTAGTACCACTAGGTTTAAATAAAAATTCCTATATCTTGTATTGAAAGCCTTTCCTAACCAGACTCTAACTTACTTTTTTGAAACCCATTATACTTGACCCCCCTTCTCATGCCATATAGTTCAACCAAAGTGTTCTGCTTGCTGCTCCTCACACTCCATCTTCCATCTTAGTGCCTTTGCACAGCTATCCTTTGCCCAAGTCCCACTCACCTCTGCCTCTTAGAATCTCTAGTTGCCTTCAAAGCGCAACTATGTGAGGCAAAGTTGAACAAAGTCATCAACCTTTCTCTTCCTAAGTCGTTGTAGTACAATGGCAAGACAAAAGTCAGAATGACTGCCCATGACCCAAGATACAATATATGACCTTCATGTCTTCAATGTCTAAGTGCTTCAGAGGCTTTTGGAACAAACTGTTCTCATCTACTCATTCTCCCAGGGGAAGTCTTCACACAATTGGGGTGGACATTCCCTTAACTCACAAGTCTGAAGCTAATCAGTCATCCTCAACTTGATTTAGCTATTAGCCAAGATATTTTTACTGGTTGTGTGGCTGGTGCACATGCTACAATTTCTTGGAGTCACAGATGAGAGCTGGGTGGCAGGTAGATACCTGATTGAATGAGCAGCCCTGAAAAGGACTTGGCAAGTCCTCATATTAGAAGTGTTAACATAAGTATACCATATAGTAAAAAGAATACTGGCTCAGGAATCAGAGGACATGCATTCAGATCCTATATCTGAGGCTTACTACCTGTGTGACCTTGGGCAAGTCTCTTAATTTCCTTGGACCACAGTTCCCTTATGTGTAAAATGAGAAGTTTGGGCTGGATGACCTCTAAGGCCCATTCCAGCTCTATATCTATGATCTTATGATCCTAAGAGAAGTATATAAAAGTTCTGTGAAAGTATCTTAGTCATGAGTCCATCATGTCTTTTTTTCTTTTTCTGAACCACTTCTTTCTCCTTAGATAGGCTAGATCTCTGACTCATGCACAACTCCTACCAAATGAGTATCCCAAAGATCAGGGGCAAGAGCAATCTGCCAAATTTTCTGTAGCCTGTGGATGAATTTGGTCTCCTGAAATGGACCTTCCCAATCTGTCCAATGGGATATTTCTAAAGGATATAATAAACTCCTAGTAAAAAAAATAAAGTTGGGGCTCTTTACAGAAGATGACTGTCACTAAAGAGCATACCATCCTAGGGTATTCAATCTAAAAGCCTAGATTTTTCCTTGTTGGTATCAAATAGAAAAATAAGACAGTCTCTGCTTTCAGGGAGCTCACATTCTAATTGGGGAGAACGCAAGTGGGTTCAGCCTCAGAGAGGGTGGTAAGGTATAGGAGTCTATAAGGTGTTTTACCAGTTGAAATGGCAATGCCCAAGCACCAACAGGCTGGTTATCAATTTCTTAGTAAAGTTCATATCAGTAAATATAACAAAAATTAAGTGCCTATCATAGCAAAAACCACTGATTTAGTAAATTGAGAACATGATGTTCCAGGAATCAAGAAGATCTAAATTTAAGATTTGCAATGTCCTTTCATCTACTACCCTTGATCTTTTCTTGTCACCCCCACCTAGATTCCTCAATATGTGTTCTTTCCCCATTAGAAAGTAAATTCCTTGAGAGAAGGGACTGCATTTCTTTTTGTCTGTATATATATCTCCAGTACTAAATACAGTGCCTCACATAGTACACAAGTAAGCATTTAATGGAGCAGGTAGGTGACTCAGTGAATGGAATGCCAGTCCTGGAGTCAGCAAGACTCATCTTTCTGAGTTCAAATCTGACCTCACACATTTATTATCTATGTGACGCTGGGCAAATCACTTACCTCAGTTGGTCTCAGTTTCCTCATCTGTGAAAAAAAAATGAGCTGGAGAAGGGAATGGCAAACCATTCCTGTATCTTTGCCAAGAAAACCCCAAAAGCGGTCACAAAGAATCAGACACAACTAAAACGACTCAACAAGTACTTAATAAATAAATGCTTGTTGACTTGTCTGAGGGAAATACAAAGATGTCTTTCTCTCCTTCAAGAAGCATGTAATGTAGCATGGGCAACAAGTCTTGCAATCATTATGATCCTAAATAGAATATGAATAAGTTAATGACTAATATTAACAAAGCGCTACAAGAGATACAGAAGATTAATGGGGCGGGGGGGGGGGGAGGGCAGGGATTAGCAATCTAGAGCTACTTAACTCAGTTGTTGAAAGCATCGTGATTGGGAGGCCAAGACTATATTCCATTCCCAATAGACCAGTTAGCTTCACAATTACATGGTCACTGAATGGTTACTGTTGTAGACTGCAACCATAGTCCAAAGCAGAAGACCCCATACAAGAGAGACAAGTGAATCAATGCACAGACTTTTTCCACTATTGGTTTAAAAACAATTTCTGATGTACACTTCAGGTTGTTCAGTAGACATTCTGTTTAGGCAAAGCAGAGTACTAGGCGTTCTTATCAGAACAAATCAAAAACACATGTACAGTTGAAATCCAAGAGAAGTTAAAGCATTTATTAATTAAAAGCAAAATTTATTTTCCCATTCCGAACACGCAGCAGACTCAAAAGTTAAGATAATGTTGAGCAGAGAAGAAAATGTTCACATAAAATGTTTTGGGTTTCTTTTTGTTTGTTTGTTTCAGGACAACTTAGGCATTAAGAAATAATTTTGAGTGGTAAGAATTAAAGTTTTAATATTAATGATGAGTTACAACTAGATTATGTAAAAGTCCCCCTAAAATTGATTTATTTTATCATTAGACTTAAAGGGTCTTTCTGTTTTAATTTTTTGTACATTACAGTGATACTTTTTGTTTTACACATCACAATCACTTCCCTATACTCTCATTTCCATAGATGTCTCTCCATTCTAAGCAAAACCAAAACTGACACAGCAAGCACACGTGCATGTGTATATAACATTTCACATTTGTAGTCATAGTGTTTCTATATGGTTTAGGGAATTATTTTACCTTAACTGTTCTCTTAAGCTAATATTGAGGGACATCGTACCCTTGAGTTTTTGACAATTTTCTGGAAGAATAGCCTCTACACGGATAAAAATTCAGTAATGTTTAACTCTAGAAACAACCAAGGTAAAAAAATAATCTTTTTTTCTCAAGCACCAATTCTCTAGAATATCAAGCAGCAAGTTATTGCTCTCATAATTAATTCTATTTTTCTACATAAATTTCCTTGTCATTGGACCATGGGTACCAAGCCCAACAAATGTGTATATATGTGAAATATATCACATTTACATGATGTATATGTATATATACATATATATATGTATGTATACATATATATGGTATAATTTCAAAAAATAGAATAGAATTAATTATGAAAGCAATAACTTGTTGATCTTTGTTTCAGGGGATTGGTGCTTGAGGCGAGGTTTCTTTCTGGACTGTGAGACTTTTCTGACCAAGGCTCTGAAAGAAACAGAAAGGTAACTCTTCATAGGATAAAAAGCTAGGAAGAATTGTCATTTGTTTTGTTTTCTCACCCTAGACTCCATCAGCATGCCTCAGGTGCCTTCTCTCTCTTCCACAGCTACCCCTTTCTTCCATCAGTGAGTTTCTCCAGGAATCTACATGTTAAGAAAGGCTCCAGGCTTGCCATATTTCACTCTCTGGCTATATACATCAACCTCAATGTTTTACCTTCTCCCACCCCTCCAGTACTACTCACAACTGCCAGGGTTTCCTCCACCCCAACCTTTCAGCTTCCTTTTAAGTATTCTGTCTTTTCCCATTAGAACGTAAGCTCCTGGAGGGTAAGAGTTTGCCTTTCTGGTCTTATTTATATCCTCAGTACTTAGCATTGTATCTGGCGCATATTAAATAGTTAACAAATGCTTTTTAACTTAGCTTGTCTTTTCTAGGAAAGTTTTCTCACTTCAGTCATTTGGCTGAGTGTGTTAAGGGTTTCTTCTTAAAGAGCCACAAACAGTCTTGAGACTGTAAAAACATGTTTGTGAAGAATCTTCATGTCTAATTAACTTCCAGCTCAGTGAATAGAAATAATTTCTTTTTGTTCCTAATGGCAAAAGTACTTTTTGGCAGAACGTCAGTAGAGAACTATTTATTCTTTCTTATCTATTAAATTTAACAAACTCTTGCATATATGCACACATATATATGTATGTATGTATACATATATTAATTCCACTTCTGATATCATTTATCATCATAGTTTTGCTTTTTAATTGAACCATAAAGGTTTGGGAAGTATTAAGCAGTAAGGATATAAATGACTGAGTTCGAGGATGGTATTTCTAAACTCATCATTGGCCTTTTGGATAGCTTAGACTCAGCATACTTCCAATCAGGAAGTCCAATTAGGACTTCCTCAGTGGTCCTAAACATAAAGGTTAGTATTTAGATGGGGAGGAGTGCCTATACTGGATAATTTCTCATAATTATCCCAAAGATGACAAGCATTCAGTAACCATGGGACATGGTTGTTATCTTAGAATAAGCAGACTGTACAAAACTGGTAGATACTAATAGTTATCCTGAGAATGTTCCTCAGAGAAGCTACTATTATCTCATAGTAGGGAGGGGGAGGAGAAGATACATATGCTATAGCAATCTTAGTTTTAGTGTTATGTACTTTTAATGATGTTAAGGAAATGTCATTTTATTTATCATTTTTAGTGTTTATGATAAAAGTGAATAATTCATCTTGTCAGAATTTTCTACATCTATTTATAATCATTTTTCTCTTATTAAGAAGATTTACTATATTAACAAAATTGTTTTTTTTTTATTTGAAAGTATCCTTTCCTTTCTGGTACAGATCTAGTACGGTCATAGTGATTTAAAAAAAATTATTACTGGAACTTCAGCTCAGTGGGTTTTTTTTTAATATTTTTGAAATAATTTATAAACCGCTGTGCTTAAGGCTAGAGATATAAATAGAAAAGTAATATGGTTCGTACTCTGAAGGAGTTCACATGGGAGAGATATCACATACAAAAGGTTTGAGTTACAAGTCATGTGGGAATATCCCATGGTCTTAAGGGTATGATGATAAAGTAGATGATGATGCACCTTTAATGTCATTTCTATTCCTTAAATCATGTCGGTTTCTAATGTTGAATCATTTGACAGTACCAACAGGATGTTGGTAGCAAAAACTCTGTTTCCTAGGTCTTTAGAATTTGTGGCTGTACAGAAGCAATTACCAGGCTACATCTCCATAAAGTGTTGCTCCCCAGGCTGCCAGATACCAGGGCTGTACTGGAAGCAGGACTGTGGTCTTTAGGGTACTGCCACTCCCAGGGTTCTTGAGCTTACCAGCACTTTCATGGCAGTTGTATAGAAATTAGTGCTGGGTATGGTAGAGAGGCAAACAGAGAGACTTCTCCACAGTAATTTCTCCCTTCAATGATTATTGCTGGACCAGGGCTAGAATAGGACTGGTAGTCTGAAGGCACTTCTAGTCTCAAGGCTCTTAATTTCATGGTATCAGGTGATATTATTCAAAGTCTTAGAAGAAGTACTAGTCAGTTATCCTGAAGGTTACCAAATAATCAAATTCCAAAAAATTATTAGTTATATCAGTCTCAAGTTTTCATTTTTCTTCTTCCTTTCTCTCTGGTTTGGGGCATCAGAACTGGCAATGTTCATTGTTCTTTAAATGTTTTATAGAATTCAATTATAAATCTATTTTTAATTTTGGAAGCTTATTTATGGATGTCTTGATTTCTCTTTCAGATATTGAGTTGTTAGTTACTCTTTCTTGTTCCGTTTCTCCATTATATTATGTTTTTGAAAACATATTTAAGTTATCAGTTTGACTGGTACATAATTGAATATGAGTTCTATAATTTTTTTTCTCCTTTATTTCAGCTCTATTTTTTGTGACTTTCTTTCCTTCATTTTTTTAAATCTTAGTTAATCTAAGAATATTAAACCAGTAGCTGGTTGGAACAGTGGAAAAAACACGAAGACCTGAGTTCCAACTCATTCTCAGAAACTTATGACTGTGTGACCCTGGGAAAGTCACTTATTCCTGTCTACCTCAGTTTCTTCAACTGTAAAATGAAGATAATAATAGCATCAATCTCCCAGGGTCACTGTGAGGATCAAATGAGATAATAACTGTAAAGAGATTAGCATAGTGCCTAATACATAGTAAGTGTGCTATATAAATTTAGCTATTTATTATTTTTATTATTAATCTTAAAATAAAATTAGCTTATTTTATGTTTTCCTACTGTGAAAACAGCTTAATTTTATTCATATTAGTAACTTTCTGTTTTCAGTTTTTAAATATCATTTTTAATTTTCTTAAAAATGCTTTTCCTCATGAAGTACAAGGAACGAAATTTTACAAGAAACTCTAAACTCATTGCATAAACAGTTTTTCTATATCTATAAAAGTATAACCAAGAAGTAACAAATTGCTCGGATTTTGAACCTTCCTTCATTTCCTCTCCCTTTCTTAAACTTTTAAAAATACTTCATTGATTTTTTTTAATCTTTTACTCATGTAGAACATCTCACTTTAAAAATATGCAGTCAAGCAAAATAAATCAAGATAATGGCCCTATCTGAAATGCATACCTCGTTCCGTGCTCCTAGTCCATCACCTCTGCCAAGAGATAAATATATGCTTTGTCAGCAGTCTTCTAAAGACATAATTGGCTGCTGCCTTAGTCAAAGTTGTGAGGTCTTTAAGAGTTGATTTCCCTGAAATTATTGTAGTCATCCCATGAATGCTTCTGTTAGCTTTGTTCTCTATAATCTCCATCAATTTATGCAAGTCTTTCCAGATTTTTCTGAATTTGTCACATTCCCAATTCTTTATGGCATAATCAAATCCTATTGAAATCATGTACTATGATTTGTTTTGCGATTTCCCAATTGATGGCTCCTATTATTTTCTTTCCAGTTCTTTACCACAACCAAAAACAAAACGGTAACAGAACATTCCACTTTGTCTGCCATGAACTCCTTGGGGTACAGGTTAGATAGTAATGATAATGAATGTAATTATATGTATATGCATGCATATGATACATATGCCTCCATGTGTGTACATACATGGATGCATACGTACATACATGGTAGAGGGGAGATTTAGTCACTTTTTGTATATAGTTAGAAACTAGTTTCCACAAGGGTTAAACCAATTCACTGCTGTACCAATAGCACACTAGTGTGCCTGTCCTCTCACAACCTCTCTAACAGTAGCTATTTTCCCCCATTCTGGTCTTTGCCAATATGATGGGTGTAAGGTGGAACTTCAGAGTTGTTTTGATTTGCATTCCTATTATTAGTAGTAATTTGGAGCATTTTTTTCATGAGGTTGCTCCTCTCTAGTATTTCTTTATCTGAGAACTGCCTATTTATTCTTCTTTGATTTTCATGATTTCTATTTTTGTGCTTATTTGAGGGTACTTTAAAAAAAATTTAAGTCTTTTTTAGATGAATACTCAATTCATTCATCTTTTCCTTTCCTCATCTTAGATATCATTTTATGATGAAAATAATATGATTTTCCTAATGAGAGCTTTAGTGGCAACCCATAAATTATGACATTTTATCTCATAGTTTTTATTTTAAGACCTATTCTAATCCATCCTCCACATAGGTGCTAATATAATTTTCCTAAAGTTTAGACCAGATGATATCACACCTCCATTCAATAAATTCCATTGGCTTCTAATTTCATTTAGAGGTAAATATAAGTGCCTCTGTTTGACTTTTAAAGCTCTTCGTAATCTAGCTCCAACTTGCAATAAATTAATCATTAGTGTTCTTCTCGCATTTTATTATCTAGCCAGATTGACCTTCTTGCATTTCTTTCATGTGACACTCCATTTCTAAATTCTATGAGTTTACACTCACTGTCTGCCCTCCTCCCTGCTGTCTCTTAGAATCCTTTGTTTCTTTTATAATTCGCCTCAAATTATATTGGTTACAATAAGCTTTTCTTGATCCCTTTCTCAAGATTTTGGTGCTCTCCTCTAAAATTACCTAGAACTTAGATGTATATGTTTTACATACATATATATGTACTTATTATCATCCCCAAATATAATATAAACTCCTTGAGTGCAGGAATTATTTCACTTTTGTCTTTGTATTCCACATATATAGCAAGGAGCAGGGTTTATAGTAGGGAGATAGAGGAAAAATTAGGAAAAAAAAAGAAAAAGCAATTCAAGAAAATTATGAAAAGAAAGTTAACCAATTGGAAAAAGAGGTCAGAAATTTTAAGGGAGATGGTAATTGTTGAAAACTTCTTGAAAACTAGAACTGGGCAAGAGGAGTCAAATGACTTTATTAGGCACCAAGAAATAATAAAACTTTAAAAAAAAATAGAAGAGAATCTGAGGGGCAGCTAGGTGGCACAGTGAATAGATCATAGGTCCTAGAGTCAGGAGGACTTGAGTTCAAATATGACCTGAGAAACTTGACACACTTACTGGTTGTGTGACCTTGGGCAAGTAACATCTCCAATTGCTTGCCTTCCCTCCTCAAAAAAAAAAAGAGAGAATCTGAAATATATCATTAAAAAAGAAACTGATCCAAAGAACTGATTGAGAGAAAATAAAAGAATTGTCAGAATATCTGAAAGTTATGATCAGAAAAAGAACCTGGACAACATTTTACAAGAAATTTTTATGGAAAAATTTCCTAAAGTTTTGGAACAAGAGGGTAAAGGGGAAAGAGAGAGAGACAGAGACAGAGACAGAGAGACAGAGACAGAGAGACAGAGAGACAGAGACAGAGGGACAGAGACAGAGACAGAGGGACAGAGACAGAGACAGAGAGAGACACAGAGAGAGAGACAGAGACAGAGAGAGAGACAGAGACAGAGAGAGAGACAGAGAGAGAGAGAGAGAGAGAGAGAGAGAGAGAGAGAGAGAGAGAGAGAGAGAGAGAGA
>CM053584.1:220958559-220981581 GCA_028627135.1 Pseudochirops cupreus
AAAAAAAAATAAATACTGTAGAACTGCAGTGAGGATTTCACAAGACCCAGCAGCTTTTATTCTAAAAGACCATAGGTCTTGGAACATTATATTTTAAAGAGCAAAAGAGTTGAAGTTTCAGCCAAGAATATCTTACCAAGCAAAGTTAAGTATAATCCTGAATAGGGGGGAAAAAATGGACATTTGAGGAACTGAAAGACTTTCAGGTATTTGTAACAAAAAGACCAGAATTCAATGGTTTGAGAAGATCTAGAAGAAATCTAAGGAAAATGTTAACAACTTATTATAAGGCACTCATTAAGGTCAAACTGTTTACTTATATATGAAAATGTTATCAGTGTCCTTAAATCTGTCATCATTAGTTTGAAAGAAAGGTTGGGTTTATGAACAAACAAGAGACAGAGAACATTACTAAATGCATAATGGATAATTGAAAAATGTTTGTACAAACAAAGCCAATGCACCCAAGATTAGAAGGGAAGCAGAAATCTGGGAAACAATTATTACAGGCAACATTTCTGATAAAGGCCTCATTTCTAAAATATATAGATAGAGTCAACTATCTATAGTTGAGTCAAATCTAGAATACAAGTCATTCTGTAATTGATAAATGGTCAAAGGATATGAACACATAGTTTTCAAATGAAGAAATTAAAGCTATATAATAGTCTTATGAAAAAATGTTCTAAATCATTATTGATTAGAGAAATGAAAATTAAAACAACTCTGAGGTACCACATCACACCTATCAGTTTGAATAATATGACAGAAAAGGGATATGATAAATGTTGGAGAAGATGTTGGAAAATTGGAACACTAATACATTTTTGGTGGAATTGAGAACTGATCCAACTACTCTGGAGAACAATTTGGAACTCTGCCTAAACGGCTATAAAACTGTGCATACCCTTTGATCTAGCAATACTACGACTAGGTCTGTATTCCAAAGAAACATAAAAAAAGGAAAAGGTTCCACATGTACAAAAATATTTATAGCAGCTCTTTTCATGGTGGCCAAGAATTGGAAATTGAGGAAATGCCTATCAATTGGTGAATGACTAAAAAGGTTTTGGTATATGAATGCAATGGAATACCATTGTTCTATAAAAATAATTATGAGCAGGCAGATTTCAGAAAAACCTGGAAAGACTTATATGAATTGATGCTGAGTGAAGAGAGCAGAACCAGGAGAACATTGTACACAGTAGCAGCAACATTGTATGATGACTAACTTTGATAGAATTACCTCTTCTCAGCAATGCAATGATCTTGGAAAATGCTATCCACATCCAGAAAAAGAACTATGGAGTTTGAATGCAGATCAAAGTGTCATATTTTTCTTTTTATTTTCTAGTGGTTTTTCCCTTTTGGTATGATTCTTCTTTCACAACATGACTAATGTGGAAATATGTCTAATATGGTTACATACATATATATTAATATATATACATATACAACCTTTATCAGATTGCATGCCATCTTGCTGAGGGACAATGGAAGGGAGAGAGGAAATTAAAAGCTCAAAATCTTATAAAAGTGAACGTTGAAAACTAAAAACAAATAAATTTAATTTAAAAAAGAAAGAAAGGTTGGGACTGAGTTGTGTATGATGGGGTGATTCTAAAAAACAAAATTGGGTAGGAAAAAGGTAAAAGGGGCAATTATAAAATGGGGCATGAAAGAAAGCACTAACACAGAGGAAGCAGGAAGGGGTGGAAGGCTGGCAATTGTGAAAACTTACTCTTATCTGGTTTGAGGAGGAAACATTGTGTACATTTGGAAAGGTATATTAGTCTTCTGAATATGTAGAGAGGTGAGAAAACTGGGGAGTAGGTTGAGGAGGGACTTTTAGAGAAGTGTGCTGACTGGGATTCGGGAGGATGGCGAAAGAGGATGGAGGAACTCTTGGGAAGGGTGAATGAAGTGGAATTTGGAAGGGTGAGGGGAGAAGATAAGGTAACAGTGATATGGTAAAAAGATACTCTGAGAAAGAAAATAGTAAAAATAAAATGGAGGGAAATTCACAAATACTGATTATAACTTTGAATATGAACAGGATAAACTGTGGTGGCAAAGAACTGGAAACTGCAGGGATCCCTATCAGTTGGGGAATGGTGGAACAAGTTGTATTGTATGATTTTGATGGAATATTACTGTGCTATAAGAAATGATGAGCTCAAATGATCTTAGAAAGACATGGAAAGACTTGCAAAAAATGAAGAAGAGCAAAGTGAGCAGAAGCAAGAGAACATTGTATACAGTAATAGTAATATTGTTTTAAGAATGACTTTGAGCAACTAAGTCATTTTGCCTATTATAAATACACAAATTAAAAATAAAGGACATATGAAGAAAGATACTATTTGCATCCAGAGGAAGAAATGATAAATAGAAGCATGCATAGAATAATTTTACATATGTATGCATATGTATGTGTTTGTATGTATTCGTGTCTAATGGTAGTCATCTCTTGGGCTTGGGGTGAGGGGAAAAAAGGGGAAAAAAATAAATTTACATAATAACTGCTGTATTTTTGAAGGGAATAGTAAATTGTACATAGTAGATTTGCAATTTCACATGGAATCATCTTTTTTATTATACTATGTTATGGAAATGCTTGATTTGTTCTGTGAATTGAAAATAAAATAAATTTAAAAAAAAGAAAAGCTATCTATAACATAAACCTATACAATGAATATCATTTTTCTATTACCCTAAATTTTAAAAAATGGTGATGTATTCCTAGTCACAGATTTCTTAACTAATGAAAATCATGCAACACTGCGTAAGAGAAGGTTGAGTTGGAAATAATGGTTCAAATTTCCCCATTAGGCAAGAATTTAAAATAACATTTTAAACTCATTGCCTAGTTTATAAATTCAGCACAGCAAAATTCCACATATTTACTTATCATGTAACAAGGAATGGAAAAGGAATCAATAGTTTATTCATTTCAATTGAATTCAATAAGAGCAAGTTACCAGAATGCAAAGATGAAAAATTAACACCATTCCTGCCTGGCTTCAAGAAGCTTACAGTTAAACACAGGGTAGTAGGATGTATAAACAAAAAAGTGTGATACAGTTTGTAATGAAATAGATAAGCATGATGAAGAAGTCTAGGGAAAAACTTAAAAGAAATATTTTAATGGAGATGTCAATTTTAGCTAGGAGGCAGGAAAGCTTGAAGTAGGATAATACAGACAGAGGTATTTCCTTTAAAAAACATGTAAGGGGCAGGCACAGCACAGCTACTATGCCAGTCTGGTTGAAATATAAAATGTATTAGGAAATCAATGCAAAATAAAACTGGAAATATGGCTTAGAGACAGATTTCTGGGATGCGATCAATGCATCCAAAAATGAGGGTGAACTAGAGACCTTAATATAAACAGTAAATTTTAATCTTATAAGTTTCACTGAACCTCAGTAGAATATGAACCATCCATCTCAGCAGAGCAGTTTGAAGTCATAGGACTCTGCCACTAAAAACTCATATGAACTTGGGCAAATCAAGTAACTTCGGGTTTCCTTATATGTGAAATCAAGTTAGATGTCCAATAAAGTTACTTCCTTCTCTCATTTCCCTCTAAAATTACCTTCCATCTGTTCTGCATATATCTTGCTTATTCCTGGTTGTTTACATGTTATTCCTCCCCACCCACCCCATTAGAATGTGAGTTCCTTGAAGACAAGAAATCCTTTTGCCTGTCAATCAGACAGTCCATTAGCATTTCCTTAAGTGTGTGTCATTCTACTATGTGTCATTCTACTATGTGCTGTTGTTGTTGTTTGTCCTTCATTCTGGAAAAGGACCCTGACTTTAAGGAGGTGATGCCATGATATGCAGGTGATTTGTATTTAAGTGAGGGCAGAGCTGAGCAGACTCACCAGTCTCACTTTCTCCTCCAGAGCCATCTGGGTCCAACGGCAAGATATAGATAAGGTAGACTGAAGATGACCCTGGATACAGTGGGAGATCTTGACTTTTTAGGCCCAGATCTTTAACAGGTCTCAGTTTGACTGAGGCAATGTCTACTCAGTGTTTAAGGCTAGGTAAGAAATGAGGCAGAGAATGGTCTCTTTCACCTAGCGAAAAAAAATGAATAGAAAAAAAATCTATCTGGGAAGAGAAGAATAGGATTTATTGCCAAAGCAGAAGCAATTACTATTTTACATTCACTCTGAGTTAAACAGGGCCCAAAGGACAAGCAAGTGGGGCTTGGCCTGGGACTTATCGTGGGCCAGTCAATGAGAGCCAGAGTGATTTGGGTTAATGCATGTTCCTTAAGGAGGAAAAAAATACTCACACACATATGTATATATGTATACATACATATGTACATATACATACACATACACATACACACATACACATATATAGCCCTAAACCTGAAGGTCTTTAACAGGTCTCAGTTTGACTGAGGCAACAGCCTTTCAGTGATACTAGATAGGAAATAAAGCAAAGAATGGCTGTGTGCTAGGGATACAAAGAAAGGTATGAAACAGTCTTTGTTCTAAAGTAGCTCATAGTCTAACAAAAGTGACAACACTCAAACAACTTTACACAAGCAAGATAGCTATAACTATAGATATATAGCATAAATCAAGGCTAGCCTAAGAAGGAAGACATAAAAAAATAAGGATGATTGGGGAAAACTGCTTGCCTTTATGTCAATGTCTGGCACACAGTAAATAATAATAAATGCTTGTTGGCTGACTATGAATGGAACATAACTATTGAAGTTTATACCTTACTCAAAAGAACACATTATAAAGGGGTGAAGTAGGTCCTGAAGCAATTTTGGATATCAACAGAATATATTTTACAACTGCAATAGCTTTCTAACACATCTTCCCATTCTTATTCTTCCTGTGTTCCAGTCCATCCTGCATACCATTACCCATGATACCCTTCTGCCCCATGCTGGATCCCTAGAATAGCATGTAATAGGCTCTAGTTACTCTATGAGTACTCATATACTCAAAATAATGTGTTTCTCCCCAAGTGTTTACTTTTTTCTCTACTTAGCTATGGAATACATATTTTTTCTTTTTGGAGGGGGTAAGGCAAGGCAATTGGGGTTAAGTGATTTATCCAAGGTCACACAGCTAATAAGTGTTGAGTGTCTGAGGTCGAATTTGAACTCAGGTCCTCCTCACTCCAGGGCCGGTGCTCTATTCAGGATGCCACCTAGCTGCACCAAGAATAATTTTTTTTAAAAAACAAAGACAATGAAATATCATAGTAAGAAGATTTGAAATAAAAAATATTGCTTCTCCTCTTCCATCACTCTCATAATAACACATTGTCTCTTAAATATGCATACTATCAATGTGGAAAGAGAGTATGTATAGGAATCCACATATGAGAAATACATGTGAAAAGACAGCTCACACCTCTAACTCTACGAGATCCCTAATGTTCTGATGATGTTATCACATTGCTCGCACTGAGCTGTCTCTTCACTGGGCACAGTACCTCTGTTGGGTATGGTGTTGTAACAGCAAGCATCCTAGCATACCCAAGATGGCTGCTAGCACAGGTTCTTACATCTGATTTTCTAAAGGAAAGCAACTCAAAATGGGTTAACAATCATACTTTAATCAATCAAACATATATCATTTGCCTAGTTTAGGGGAAAAAGTCAGTACCCTGAACCTCAGAGAATGGAAACAGCAGTTACAACAGAAAATAACACAATTCAGCAGACAGAGCTTCCAGCTGTCTGACCATTACATCCATACCTAGTTAGTTACCAGAGAGGGAAGCACCAACATGTGGGTTTTCAAAGTCAGGGGGGCTCAATGACTGCCCAGAGTTTCATCTGGCCAAATCACACAACTCTTTCGAAAATGAGCCCCAAAGCAAAACCTTACATCAGGGTATATACAGCCTTCTCCTGGGTCAGAAAATGTTACAACCCTCTTGACCCACTGCCCAATCACAAAGTAATAAGGCATGGGCATTCCTGAAAAACATGCCTCCTGCCACAGGCTCCATATGACCACATTCAGCCCATTAGAGGGCAGAGTATATTTTCAAATCAGGGAAGGTTCTCAGTCACTTAAGCCTATCAAGGGGCCAAGGGGCAGGGAAGATCTTCAGATTCCCATTACAGGTGTTCTGCTGAGCATCCTAAGCCTACAATTCTTCCTGGGCCTGCTTCTCTCTAGATGTGATGTTATCAGGGACTCTGCTTTTCTCATAATCTGCACTGGCACATTCTTCTCTTAAGGTTCAGCTCCAAACATCAGCTTCAATAGACTTGAGCATAGTAGCTAAAACCTTTTCCTAATAAGGGCAAGCTGACATAACTACCATGCCTACCTAAAACAAGGCAGGCAGAGTGCCCCAGACTAAGAGAAAATCTTCCTCTTTTGGGCACCTATGTCTGAGTAGAAATCAAAACCTTTTGCTATAAATAACTACCTAATTTATGATTTAGAAAACCTAGTACACTCCTGAGTTGTTCTCTACCTTACTTGCAAATGAATTTGAGCCAGAGAAAATGGTAGACCGGCTAAGAAAGCAAAGTCCAGCCAGCCCAAATTCTCATGGTGCAGGACCAGTCAGGTGACTCAGTGGATAGAACACTGGACTTGTAGTCAAGAAGATCTCAGTTCAGATCTGACCTCAGATACTCTTAACTAACTGTGTGACACTGGGGAAGTTCTTTAACCTCTCTTTGCCTCAGTTTCCCATAAAATGGAAGTAATAATAACATTTATCCCCAAGGGTTGTTAAGAGAATAAAATAAGATATTATTTGTAAAACACTTAGCATAGTGCCTGGCATGTGTTACATAAGTGTTACATACGTGTTCATTATTTTCATTATTATTTTTAATCATTATTATACATAGATATCTGCAAAGTCCACATGTTTCTGGTGCCACATTTGGGCCAGCTAAGCCTTCATGCTCCCCATATGTAGGTCTGGTCATGTCATTAACCTGTTCAAAGACCTTCATTAGTTCCTGTTCCCTGGTGACTAATGTCCAAATGCACCTATTATTATTCAGCATCCTCCATAACTTAGCACTGCTCTATCTTTCCATGAGTGTTCTCTCATCTCCTTTCCATTGTTATATTCAGCTACATTGGACTACTCCCTTTCCCTTCACCTTGCCCTGACGTTTTCCAGCTCTGACTTTGCTCATGCTAATCCTTATGCACATAATGTTCTCCCTTGCTCTATGTATGGTCCACTTGTCAAATTTCCCACCAATCTTTAGAAAAAAAAGACACATACTACCTCCTCAATTAAGCCTTCCTATGGGATACATTGTGGTACAGAAGAAAAAGAACCCTGGCTCCCAAGTCAAAAGAGTTGGTGGTTCAAATCCCACCTCAGATGGTTATTATCTCTGTGACCTGGCCAAATAACTTCAAATCTCAGTTTACTTATCTGTAAAATGAGGGGATTGAAGTTAATAACCTATGAGGCCTGTTTAAGCTCTAGATTTGTGATCCTTCCATGATTAGCTCCATAGAACAAGATGCCTCTCCCATGATTTCAGTTATTTTTCAGTTATATTCAACTCTTTGTTGAGTTGAAAACTCATTTGGGGTTTTCTTGGCAAAGATAGTGTAATAGTTTGCCATTTCTTCCCCAACTAATTTTATCAATGAGGAAACTAAGACTAAGTGACTTGTCCTGGGTCACACAACTACTAAGAATCTGAGGACAGATGTGAACTAAGGAAGAAGAGTCTTCCTGACTCCAGGCCTGGCACTCCATGCACTGAGCCATCTAGCTACCTGCTCTCATGATTATATCACTTCTAATCTCTTCACTATGCTGCCAATTCCAGTCTTGGGTGCTTCCTCTTTCATCTTCCTCTCCTCTCTGATTGAAGGGTTAGAGGGCAGAGTACTCCTCTCAAAAGCTTCCTTTCTAAAAGGCAGAAATTAGACTCCCAAGGCACTCCATTTTCTATTTGTTCTTTCGCCTGGTTTCAACTCCACAGAACTAGATGACCCAATGCTAAGAGCCCTCTGCTTGTCCCAGCCCCACTGCCCTACCGCCCACTTTCCAGCACTTAGCATATGCCTGACACATAGTAGGCACTGAATAAAGGTTTATTAAACTGCATTATCCTCCAGTTCAGTAATGGACAAAAGAGCTTTCAGACTTCACATATATCACTTCACTTTTTACTTATCCAATACAACTATCATGTAGGATTTTACATTATATTTTGAGAGAGAGAGAGAGAGATTCTCTTCTACTAGAATGTAAACCCCACAAGGGAAGGAACTGTAGCTCACCTGAACATTGTATCTCAGTCAGAATTTAACTCAATAGCTTTTTTATATTATCCCAGCATATCAGAAATGGAAAGAACCTCAAAGACCCTTGGTTTCTTTATCTGTAAAGTGAAAGGTTAGGGTTAGAAGCTCACTCTAACTCCTTTGATCAAATGAGATCAGGGATGTAAAACGTTTAAATGCCAATATAGCTATCACTATTATTTTGACCCTATGACTATGACCTTTTTGTTCTATAAATCTACCTCTAGTAATAGGATCTAAGATTGTTATCACCACATTCCTCTGTTATGCCTATAGTCCCTGTTATCTATTAGAACCCCCAGATTCTCTCTATCCTATGATTACAAAGTTAGTTTTTTAACCGAAGTTAAGGATTATTCATTTATTCCTATTTTATTTTATTTTATTTTATTCTATTAAATTCAGCTTATAATTTCAGTCTATTGATACCTCTTTTTTTTTTTTAATTCTTGCTTTGTCATCCAACATGCTAACTATTCCTTCTAGTTTTGTGATATCTACAAACATGAAAAACATTGTCAGCTACAGGGTGTCCCTAAAGTTTGGACACATATGAAATCTCATTAACTATGCCTATTTTCAAGAAATGAAATGAATGAAATTTTGAACAACATTTTATTTAAGTAGCATAAATGAGATTTCATAGGAAGATGTAGGAGATACATAGGAAATCTCATTAATTAAGTTGATCTCATTAATATGGAAAATAGTCCCCAATAGCTAATGAAAGCTTTTATTCCATATGAAATTGTCATGACTAAAATTTATGCTAATTAAATAAAATGTTGAAAATTTCATTCACTTCATTTCTTGAAAATATGCACAGTTAATGATATTTCATATGTGTCCAGACTTTAGGGACACCCTGTATACTTTTATCCAAGTCAAGTATAACCATGTCAAACAGTAAAGTACTAAGGAGGAATCCTTGTGGGATGCTCCATGAGAAACCTCCTTCCAAGCTAACATTGATCCATTAAGTATTACTCTTTGGTGCTGTCATTCAACGAATTATAAATTAATCTATAAACATTTATTAAATGCCTAGTATATATCATGCTAAGTTGTGAGGATTCAAAGAAAATTAAAAGATTGCACCTGTTCTCAAGAAGCTTGAAATCTTATGGGGGAGACAACATGTAAACAACTATAAACAAGTATGGACTAGCTATATGCAGGAAAAATAGGAAATAATCAACAGAGTGCAGTCCTAGAATTAAGTGATTAGGGAATGCTTGCTACAAAAGGTAAGATTTCAACTGGGACTTGCAGGAAGCCAAGAAAAAGTAGGAGAAAGGAGAGCATTCCAGACTTGGGAGAAAGCCATTTAGCTCTTGTTACAGGAATCTGAAGATCTTCCCTGCCCCTAGGCCCTTTGATAGGCTTAAGTGGCTCTGAGAACCTTCTCTGATTTGAAAGTATACTCTGCCCCCTAATAGGCTGAATGTGGTTAAATGGAACCTGTGGCAGGAGGCTTGTTCTTCAGGAATACCTGTGCCTTATTACTTTGAGATTGGGCAGAGGGTCAAGAGGGCTGTGACATTCTCTGATCCAGGAGAAGGCTATATATACCCTGATGTGAGGTTTTGCTTTGGGGCTCACTTTGGAAAGAGTTGTGTGATTTGGCCAGACGAGACTCTGGGCAGCCATTGAGCCCCCCAGCTTTGAAAAACCCAGATGTTGATGCTTCCCTCTCTGGTAACTGACTAGGTATGGATAGAATGGTCAGATGACTGGAAGCCCGTCTGCTGATCTGTTTCTTTGTCTGCTTGTAACTTCTGTTGGTGTTCTGTTTGCATTCTCTCAAGTTCAGGGTGCTGACTTTTTCTCCTGAACTAGGTAAATGATATATGTTTGACTGATTAAAGTAAGATTTTTAACCCATTTTGAGTTGCTTTCCTTTAGAAAAGCAGATCTAAGAACCTGTGCTAGCAGCCATCCTGGGTATGCTAGGGTGCTTGCTGATATAGCTCTACTACTGTTTAACGCGGTTTGTCCACAAAGAAAGCATAAGAAACTATCAGTGCTTTGTTGAAGTAATATCCTACCTTACACCTACATCATTTCCCTAGTCTAGTAATCTAGATGTCTAGTCATACTGTCAAAAAGGCAAATGCATTTTCTCTTTTGTAACCTGTCTTTGACAAATTCAATCTGGCCCCTAGTGATCAACATTTCTCTTTCTAAATACTCACAAACTATCTCTTTTATAACACATTCTAGAATTTCCCCCTTGGAAATTAATAAATGCTGCACTGAATTGAACAGAATTGTACAACTAGATGTATTAAACTAATTATAGTGAACCCGTGATCATCAATGATAATGGGACGATAAAAAAATCATGGACTTAGTGAAACCGAATAAAAGTTCCCTGAGCCTCATTTATCCATTTTTTTTTTGCAGGAATGAAGTAATAAAAGTATACTCAAGCCATTTCAGACAGACAGCCTACCCTGGTCTTAAAAATCTTTGTAGGAGATTTCAAAAAGATGTTGTGGTAATAAGTTCCAGCACCTCACAAATCATGTTAAGTGATTTGCTTCTAAAGCTGCATTTTTGTTCACTGGTCCAATTATAAAAAGATACCAAATCTGTCCAAAGAGCTGCATAGAATTTACTTGGGAGGGGATAAACCATTCTTGCGTTTCAAACTCTATTTATTATATTATATTCAACTGTTAAATAGAAGTCCCAATCTGACTCCACATGTGCAGCTTTAGTGTTTTTCTTATATTAAACAACAAAAAAATGAAGTATAGGAGAGAGGGGAAACATTAACCAAATCCCCAACTAGAACATGATACCAAACTTGGGGATGAGGGGGAGGGGGAGAGTAGGGGAGAGCAAAGGATATACCATATTACAACTTATCCCTGGTGAGTTGATCTCCTTTAAATTGGCCTGAACTAATCCAAATCCTCATACTGTGGTTCAAAAATTGACAAAGATTGCCCTAGACATGAGTCTCACAAAGTTCCAGTTTGAAAGAGAACATTTTGGGGGTCTGAAATAATTGATAATAGTGAAAGATTTACTGAGTTAGTACAGTCCTCTGGATCTCCCTAATGTAGGTTGTGGTCTTTTGCTTAAGAAAAAAATAGAAGTATTCCTAAGAGATTATTAATGAGTTGGAGGGCCAATTTAAACCTTTCTCCCCAGTGGTCAGTTAAATCATCAAGGATAAAGCCAAAAGAGCAACAGTGAGATGCATTCAGGGAGTTTGGATTTATTCTGTACTTAGAAAAATAAATACGAGGACACTCTAATCTCATATTGGATGCATATGTTTTTGCAGATGGAAGTTAGTTTACTAAAATGCCAGCTGTGCAGAACTCATAAATAGCTAAAATGCATGTTAGTTTTTGGCAGAAGTTGGGGGAGGGGAAGTTGTGTACTTTAATTCAAGTGCAAATTAATTCTTTGTATGTTAACTGTTAGAAATATAGGAATGGGAAGGGAAGGAGATGGAAGGGAAGGGGAAGGAAAAAAAGCATTGTATGGGAAGAATGAAAAAGGATGGACCAAGTCAAGAAAGTAAAAAAAACTCAAAGAACTCAGAGATATTGAGTCAAAAAAATGATGATCCTCTCTCTCTCTCTCTCTCTCTCTCTCTCTCTCTCTCTCTCTCTCTCCCTCTCTCTCTTTCTCTCTTTCTCTCTATGTCTCTCTCTCTCTCCCTCTCTCTGTCTCTCTCTCTCTCTTTCACACCCACACATATGTATATATAATATATGCATATATTGTGTACATAAGTATGTGTATGCAATGAACGTGTATGTATATTTATGTGTGCATATGTGTGTATGCATACACATGTGTGTATAAACAAGTATATACATATATGTGCACATGTTCAACATTGATATAGTGACCCCCAGGAGTAGAGGTCCACTATATTGCCTAAGATGTGGCTAACCAGTCCAAGTCAGGAAACAAAGCAGGTTAAAAAGAAAAGTCAAAGCAGGAAAAGGAAGGGAAAAGGTGAAGAAAAAAGAGAGGGGTAAAAGAGAGGAAAGGAAAGAAGAAGAGTGGAGAGGATTGAGAGGCAAAAGGGCTGATGGGATGGAGGGGAAAGCAGGAAGTGGCAAAATTTGAAGAAACTCAGAATAGGGAAATATGAAAGGCATAAATGTTAGAGCAGGTGAGAGAACAGCAGCTTTTGAAGCTGAGCATGGTTTAATAATGTCTGGGCAGAACAGTACCTTTGTGTCTATGGGGTATGATCAGGCCACTGCCCACAAGAACTTTTGCCCCAAAGTGTCTCCCCTCACTGACCTAGGCACTTGATGTGTCACTATAAGAGATTTATTTCTTTGGATTCAGGAGTCTTGCTTTTTAAATGCAAATATTCCTTGAATTATATGTTGTCATCATCAGATATGGCTACCTCAGCATGGACTAGTTTATTAGATTTCATATCAAAGTTGGGTACTGAGGAAAGGGGAGACAGGGTAGATAGTGTTCCCCACCCCCCCCACCCCTATCCCCAGGGTAGAGAGTTAAGTTCGGAGCATAGGGTATAGAACAGGGAATTGGATAGACTGTCCCTTAGTGAAAGGCAATGGAGAGTTATGAAGCAGCCAGAGAGCATTAAGTTGTAACGACTGATAGTGTCCCTAAAGTAAGGGGAAAGATGTTAAAGTATAGGCTTAAAAAATAGAGAGCAATTTTTCATTTCTACACAACTTTGCTGAGGGTTTTAATCAAGGCTGTTATTCCTGGAACTGGCTACAGAGAAGCAAGCCTTTGCTAATGTTTAAAATGGAACCACAGAATTTTCAAGTTGGAAAGGACCTTAGCAACCATCTTGTACAATCTGTACGATCATTATAATGATCTGATGAAGGATCAAGCTTTTGCTTGAAAATCTTCAAGGAGGGGTAACCTATTACTTCTCAAAGTAGCCCATTCCACTTTTATAATATTCTAAGTGTTTAAACAATTTCCATAATATCAAATCAAAATTGCCTTCTTTTCAATTTCTATCCATTGCTCTTGGTATTGCCTACTGAAGGGCAATTCTAATCTCTCTTCCACTTGACAACACTTCAAATACTGGAAGGCAGCAAACACATGTTCCCTGCTGTACAGTCCCACAAGTTCTCTCTGTTCCTTGTTTAGTTGGGAAGTTTCCTCCTAAACATGATTGTAAAAGGAATCTCATCTCATTCATTGGAAAGATATGACTTTTCATATTGAGATCATGTATCCATTTTAAGTTTCTTGTGGTATATGTTGTAAGATATTAGTCTAAACCTCATTTCTGCCAAACTGCTATATACTTTTCCCAGCATTTGTCACTTGTCAGACAGTGAATTCTTAACAAAATAAGTTATGTTTTCTAGTTTATGGAATAGCTTTCTAGTGTTTCTAGCACTTTTTGTCAGATAGTGAATTCTTACCAAACAATTTGTTTGGGGGTTTATTGAATATTACATTACCTATTACTTTCTTCTGTCTTATAAGTGAGATGGTTTGGAATGAGATTTGTGATATCACTGTTACAAGAAATTCCCTCTCCCAATGTCATATCTTTGATTCAAAGGGTCGTCTAAGCCACTGAGAGGTTAAGTGACCCTTGCCTAGAGTCAACATAGCC
Organism: Pseudochirops cupreus; assembly: GCA_028627135.1. Lineage (NCBI taxonomy): Eukaryota > Metazoa > Chordata > Mammalia > Diprotodontia > Pseudocheiridae > Pseudochirops > Pseudochirops cupreus. The sequence goes on from CM053584.1 coordinate 220,972,459, forward strand.
AGTATGTGTGAGAAGTGGGACATAAACTTAAGTCTGCCTGACTCGAAGTCTGTCTTTATAATGGTACACTGGCTCTCTCTCATAAGTATTTATATTTTAAATGTGTAGCTTTCTAGACCTTTTAATAATGTTCTTTTTAAATTCCATATGCTGTCCACAAAAATAAGTCTGTCTATACTCTCTTCTCAGTTCATTGCTAAAGAGATTTGACTGCTCAGCAATGTAGTACATGGTATTCTGTAACTGTATTTTCTTTTGTAGAAATTTGGAGAATAGGATTATATGCTTCCTAAAGAAGGGTAATGCCAAGGAGTGTTCAAATTATCAAGCAATTGTGGTCATTTCACATGCAAGCAAGGTTATGTTTAAGATTCTACAAGCTAGGGGGTGGCTAGGTGGCACAATGAATAGAGAGCACTGGCCCTGGAGTCAGGAGGACCTGAGTTCAAATTTGGCCTTAGACATTTTACACATTTACTAGCCATGTGACCTCGGGCAAGTCACTTAACCCCAACTGCCCTTCCTCCCTTGCCAAAAAAAAAAAAGCAAAAAAAAAAAGCTTCTGCAAGCTAGACTTCAGCAGTATATGAACCAAGAATTACCAAAAGAGGAGACTGGTTTTTAAAGAGGCAAAGAAACTAGAAACCAAATTGCCAGCATTCACCAGATTATGGAGAAAGCAAGGAAATTCCAGAAAAAAATATCTATTCTTCTTCACTGACAACAGCAAAGTCTTTGATTATGTGGATCACAACAACATGTGGCAAGTCCTCAAAGAGATAGAAATACCAGATCATCTTGTCTCCTGAGGAACCTGTATGCAACTAGAACCAAAGATGGAACCAAAGATTGGCTTAAGATGGGAAAAGGAGTATGACAAGGCTGTATTTATTTTTTTTTATATGAAGAGTTTATCATGTGAAATGTCAGAGTAGATGAATCAAAAACTAGACTTAAGGTTGCTGGGAGAAATATCAACTATCTCAGATATGTAAATGATAGCATTTTGGTGGTAGAAATGAAGAGGAATTAAGGAGCTTTCTGATAAGGGTAAAAGAGGAGGGTGTAAAGGCTAGCTTGAAAATTAAAATTAAAAAAAACCCAAAACCCTAAGATCTTGGCAACTAGTCCCATCACTTTCTCACAAATAGGAAGAGAAGAAGTGGAAGCAGTGTCACATTTTATATTCTTGGACTCAAAGATTGCTGCAGACGATGATTACGGCCATGAAATTAAAAGACATTTGCTTCTTGAGAGAAAAACTATGGCAAATCTGAACAGCAAATGAAAAAGTAAAGACACCACCTTGCCAACAAAGGTCTACATAATCAAAGCCATGGATTTTCCAGGAGCAATCTATGGTGGTAAGAGTTGGGCTATAGATACTTTTGAATTATGCAACTGGATAAAATTTTTGAGAATCTCTTGCCCAGCAAGGAGGTCAAATCAGTCAATATGTAAAGAAGTTAATACAGGTTATTCACTGGAAGGTCAAATAATGAAGTTGAAGTTTAAATACTTTGGCCAAATAATGAGAAGATGGAACTCATTAGAAAAGTCCCTGACATTGGGAAAGATTGAAAGCAAAAAGAAAATGGGATGGTAGAGGATGAAATGGAAATATAGTGTCATGGAAACAATGAACACAAACTTGGACAGACTTTGAGAGATAGTAGAGGATAGAATGGCCTGGTGTCCTATGGTCCATGAGATCATGAAGATCCTGACAGGACTGACCGAATGACTAAACAACAACAACAAAACATTGTGTGTTTCAAATGAACATTCTCCTAATTTCATTGATTGAATGAATATGTTTATGGGAAGGGGGTAAGATATTTGGGCTCCAGTGTCCAAGTCAGGGTTTCCACCTCTCAGCTCCAAAATATGTTGAAAAATTCCCATTCAAATCTCTAACACTAAAATATAATTAAGCATCATCTAGTAAAATGGACCATTTTGAAATATTTTCTTTAGGTAGGTTTGTTTCTGATTCTCTCAACAAGTCTGTCTCATATCTAATCCTGAAATTCTGAATAGATCTCTGGCTAATTTAAATGATCTAGTGTGGCTCAGTTTTAGAATCTTGTCAAAGCTCAATTTTTACACCCCAATCCTAAATACCCTTTCTATATGCTTATGTCCCATATATATATGTATATATATAATATACAATAATATATTTATATATTGATAATAATATTATTGTATTTTGATATAACATTTATATTTATTATGTGTTAATTATATATAATATTTATATATTATTATTATATTATGATAATATAACAATAATACATTTATATATATATTTAAAAATTTCCTCCATCTTAAGAAAGTGGATATTACACATAGATAGATGTAGGAATTAAGAAAAGTCCTACTAAAACTCCAAAGTAAAATAAACATTACTTCTCCTCAGAGGTAAGTATTCCCTATTTTTTTTGCCACCTGACTACTACCTGAAAAGATGCTTGGACTAGAAATTCTATAAAGAGCTTCTTAGGGTATGTCTTCAAGTTCTCAACAAAGTTTACGGTTACTGGAATTGCATATCTGGTTCAGTTCTGTGGCAAACTGAGAACAGTCAATTAATCTAGCTGGAATTGGTCTTGCCTTGTCCTAGATCTATTCTGGTATGGAATGCCCCAAAGAAAGTTAATTTTAAATGAGTTTTAAGACTTTTTCAAGCAAATGATCGACTTATAATTTCAGGTATTCTGTAGAGGAGATTCTTGTTCAAGTAATAGATAGGAATAGATGGGCCCTAAGATGTCTTGTATCTTTTAAATATTGCAATCCTGTAATAGAACATTATGTTTAAAGAACATTCTGTAGAAAGCCAAAAGAGCATCCAAACTGAGAATGGCCAAAGGAATTAATTTTCAGGAAAAATGGATCCCACTTAGGTCTGAGCTTGCATTTCTGGTAAAGCATAGGTCAAAATTTACCTCAAGAAATAGAAAATTTTAAAAGTAGATGAACCTAAAGAATGATCTAGTTCATTGGTCTGTAAAAATTCCTAAAGGAATTCCTAAGGGACTTGGGCTTATATGCTAAAAGATGTATGATCATTCTCTCCTATATCTGGAGGGTGGAAAGATGGGGTATAACCCACAGTTGCTTAATCAAGAGGCTTGTTCCAAACACAATTACAACCTCCTTCAACTATTCTAGTTCAATCCTCCTCTGCTCTATTTTCTCTCTAAACTGAGGAAGTTTCTAACTGTCTTCTTCTGAGCTGATCATCAACCCCTAATGGAAGTTACAAAATAAGCTTTACTGTAGCGGGTATGTAGGTATCATTTAGAAAAGAACTTTTTCCATATCCATTCCTAACCTCTAGTATGCTCAGAGAAAAAAATTACACATATTAATCAGGGAACATGATGAAAAAAGTTGGATGTTTTTTTTTTGTTTTGGGGGGGCTTTTTTGGAGACACTGATCTAGCCTACTCATTTTATTTTATACATAGCATACAATTTACAAAACGTGGCTTGGGGACTTTTGCCTGACACTTGTACTCGGTGCCTGGTGGATTGCTTAGCTTACAGTGAGCTTAAATTTTAAATCTTGGATTTTTGGAATGACAAAAGGGAAAGCAGCATCATTTCTGTGAACAGATGCTCACAGAGAAATTTGCCACAACAGAAGAACTGTTCCCTTTTAATAAGTTGGCAGTTTATCTGGGTGAGTTAGGCATCTAGCCAGGCAAGACTTCATCTCCACCCCAACTGCTCCACAAGGCTTCCCAATTGGCTTTTCAACCAGGGAAAATCCTCAGTAGAGTGGAAAAGAGATGTGTCCTTGCCTATTCCACTAGGAGGTAATATAGGAAGGTGGCCCAATCTATGAAAGTGAATTCTGATGATTTGCCTAATAAAGAAAGCAGAAAAACTTTGGAAAAAGACAAAGTCTTCGGGGTTTTAACTAAGGGAAAAAACTTGCCTCCATTTAGGAACAACATATGGGGTTAGAAAAAGACTCACTGCCAAGATTAGAAATAAAGGCATAGTAAGGAGAAAAGGAAAAAAGGAATTAATTCAAGATGATTTGCTTTATATAAATGTGAACTTGAGAATGGGAAATAAGAATTACTTTGCAGTTTGATTCACAACTAAACTTTGTGTTGTGGTTAGTAGATTAGAATTATAATCAGAGAAAGCTGGAACTAAAAGAGATCTTGGAAATCATCTAGGCCAACTCCACACATAGTTCACAGGAGCGTGGTGAAAAGGATCAAAATAACTGATTATTAAATCTTCAGTGTCAGCATTTATACCTCAGAAATCAGGAAATATACAAATCAGGGCTGGATTTAAGTAGATGTTAAATGTTAGAGAAAATACTAATAATGCAGACTGAACTTGAAAGTATGTTCAGACAACTGTTTTTTAAATATTTATTGGCACACCCTTGATACAGAACAATTATTTTCCTTCTCCAATGAGACTCAGAAAGAGATTCCAGGTTCTAGGTAATTTGTGATCAAATTTCTTTCCAAATCATAACTCACAAGCCCCCACCAATATGTTTATTTTTTACTAATCAGTCAGATGACACACTTCGTTCAAAGCAAAGGCATATAATGAAAAAGCATAATAATAAAATAATGAAAGGATATTTACCCCCAATAAACCTGGAACTCACTCTCTCACAAATACAATTGATTAACGAAAATTGGACATGCAGAGGGATTATATGTGATTTTTCAAATATGGAAAATAAATATAGCCAAGGAACATAGGTAAAGGAGCAGCTCATGCTTCTGATGTAACAGAACTGCCAATGTCTGCTGATGATGTAATTCTAGTACACTTTGCTGGCTGGACTTGTTTCCCACACCTTTTCAGGTATTCCTCAGTTATACACATAATCTTCAGGGTCATCAAATAACTTATTAAATATCCACAAGGAATGTTGTAGTTAGTAAAACTATATCTTTCAGTAGAAGGCTATAGTCCTGTCAACCATCTCTTTCAGCCGCTTTCACCACCTAAAGTGTGCAGTGGGAAGAGGGAGGAGAGGTGCTGTGATTAGCAAGGTTTTCCACTGCAGGAAAGAGGTATAGCTGTTTCAGGTAGTTCTTTTACCTTCAAATTACAAATAAACATGATATCATCCTCTCCAGACCTGACTGTATCTTTTCTAATGATTCTCACATAGCTAGGAAGAGATGAGGTTCCTTCTTGCTACTTCCAGATATGTGCGCAACTACCATTACTCGACAACCTTCCCTCTGTATGGTACAGTGGAAAAAGGGTTGGACTTGGTGTGAGAGAACCTGGCTTTAAATACTAACTCTGCTCTATTCTACTTCTTAGGCAGGTAAAGTTACTCAACCTTTCCAGGCCTCAGTTCCCTTATCTGCAAAAATGAGGAGGTTGGACCAGATGGCCTCTGAGGTTCCATCTGTTCTCAATCTGTGATTCTTTGATCCTGTTATCTATCTCTATCAGATTCTCCAGGTTGTTGCACTTGACATTATTATCTATCTGTCCTAGGTTATTTTTCCACTTTCTTCCTTAATGATTTCAACACCTATCTCATAGTCTTCTTAAACTCAATCTCTGTCGCTATCTTTGGTCAAGTCTACAGTATATTGAATATCATGCTAAAATCTTAGCCTCTCTGTCTATTAAGTTGCTAAATTCCCATAACCTTCTTTTCTTCTTTATTAAAATCCTGCCACAGGGGATTAGATCCAAGCTCTGTTACTTATTTGGGCTTAAACACTCTGGGTTTGGGTTTGTTCATCTGGAAAAGGAGAGATTTGGACTATATTACTTCTAAGATGTCTTACACTTTTCAGTTCTATAATTTTATTAAACTATGATTTCATATCTAATAATCACCCAAAACTACTCTATCTCTAAGATCCTGAAATCTAAAATTCTACTCTTTGATGATAATACTTTGCCTTCCAAATTCTTTCCTCCCACCCTAACTCTACCTCCTGACCCACCACTTCATCTTCATTGTGACCTAGTCTAGTCCCTGTAGTGGTAAGGGAATTTGAAGATCTTACCTGTCCTTTAATAGGTCTCACTTGGAGCCCAACAAGAGAAGCTTGTTTAGAGGAGCTTGTTTTTCAACACACCTTTTGTTCCTTTCAATTAAACCGTGGATCACAAAGGCTGTGATGTCTTCTGACCCTGGAAAAGGCTATATATATATATAGATATAGATATAGATATATAGACAGATAGATAGATATAGATATATATATGTATATGTATATGTATATGTATACATATATATATATGTACACATACCCTGACATGACATTTTCTTTGGGGCTCAGTTATGGGAAGAGTTGTATGATTTGGCAGATGAGACTTTGGGTAGCCATGGAGCCCTCTGGTTTTGAAAACCCAGATATTGGTACTTCTCTCTCTGGTAACTAACTATGTAGGTATGTGATGATCAGAAGCTAAAAGACTGTTGGTCTGTTGAATGGTGTTGTTTTCTCTGTGCTTTTTGTCTGCTTGTAACTTCTGTTTGTATTTTCTCTGAAGTTCAAGGTGCTGACTTTTTCCCCTGAACTAGACGCTTGCTGCTACACTCCCTCAATCTATCCATTTTCTCCTAGGCCAAGACTCCTACTTTGGCTTAATTTCCTTCACATTATAGTCATTAACCCTGTAGTCAGTTCTTCCAAGGCAGCACTATTCTTCCTTTGTCTTTCTGTCATTGTTGCCCTGCTAATCCCTAACCCTGAATAACTCATTCCATACGCCTTCTCCTCAACATCTCTCCAGCAATTTGGCATTTATAGAAGTCATGAAGCCATGCTGACTAGTTCTACCACAAATTTAGGCTTTTTAACTTCAACTGTACCCCTACTGCTACAAAACCAAGCTTTTCTCCCTCTCTGATTCACTATCATACCACTTATTGTAGCCATTTCAATTTGTTTGTCTTCTCAAGTTCCCAGTTTCACCTTTGACCCTCACCTCTCTCCCAGTAGATTAGATGATCTTTCTTCCTACTTGACTAAGGATGAATGATTCCTTGACATCAAATCCAGTGCTCTTCCCACTGTGTCACATTTTTTCCTGCCACAATGGCAGTAATCATCTTCCTTATTGACATATTTGCCCCAATTACTGTTCTTTCCTTTTTTATATTCTATTATCTTCCCTGACACTGACCTATCCTTGTTCTTCCTCTCAGTCTGACTGTTTATTTTTGTCATTGATTCATCTTTCTCCTTTCACTCCCCCATGTGTAGCTTCCTCTATGACAGCATTCTCAGTCCTCTGTTTATCTCTTTGATAGTCTCATCCATTGCTAATGCTACAATTATCACCTTAGTTTAAGTTAGGCCCAAACCTAGATGTCCAATTCCACTTCTCTCCCAACATCCAGTTACTCATTTTCAACTCTATGCTATAATTTCTTACCTAGATGTATTAAAGGAGCTTCCAATGCAACAGCTCTAAAACTGAATTCATCGTCTTCCTTGAAAATCCTTCACCTTTCCCCCACTTTCTTATTTCTATTAATGTGGCCACAAGGATGCCACCACTTTCCAAGTTGTCCACACTCACAACATAAGATTCATCTTGAATTCTTTCTCCTTCCTCACATATAATACCCACTTGGGTGAAACCTCCTGATGATTTTACCACTTGACTTTATTTATTTTAAATGTCACCAGTCTTTGACTTGGGACGTCTTCCAGCATGCAGCAGGGAAATTATGAACTTAAATTGTAGATTAAGAAAAGATTACTTAGTTTCTCAAATTTTAGTTGCTAACATTCAAATTGTATGTGAAACTGCTATGTAATGGGAAAAAAAATACAGGATTTAGAGTCAGAAAACCAGGGCTCAGATCCTGCCTCTGCCATGCTTTGTACCTGTGAGAACTTTAGTAAGTCATAAACATAATGGCCCTCAGTTTCCTCATCCATAAAATGAAAATTTGGGATTAAATGATCACTAAGGATGAGCTCACTGGGCATGGAGCCACAAGAGATTGGGATTTGAATCTTGACTCTGATGCCTTCTAGCTGTGTGACCATGGTGAAGTCCCTTCTCTAAGCTCTACTTTCTTTTTCTGTGAAATGAAGATTATAAAATCCATAATATCTGCCTTGCAGGGATTTTATGAACCTCAAATGAGGTAATGTACATAAAGTGCTTTGTAAATAATAAAGTATTATGCAAATGTCAGCTATTATTAAATCTTATAATCCCATACCTCCTAGGAGGACATGAATCTACAGTAAGGCTGGAGAGAACAAGTTGCTATGTGCTTTCAGGAAGAGGAAGATGTTTAGATCTAGAGTTGAAAGGAGCCTTAGAAACCATCTAGTCCAACCCCATAATTTTACAGATGAAGAAAAAGAAGCTAAATTCCTTTACCAAAATCCCCCATGTAATAAGTGGCAAAGCTTGGTTTTAAACCTAGACCAGTGACTTCAAATTCACTGTTTTTCATTCTATCAGATGCATTGTGAGAAGCAGACTTTCTACCTGTAGAAGTACCTAGTTGAGCAAGTGAGAATCATAGTCCTGAACCCCAAGGGATCTGGTTCCCATTCCTTTCACTGACTAGTCCCCAATATGCCTTGCAGATTTTTCACTCAACATATAAAAAGCTTCATCTCTTTGATATATTACCATACTCTCTGGAACTGATTATATCACACATGGGCAGTAAGCTGCTGAAGTTAATTATTGTTTAGTAGCACGAAGTTCTCCAAATGTGTACATTACAAAACAGACTCTTAATGGTCTAATTTTGGTTCCATTTGGATTGCTTCTTCATTTGACCAGTTATAAAGTAGTTATAAAGAAGGTAACAACAAAAATGATAAACAAATTTGTTAGATACTTAGCCTCTGTTGGGCTTTTAAAGCCCTTCACAACCGAGCTGTTTCTTACCTATTTGGCTTCCATAAACTTTATTCCCCTTCATATCCAGGCTTTTCCTCTAACATATGACCTTCCATCTCACTACTCTGTGCTTTTTCCCTGGATTTCTTCTATGCACTTGGAAAGCTCCTCCTCTTCATGTACACCTCCTGACTTCCCTGTTTGTCTCTGATACCAAGTCAAATTCTAACTTCTTTTAGGAGACTTTCCTCAGAACTCTCCATTGTTAATGTCCTC
>CM053584.1:220988385-221009168 GCA_028627135.1 Pseudochirops cupreus
TCTCTTCTCTCCCCTCCCCCCCCCCCCCCCATGGCAGCATCCACTTGGACGCAGAATCTACAAATATCTTCCTATTACTCATTAGTCAGGTTGTAAAGAAGTATTGTATCTGATGGAATGATCAGTGAGAAAGAGGAAACAAAACAAAACAAGAAAAAGAAACAGAACAAGTAGTTTGTTTCAATCTGTGCTCAGACTCCACATCTCCTTCTCTGGATGTGGATATCTCCTTTATTCTTGAGTCTTTTGGAGTTGCCCTATAACCTTGTATTGCTGACAAGAGCCCAGTCTATTGAGGCTAGTCCTCAAAAGTACATTGTGTCTGTGATTGTGTACAAATTTTTTCCTGATTCTGTTCTTCTAACTCAGCATCAGTTTATATAAGTCTCTCCAGGTTATTATGAAGTCCATCTGCTCCTCATTTCTTATAGCACAATAGTATTCAATTACATTCATGTACCACAACTTGTTCAACCATTCCCCAATTGATGGGCATCCCCTTGTTTTCCAATTTTTTTGCCACCACAAAAAAAGCTGCTATAAATATTTTTGTACATACAGGTCCTCTTCCCACTTATCTGACCTCTTTGGGATATAACCCTAAAAGTGCTATAGCTGGGTCAAAGGGTATGCACTTATTTATAGCCCTTTGGGCATAATTCCAGATTGCTCTCCACAAAGGCTGGATCAGTTTGCAGCTCCATCAACAATGCATTAGTGTTTCAATTTTTCCACATCCTCTCCAGCATTTATCATTTTGCTGTTTTGTCATCTTAGCAAGTCTGGCAGGTGAGATGTTGTACCTCAGAGCTCTTTTGATTTGCATTTCTCTAATCACTACTGATTTACAGCCAGCATTTCTGATAAAAGTCTCATTTCTAAAATGTATGAATGAGTCAAATTTATAAGAATGCAAATCATCCCCCCAACTGATAAATAGTCCAAGGATATGAACAGGCAATTTTCAAGGGACAGAATTAAAACCATCTACAATCATATGGAAAAAAAAGTTCTAAATCACTATTGATTAGAGAAATGCAAATTCAAACAACTCTGAGGTACCATCTCACACCTATCAGTTTGGCTAATAAGACATAAAAGGAAAATGACCAGTGTTAGAGAAAATGTGGAAAAATTGAAACACTATTTGTTGGTGGAGCTGTGAACTGATCCAAACATTCTGGAGAGCAATTTGGAACTATGCTGAAAGGGCTATCAAACTGTGCCTACCCTTTAATTCAGCAATACTACAACTAGGTTTATATCCCACAGAGATCATAAAAAAGGGAAAACTACTGACATGTTACATAAAATTATAGCAGCTCTTTTTGTAGTGGTAAAAAATTGGAAATTGAGGGGATGTGCATCAAATGTGGAATGACTGAACAAGTTGTGGTATACTGATATAATGGAATAATATTGTGCTATAAGAAATGATGAGCAGGCAGATTTCAGAAAAACCTGGAAAGACTTACATGAACTGATACTGAGTGAAGTGAGCAGAACCGGGAAATCATTGTACATAGTAACAGTAACATTGTGCAATCAATGATCAACTATGATAGACTTATATCATTTTTGACATCACAATATGATGAATTAAGACAATTCCAAAAGACTCATGATGGAAAATGCTATCCACATCATAGGAAAAAGCTATGAATTCTGAATGCAGATTGAAGCATACGATTTTCACTTTTTTGTGTTTTTTCTTTCTCATGGTTTTCCCCTTTGTTCTGATTCTTCTTTTACAACATGACTAATATGGAAATATGCTTAACATGATTTTACATGTATAAGCTATATCAGATTGTTTGCTCTCTTGGATAGGAAGGAGAGGAGGGACAAAGGAAAAAAAATTGGAATGCAAAATCTTATAAAAGTGAATGTTGAAAATTACCATATATACATAAACAATTACATGTAATTGGAAAAATAAAATATTATTAAGTGGGAGGAAAAGGAAAAATGCATATTGTTATTTGAAATGAAAAATGGAATGAAAAATTTGAAAAATGGAATGAAAAACTTTTTTTTTTTCAAAATTTAAAAAATCCAGCTAATTCTTTAAAAAATAGTTTGTTTTCTTTTTAATTTATGGACTAAAACAAGCATTTCCACAACACAGTATATTTAAGAAAAGATTATCCATGAATCTGCAAATCTATTATTTACAACTTGCTATTTTTTAAAAGTATATAATAAAGTTATCATGTAAATTTATTTTCTTTTTTCCTTTTCTTCTTCCCTCCCCCTCAACCCTAGAGATATATATGTATATGCAAAACTATTCTATGCATGCATCTATTTATCAGTTCTTTATCTGCATGCAGATAGCATCTTCTTTCATATGTTCTTTGTAGTTAATTTACACTTTTATAATAGTGAAAATGACATTCACTTGAAGTTTTTCTTAAAACAATATTACTATTATGGTATACAACATTCTCTTGGTTCTGCTCATTTTATTATTTCATGTAAGTTTATCCATTTTTTAAGATCAAGTTTTTCATTTCTTATAGCACAGCAGTGTTCCATAACAATCACATACCATAACACATAGTTAATTCAGCTGATTGGATTTAACTATCATAGATTGTTTCATTCTTTCATGGATTTCTCAAGCTTTCATTTATTCCACTCTCAAGAACAGAGTGTAGAACCATAGGTATATGTATGTTAGGAGCAACAATCTATGTAGGCCTGTCCAGAACTCCAATGAAGATGAAAATTTGGGCCAAGGTCCTCTTTTACATATCTCCATTTTCACCATTTCCTTCTTTTGCTAAATATAACTTTAAAATATCATGCTGCCACCAATGCTTTTATTTTGCTTCTCTTTTGGCTTTTGTTCTCTAAGTCTCATTGTTTCTTCACAGATAACATTCCTCTTTGTGCTGCCCCACTCTTTATTGCTCCCTGAAGAGTTCCAATTAGTTATACAACATTTTATCAGAACATTTATTCATCATCTTATTTCTCCCCACTTATAAAAATCCCTAAATGTCATGGGTATTTTTAAAGAGCACGAAAATCTTGGAATCTATGACTCATGAAAATTGTGAGAAAAAGAACACTATTCTCAAGCATAGCAATGCCACTTAGCCTGTTTTAACAAGCCTCTGAAGCAAATGAAGATAGTGAAAACTAAATTCATTTTCTCTATCATTTCAGGGGATGACACATCAATATAAAAGTAGGCCCAGTGACAAGATCAACCAAGAAATCATAATATGCTAGAAAATGAATGGGTAGTTTAGAGAACACCTAGTCCTTTTTTTACAGTAAAGGAAAAAGAAACCCATAATATGTCTTTTTTTGGGAGGGAGGGAGAGAGGCAGTTGGGGTTAAATGACTTGCCCAGGGTCATACAGCTAGTAAATATCTAAGCTCAGGTCCTCCTGACTCCAGAGCCAATACTCCATCTGGGGCAACATTAGCTTCCCCTGAAACCCAGAAATTAAGTGCCTTGTCTAAAGCTGTAGATCTAGAAAGTATACAAGTTATCCAAACTTACAAAGTATCCAGAAAGGCTATAGTAGAAAGGAGCATGGGTATTATCTTTGTATAGTGGATAGAGTGATTCATTTAGAATCATGAAGACCTGGGTTCAAATCTTGTGTCAAAAACTTATTGAATGTGTAACCCTGGGTAATTCCTTTGACCTCTTTGGGTCTCAATTTCTTTAACTATTAAATGAGGCATTTGGACTCAATTGTCTTCAAGGTCCCTACCAGTTCCAAATTTTTGATTTGGTAAACAACGTGACAATTAGCAAACTACTTAATCTCTCTGAGCTCATTCATTCATTTATTTATCTTTGCTAAGTGAGGTGATGAAATTTGCTCAATCTATCTCATAGCATAATTTTTTAGGAAATAAGAGTTTTTATGTTTGTGAAAGCTAGTGGAGGAGGAGGAGATTCATTCTTCTGGAATAGATTGGACTAGATGACCTCTGGGGTATCTTCTAATCATGGGATTAAACTAGTAGTTTAATAGTAGGAGTAGGAATAGTAAACTATTAAGTGCTATTATGCTGAAATATCTTAGAATTGAGCTGAGTGATATTTATGATTAATACTTGGATTATAAATGTATATATAAATGTTTCTTTTGGCTTTTTGTATGAAAATACTGAATTTCCTCTTTTTAATAGTGACTGAAAGGTTCATATTCATATTCACATCCCAGATAATTCAGTTCATTTCAACATGCATTTATTGGAATCGGAGTTGTATGTCTTTTTTTTTTTTTAAGAAAACAAAAGATTTCACAAAGTTGGTACTTTATAGACCCTAGAGCTAGAAAGAACATTTATTCTTTTTCTTTCATTTTATGGATGAGGAGACTGATGCCAAGAAATGGGTAGTAACTTGATTAAGAACACATGGTGAATGAATAGCAGTCAGTCAATAAATATTTATTAAGTTCTTCTATGTTACAGGCACTGTTCTAAATGCTGAGGACACAAAGAAAATAAAAGCCACAGCCCCTACCCTGAAGGAGGATATAGTCTGATGGGGAAAATAATATGCAAATTACTAAATACATACAGCATCCATATACTGTAGATGAAGATAATCTGAAAGAAGGGGCAGCTAGGTGGTGCAGTGAATAGAGCACCGGCCCTGGAGTCAGGAGGACCTGAGTTCAAATCCAATCTCAGACACTTAACACAAAAAACTAGCCATGTGACCTTGGGCAAGTCACTTAACCCCAATTGCTCTGCCTTCCCCCTCCGAAAAAAAAAAGCCAGATCATCTGAAAGTGGAAGATAGCAGTAAACTTTCAGATTAAGGTTAGATTTGTGTTAAGTTTTCAAAGAAGCAAGAGAAATACGGAGTTTAGGTGAGGGGACAAAGTATTCCAGGCATGGGGGACAGTCATTGCAAAGACATGGAGATGGAAGATGGAGTTTTGTCTTCTAGGTGTTAGAAGTAGGCCTATGTAGTTGAACTGCAGAGTACACAGAGGAAGTCCTGTAAAATGTAATATAACTGAAATGGAGGAAGAAGCCAGAATATGAAGGACTTTATTTTATTTCATTCTGGAGGGGTGAAGGAAAGAAATTGGGGTTAAGTGACTTGCCCAAGGTCACACAGCTAGTAAATGTCAAGTGTCTGAGGCCAGATTTGAACTCAGGTCCTCCTGATTCCAGGGTCAGTAGTCTATTCAGTGTGCCACCTACCTGCCCCTATGAAGGACTTTAAATGCCAAAGAGAAAACTTTATATCAATCTGAGAAGTAAAAAATAACCCTTGGGGCTAACTGAGCACGATGGTAACAAGTCAGATCTGAGCTTTAGAAAAATCGCTTTGGCACCTGAGCGAAGAATGAATTTGAGTGGAAAGAGATCATGATGGGAAAACTAGTTAGAAGGCTATTGTAGTAGTGCAAGCAAGAAGTGGCAAGAGCCTGAACTAGATTTGTGGCACTTTGAGGAGAGGGAAAGGGACTATTTTGAAAGATATCAATGTTGAAATTTGACAATGAATTGGGTGTGTTCAGTTAGAGTGAGGAGCTGAAGATGACATTGATGGTACAGTCCTAAGTGACTGTGGTACCCTTGACAGTGATACAGAAATTCAGAAGGAGAGAAGGGAAAGATAATGAATTATGTTTTTGTAAATGTTGCATTTGAGATTCCTGTGGGAGAGTCAGGTCAAAGTGTCAGAGAGGCAGATAGAAATTCCTGATTATGGCTTAGCAAAGAGACTATAGCTGGATTTATAGATCTGAGGGTCATGTGCATAAATAATTGCATCCATGAAAATCAGTGAGATCACCAAGAAAGACCCAAGTTGGGATGTGAAATCACGTGCTCAGACTCCAAATGTGGTTGATAGTTCTCTAATCAACTTACTACAGATAGAAAATAATATTTTTCTGATGTTCAAATTATTCTTATTATTTAAAATATGTACATATGTGTATAAATTATATAAACTTATACATTTGAATGATGCATTGCATTCTCCCTAGGAGGAACATATTTTTCTTGTGAATTTTTTTATTACTATTTTGTTTCAGTCCCTGTATAAATTACAGAAATCAGAATTATAACCAATTTTCAATCTGAAAAGTCCAGGAATCATCCACTGGGTGGCAGAAGTAGCACAGGAAAACATGAAACAAGATAAATTTTCAATCGAAACAAATGTACTATCCTTGGTATACAGAAGAAATCTGACTGTTGTAGAATGAGCATTTCATGCTTTTCCCCCCAGCAGTGGTTAAGTGATATACAGAGTCAGACAGACTCCCACCTCATATCCCTTGTCACTAATGATGCATATCTTTGATATTGATGGCTAGAGTTAGGGAATACTAACATAGACTATGTCCTGTGACACAGAGTAGGTCCCATTAACAGTTTTTCTCTAAGTGTATCTAAATGTAATCAATGAGAGTGAAAATGTCTGAACCTATCTGACTCAACTAGCGTCATGTTCTAACTACTCTGAGTTAACTGAGCTATCCATAAGTACTCCTTGTCTAATTGATGTTAGTTACATTATCTTTTATATCTATTCCTCCCTTTTTGTTCCTACTACCTCTCATTATTTTTTGCATGAACTATTATAAGTCTCTCTTTTATCTGTGTTAAACCATCTCTGTTTTCTTTTCCTGTCTGATTTGGCATATACACCATTGCTAGATTAATTTTCCTAGTGTACAGCACTAACAACAGTATCTCCCCTGCTCAGAAATCATTGGTGACTTCTCATTGTATTCCAAAAATAGTCCCAGTTCCTTACTTTGGCCTGCTTGCTATTTTCTGAACTCAACATTCCCTCTCCTACTTCCATTGCTTTTCATAGCCTGTGCCATGATGAAACATTTCCCCATTATGAAATCACTGTCACTTCTTAGAATTCCAACTCATTCAAAGCTCATCTCAGGGGCCTTCTCCTATACTAGGTCATTCCTAATTTCCCCAAGTACTTTGTACATCCTTTTTCTTTGTTTAGCCATGTACAACTTGCAGCCATCCTCCACCCCAGTAGAATATAAACTCATAGAATACACATTCTGTTTTGATATATTCATTATTTTCTTCTATAATTCCTTCCTTAATCCCCCAATCAGAAGTGATTCTTCTCTGCCTTGACCTTTTATAGTACTCATCCCATAATCTTTGGTGCAGGTACCCTTCTGTCATCATCCCAGAGAGTAAGAAATTGTTCAAAAAGTGTTTTCAGGGAGTATTCATTATTGTTTAAGTGATTCACTGTTTTCTTTTATCTAAAACACAAGGTATCTAGCAGCACAGCCCAGTACACATGACTTTCCCAGGTAATGCAAACACCGGTATACAGAGAAAGCTACTTAGGAACACCAGATCCCTCAGAATTGCACTACCCTTCCAAAAATAAGTCTCACTTTAGTCTCTTGCTCTGTCTTCTTAACACAATTAGCTCTGCAATCATAACATGAAAACAAGATTTGATATTCTTTCCCATAATTTTGGGGTCTCTCTTTTTAAAAAAATCATCTGTTGGGGGGTGGCTAGGTGGGACAGTGAATAGAGCACTGTCCCTGGAGTCAGGAGGATGTGAGTTCAAATCGGGCCTCAGACACTTAACACTTCCTAGCTGTGTGACCTTGGGCAAATCATTTAAGCCCAATTGCCCTGCCTTCCCCCCTCCAAAAAGCAAAAAACAAACAAACAAACAAAAAATGATCTGACAGACTTAAGTTGGTGCCTTCCTTAGAACTATTAAAAGTAATTACTTTCTTCCTATTCTCACATCTCAATTTCCCTAACTTCCTGATTGTGCTAAGAGTCATATCCTTTCATGTCTATTATTCCCGTTTACACTATAACTTGTATTATGTTTACATGGACTATGTGGTGACCTTCTACACTCTACCTCTATACTTGTTAGTAAACTACTGATTAATTGTGCAATATAATTCCCAATCAACTGACAAAGGAAGGGCTATGAAATAAAGGTATAGCAATTTGCCTTGTCACATTTCCAAACAAAAACAAAAAAAGTGGATGAATTTTTTTCAAAAAGAAAACAAATACACTATTTATGAAATTGAGAACTTATTCTCCTATTCTAAAGATAGTTTCAAAATGTGAGTACATCTATATTTGTCAATAGAAAGTGATAGTTGAATAAGGTTATATGCCTATAGGAATATATACATAATATATATATAGGAATACCTATAGGAATAGATGTTTACATGGGGTGTCTCTGAAGTTGCTGCTTAAATAAACATAGTAAATTCTCCTGCCACAGACAAAAGACCCGTTTATGGGTGATAGGCATCAAGATGATATTTTTTCCATTGGGGTCTATCAAGCATCTTTAGCAGGAAGACATTAATGAACTACAATTTAATTGTCATAAGACAAATGACCTCCTTACCCTATTCCAACCCCTGTAAGAAGCTAACTCTATTTCAAGGTTCCTCTTATTTTGTGTGGGCTAACAGGGTTTCACTGAATTTCTAACACTTACTGTGTGTTGCTCAAGCCAAATCAGCAAACATTTATTGAGCCCTTACTCTGAACCAGACAGTCTGGGGATAAAAATAAAGATAAAAACAGTTTCTGCCCTCAAGTAGCCCATAATCCAATGGGCATGCCAACATGCAAACAATTATGTACAAACAAGATACAAACATCATCAATTGGAGATAAACACAGCAGGAAGTCACCATCTCAAGGGGATAGGAAAGACTTCTTGCAGAAGATAGGATTTTACTTGAAACTTGTAGGAAGTCAGAGAAGCCAAGAGGAGATGAGGAGGAAAAGAATTCTAGAAATGGGAGACAGTCAATGAAAATGCCTGGAGTTGAGAGATGGAGTGTGCTGGGCAAGAGACACAAGGAGGCCAATGTCATTGCATGGTAAAGTGAGTAGAGGGGAGTGAGTTGTAAGAAGACTGGAAAGGTTGGAAGGAGTCAATTTATGAAGAGCTTTCAAAGCCAAACAGAAGATGTTATACTTGATACTGGAGGCACTAGAGAACCAGTGAAATTTATGAAAGTGGAGTGTGTGACATACTCAGATCTGGGCTTTAGGGAGTTCACTTTGGTAGCTGAATAGAGGGTGCACTGGGATAAATAGAGACAGATTGTGTATGTGACCATAAGAACACTGGACTGATCTAGTAGTAGAATGGACTGCTTCTACAAGCTGTGAGATTCTTTTTTTGCTGGAGGAGGAGATTCATGCTTCTGGAATAGATTGGACTAGATGACCTCTGGGGTATCCTCTAAGTGTGGGATTAAATTCTATGATATAATTAAGAGAGACAACATGGAATTGTGAATAGAGAGCCAGCCTCAGAGTCTAGAAGACTTGAGTTAGAGTTTATATCAGAGAGATATTGACTGTGTGGCCCTTAACCTTTAATTGTCCCCAAGAAGCTCTCTAAAATGAAAAACACCTGCAAAGCAGGTGTTGATCTGCAGGAAGTTTTCTTGTTAAGCATATTCCTATATTAGTGAAATTATACCTGTGGTCCAAATGTTTTCTGTCCTGATAAGTTTGAAGGATGATATATCTAGAGTGGGACTTCTTAACCTTTTTTTATGTGACCTTTTTGGCAGTCTGGTGGAACTTACAGACACTTTCTCAGAATAATGCTATTAATTGCTTATAATAAAACACATAGGATTATGAAGGAAAACAAGAAGAAGGAAACCAAAGAATGAAATAGGTCTGGACTAATGAATCAATTCTGGCTACATGTTCAAAACTGGAATAGTTCAAAACTGCTGTACTATCTCTTCTATCAGACCTCAACATACCTGTGCAAATTATATGTGGGGTATAATCTATGCCTTATTAACAATCACCCCATTCTATTTTGGGACAAAAAGGCATCATGGCATAGTAGATTTAAGTCCCAGCTAAAATCCCATCTTTTAAAAGAAGCCTTTTCCAACTCTTCTCAATCCCTTCCCTCTGTTAATTACTTCTTCTTTATTCTGTATATAGCTTGCTTTGTATATATTTGTTTGCATGTAGTTTCCACCATTAGATTGTGAATTCCTTGAGGGCAGAAACTATTTTTGCCTCTTTTTGCATCTCTAGCCCTTGACAAAGTGCCTGGCACATGGCAGGCACTTAATAAACATTCCTTGATTGATTGAAAGGTGGAGGGCTAGCCTTGGAGTCAGAAAGATCTAATTTCAAGTACTTCCCCCAAAAGTGACTAGATAATATCACCATAGGCAAGTTACTTAACATCCCTATATCGTCAACAACCCTCTAAGGCAGTGGTTCTCAACCTGTTAGTTATGTTCAATTTAAATACATCCTGCATATCAGATATTTACATTGTGATTCATAACTCTAGCAAAATTACAGTTATGAAGTAGCAATGAAAATAATTTTATGGTTGGGGGGTCACCACAACATGAGGAACTGTATTAAAGGGTCACAGCATTAGGAAAGTTGAGAACCACTGCTCTAAGGTATAAGTAGTGTTGGTGGAAGCAAACAATAAGAGTTTCCCCATATTTTTGAAGTCACAGATTCAGACCAAAATATAAAAACATATAGCAATATCCCTTCCACATTGGGAAGTTCCTCATCATGGTTTTGCTGTATCAGTGTAAGAAATTAAATGGAAATTTTGGGGAAGTTTTGAAGAAGTTGAAGGTAACATGTAAAGACCAGCAGATGATAGAGAAAAAGTTTTAAAAATCAGAAATGCATAAAATATATGCATAATATTATATAATGGCAGCATATTTTATCTTTTAATATTGTCATAATTCAAACTTCTCCTCTGGTACAAAGGGAGGGTCAAAAAATTTGACACAGATTTTTCATATCATGGGGGTGCCATGCCTCTAACCCCCATGATGTGAAAGGGATTACTATATAGGGATTACCTAAAACTTTAAGTGCAATGAGTCAAAAGAAGTGGAAGATAAACCCTTAGAGAAGTTATCTTCTTGTGTAAGACTTAATGCATTCATATTCTCCTACATACATGAAATAGTTAAATAACAAAACAAGATTGAACACAGTAAATTACTCGGAAATAAAAAAAGGACAGGTTATTGTGAAATGAAGTAGTGTAGAGTAGCATTTAGTCTTCTTGTCTGTGTGTGGAGCTAGAGCAAAGACCTACAGGCAGAGAATACAGCTCTTTTCCATGAGGGGAGTAGAGAATGCTTGCCTTGGAGTAGGGGAAGTGAGAGGTTTTCTAGGGTATGAGAAGAGTAATGGCAAATGACTTGCTATTCTACTCAGGTATAGGTCACAATATTCTTATATCAACCAATGCCTTGAAGAGAGACTGACCAATTAAATTTTACCAGACAAACATCAGGAAATAACAAAAAAGTCGGAAGGCTAATTTGAGGTCTAAGTGTAAGAGACTCAATCAACAACTAGGAGGTCTGAACAGAGCCAAGGATTAATGAGACTGGCAGCCTCAAGGTATTATGCTTCACTCATCACCTTGCTAAATTTGTGAGTCTTGAGGGATAGGTTCTACCTATGCCTCTCCCATTAAGTTGGATGAATAGAGAAGGCTGAATGGTGATATGAAATTTTACCCAATTCCTTAAATTGCTGGGTAAAATTTTGTCTGCAGGGCTCTCAGCTTTCATAGTCCTTCCTTTTGTCTCCTCTCTCTCTCCTTTTGTCACCCTTGTCTTCATGTACCCCTTCCTCTTCAGGTATTAATTCTGCTCTGACACATTACACTGCCTCTCCCATCTGTGGCTCTCTCTGAGATTCTCAAACTAGACCTATTCTTCCTGGTCATTTGCCCCTCAGGTGTCGCCCAAACTATGTAGTGCCTGTGGTTCAGATCCATGTCTCTTAACTATTACCTTTGGTAAATCTCATGTCTTTGAAGTCATCCTCTCAGTGCTTTTTTTTTTTTTTGCTTTTATGGAGGGGGGAAGGTAGGGTATTGGGGTTAAGTGACTTGCTCAAGGTCACATGGCTAGTTTTTTGTGTTAAGTGTCTGAGGTCACATTTGAATTCAAGTCCTCCTGACTCTAGGGCTGATGATTCACTGCACCACCTAACCACTCCTTCTCAGTGCTTTCAATTCAGTTCAGTTCAGTTCAATTCAATGTTAAACACTTAGTATGTACCAAGCAAGAGAAGCAACATATCATAGTGAATAGAAAGGTGGCCTCAGAACCAGTAGGATCAGGGTTCATGTCTGGTCTCTGATAGTACTGACCATGTGACCTTGAACAGATCATTTAACCTTTCATTACTCTAGGAATGAGGTGTCAAACTTCTCTCCAGTGAACCTTGAGCTATATTAAAGTATAATTGGAAAACATTTAACAAAGAATTAAATACAAAAAGCGTAGATAATGTTAATTTGTAGTTTGATAAGTCAATATGTGACTAGCAGGGATCCCTTTCTGTTTGAGTTTGATATCAGCAACTTTTTGTGACTTGATGTTTCAGGGAAGACACTGATCTGCCTTGGTGGAGAGAGTTTTCTCAGTCTTTATTTTTTTTCTGAGCACATTCGATTTACTGCAAGTCTAACAATTACCAAGAAAAGGGATCTCTCAACCCCTCAGTCATTCAAAAAAAAAGACCATGAGGTAGGGGTTACGAGCCTTCATATAGCTTTGTCTCACTTTATTGAATACTTGTACTGATGAAATCATTCCTATCCTATATGTGCTAGGCACCAGGTTTACAAAAACCAGAGTCCTTCTCAGGGAGTTTACATTCTATTGGTTTCCCAGGTGTTATGTTTGTAATGCATTCATGTTAAAAAGAAGATATATTTTTGTAACCTACTTCTGGCACTGGTGTGGTAAAGTTGTTTACCTATTGAACTAATCAATCTACTTTTTGCTTACCGAAGTGTTTCTACTGTTGTGGTTATTCATCAACTTTTTCTTCTTGAAGGTTCATATCATCTTCTAATATCATCATCACATCATCACCATCATCATCTTAATTGCATTTAGCTTTGTTACTGTAATCCAAATGTCTCTAGGTTATTCATCCTTCTTATTTACTGAGTTCAATCTTCTGTCTTTAAAGACAGTTTCCTTCACTCTTTTTTTTTGTACGTCTCATTCTCCCTTATTTTGTAGCTATTAGTGCTATCTTTTCGCCACTGAATTTTAAACTCTTTAAATTCCAAGTGACCAGCATAGTATTTTTTAAAGGCACTAAAATATATGTGGAATTAATTTATAAGTGGTGAGTCTGCTTCAGTATAGTGTGGTGGTATCATGTGTATTTTCTCTTTTTAAAGATGTTTTATTGTTGCTTTAAAAATATTTTATTTGCTTTAATCAGCCAAGATTCATATTATCATCGTCCCACCAAAACTCCTTACCCCCAACTGAGAACTCAAGAAAAACAAAACCCATTACAAACATGTATAGTCAATCAAAACAATTTCCCACAGTAGTCATGTCCAAAAAAAATATTTGTCTCATTCTTCATTCAGTCCTTCACCTCCCTATCAGGAGATGGGTTGAATGTTTCCTTATTAGTCCTCTGGAATCTTGGTTGATCATTATGCTGAAGAGTTCAACATTCCATTACACTTATATCAATTTCCCAATTTATGGGCATCCCCTCAAATTCCCATTCTTTGCCACCTCAAAAAGAGCTATAAATATTTTTGTTCATCCTTAGGGCTTATTTTGCTTAGAACTAATCTTTCCCTTAATTTATCCTTTCTCTAATTCTCCCTCTACCCTTCTTCCCTGTTCCCTACTTTTGTGTTGCATAAAATTTATATTTGTACCTAACTATGTCTATGTGTATTTTCCTTTTGACCAGTCAGATGAGAGTGAGGTTCAAGTGTCAGCTATTCTACCCTATTCCTTTTTCCTTGTTTGTATATATGTGTACTTGTGCACCTTGATGATGTGAGCTAATTTTCCCTAATCTTCTTTTTCCTTCCCCCAGGTTGTCTTTCCTTTTCTTTCCTTCTTTTCTTAAGATCATCAAGACATAAGAGAGGCATTCCCATGCCTTGTCTAATTAGATTTCCTTTATGGACCCTGATGATATTAGGATTCAGAGGGGACAGATGTATCATTTCTGCTATTTGAATGTAAGCAGTTTATCATTTATTCCTTTACCATTTGTTGTTGATAATGTACCTTTTCATGTTGTTCTTCACTCCTATTTGAACTTCATAATTTCCCTTCAGCTCTGGCCTTTTCATTAGGAATATTTAGAAAATTCTTTAATTCATTGAAGATCCATTTTTTTCCTTCCACATCAGCTAGAGTTTGGCTAGATAAGTGATTTTATGTACTTTAAGTCCATATCTGTTGCCTTCTGGTATTGTATTCCAAATTCTTTGCCCTTTTGTGGTGGTCGCTGCTGAATTCTGTGTGAATTGATTGTTGTTCCTTGGGACTTAAATTCAGCTGCCCTCTCTCCCCAAACAAGTGAAACAATTAAATAAGAAAAACAGGCTTATGGTGAAGGTTCAGGATAGTTAGGGGAATTCTTTCTGACATTAATCTTCTCAAGGTACATATGCCTAGTTATCACTTTGCTGGCAAAACTCTGTAGAGTCTATAGAGTCAAAGTTATGGTTTTTCTAGTAGCAATGTATGGCTATGAGAGTTAAGCTACAAGGAAAGCTGAGTGCCTGCAGAATCAATACTTTTGAATTATGCTGCTTGAGAAGATTTTTGAGAGTCCTTTGGACAGCAAGGAGATCAAATCAGTCAGTATTTAAATTAATTCAGGCTATTAACTGGAAGGTCAAATACCAAAGCTGAAGCTTAGCTACTTTGGTCACATAATAAGAAGATGGCACTTATTGGAAAAAGATCCTGATGTTGGGAAAGATTGAAGGCAAAAGGAAAAGGGGATGGCTGAAGATGAGATGGATGCATAGTATATTGGGAAAAAAATAAACATGAACTTGGACAGACTTTGAGAGATAGTGATAGATAGAAGGACCTGGCATGCTATAGATCACAAAGAGTCAGACATGATTGAACAGCCACTACCACCACTACCACCACCACCACCACCACCACAACAACAACACAGGCTCATTGAGTCAAGGTGTATTTACACTTTGTTATTGTTATTAGCGAATTTTCTTACATGGTTACAACAGTTGACCTCATTCATAACTCCACCAACAAGGTATTAATATATCTTTACAAACTCTCTTAAATATTAGTCATTCCCATTTTTTAATCATCTTTGGATGAAAAAGGAAAAGTGAAACAATTTTTTAAAATGTTCCCCAAATCCTTTATCTGACACAAAGGTTAAACAAATAGAGCCATAGTATTATGAAAAGAGCATTGGCTCTGGAGTTAGGACTTGGGTCCAAATCTTACCTCTGCCATTTACTACCAATGTGACCTTAACAGGCCATATAACTGCCTCTGTACTACAGTTTCCTCATGTGTAAAATTAAGGGTCTAGAAGTGATGGCTTCTGATATTCCTTTCAGGTGTATAGCTAGGTTCTAGATTGAATTAATGACCTGGTATTGCTATGAGCACAGCAGGCAAACTAAACTGTCTCAGTATCCAT
Organism: Pseudochirops cupreus; assembly: GCA_028627135.1. Lineage (NCBI taxonomy): Eukaryota > Metazoa > Chordata > Mammalia > Diprotodontia > Pseudocheiridae > Pseudochirops > Pseudochirops cupreus. The sequence continues at coordinate 221,003,884 of CM053584.1, forward strand.
TGCTCTTATTATATCACCATTTCTACCTTGTTCACTAGTCATTCAGCTCACTGATGGTATCAGACAGTTCATTTTCTTTTGTGGTTTTTCACTGGTATCTGGGGAGAGTGAAAACTTCTCAGGCAGTTTTGGATTAACTTCCCCCCCCCCCTCCAATACTGCTGTCAATCAGCAGAGAGCCCTTTCTGATTTCCCACCTTTGAGGGCCTCACCTACTGGCCAGTGGGAGTCAGAGACAGCCCAGGCTCACTCTTCCTCCCTTGCTTGGGATCCTTCCCCTTTTCCCTTGTTATCAATCAGCATCCTTGTTCTTTGCAAACCTATTTCCCAGCCACTGAGAGGTAGTGGCGGGCTTTCCTGTGACTTGCCATTGGGGAAGATTTTGGTATGGAGACTTCAGTCTGCCTCTCAGACAATGGGAGAGGAGACAGTCAAGGTAGGGGGCTTGACTGCATTAGGGTATAAATTCTTGTTCTGTCTTTTGTAACATGCCCCTTTCTCATGATCAGTCATGGGGAAGACTTCCCTCTTCTCCCAGCAAAGAGAATAAACTCCTGTTTTTATCCTAAGACACCTCTGAATTTCTAATTAAATTTTTGGATGGGGTTTTTCATCCTAAACACTGGTAATATATTACAATCTACTAGAACCTGCCATGTTCCTACCCATCACTTATTGGATGAGGAGCAACTTGAATTCCCTAGGGAGACTACGATATTCCATAAGCCCCATGTTTCACAAGTGTTGTTCTTGTTCAGTCATTTTTAGTCATGTCTAAATTTTCTTGACCCAGTTTGAGTTTTTCTTGGCAAAGATACTGGAATAGTGTACTATTTCCTTCTCTAGCTCATTTTACAGATGAGGAAACTGAGGTAAGCAAGGTTGCCTGGGGTCACAGAGCTAGTAAATGTCTGAGACCAGATTTGAACTCAGGAAGATGAGTCTTCCTGACTCCAGGTCTAACTCCACTGCTCTACCTAGCTGCCAGTTTCACCACTAGAATGCTAATTTTTGAAGATGGGCCTTTGTTTCAGGAAGACACTTAGTATCATTAAAAGCATTATATAATTTCTCTAAAGAAAGCCTGTCTTGGAGGAAATGACCTTTCCCTTAGATAAAGTAATGAAAGAAACAAAATTTGCAAAAGCATGAAGGAGAGAATAAACAAGTTAAATGGTTAAAATAACAATGTTTAAACACTTGAAAGGGTAAGCCAATTTTCTCTGATACTTTGAGAGAATGTAGAATACTTCGCTACAGTGAGTTCTGATGAAATGTTATTGCAGTATTAATTCATTTTAATTAAAAAATAAATTTTATGAGATAATACCACAGTACATTGAAACCTGGGTTCAAGTTTTACCTCTGGCACATATAAATTATGTGACCTTGGAAAAGACATTTATTTAGTGTTCTAGGAAATGCTTAGACTTTACTGCCTTCCACATACTCTATGATCCAGTGACACTGACCTCCTTGCTATTCCTTACACAAGACTTCATCTTCTGAGTCAGTTGTTTTCACTGGTTATTTCCCTTGCCTCGAATACTCTCCCTACTTAGCCTCCTAGCTTCCCTAGCTTTCTGCAATTCTTAGGTACTGCTAGTGTTTTCCCTTTAAGATCAATTCCAATTTACTATATTTATATTATTTACTACATATATATGTATGCATCTCCCTCCATATGTATATGTGTGTGTATATGTATACACACATATATGCATATATATATATACTCTTTACTACATATGCAATATTTACGGTTTACTATACATACATATACATATAAACACACATAGGTATGTATAGGTATATTAATATATATATTTTGTATATACATATTTGTTTGCATGTTGTCTTCTCTGTCAGAATGTGAAGTCCTTGAAGACAGGGACTTTTTTGCCCTTTTCTGTATTCCCAGAGCTTATCACAGTGCCTGGCACATACTAGGAGCTTAATAAATGTTTGTTCATTGAATGACCTATTCTCTAAAATTTGCAGAGAAGGAAAAGTAAGACAACACATATTGATTAAAAGGATACAAATGCAAACAAGACAGTTCCTACTCTCAAGGGGCTTCCATTTTAATTGAGGAAGACAACACACAAAAGAGAGCTAAAAAGTCCATAGTGCTGATGAAGGTACCCTCATGGGTCATGATGCTGAAGTTCACAAAGTCAGAAATATATTTAGGAGGGGAATGAAGGATGGTCCATGTGACTTCTCCCCCCAAATGGAGGTCCCTTGGAGGAACTTAGCAGTGTGAGAAGGGAGCAGATCTAGTGTTATTCCAGGATGAAGAGGCCCCCAGTCACTGAAGGAGAGTGCAGGATGAAACTGAATATAGGAATGGTATTGAAGTCAGAAAAAACTTCGTGGTTGAAAGACAATACACAAAAGAAAGATGAAAAGTGGAAGGAACAGGTGGGTGGGAAGAAGAAGGTGCACATTGAAGGGCATAGTATTGAAGTTCAGAGAGTCAGAAGCAAAGGCAGGAAGAGCCAGCCTGTACCTCTTCCCAAAATGGAGGCCTGGGAAGGAACTCACCAATGGGAGAATGAAGAAGGCTGGCATGGTTGAAAGTGTTACAAGGTGTTACAGGATGAGGGGACGAGGAGGGAAGGTAAAACTAGAGAAGCACATCCAAGAAGGGAATGAGGACAGGTACTGAATTGGATTAGTGAAAGAGTTTTTCATTAGGAACTCCCTTCACCAATGAAGTCAGAAGCTCTGTCCCTATACTTATTGTGAGTCCCTATGTAGAAAAGCATGAGAGAAGAAATAGACACATTCTGTCAAGGGGACAAGCAGATTTCCTAGACTTGAACAAAGAGTCTGCATAAGGGACATAATCAAAAAGGCAGCTGAAGAGTCTGGGTGGGGCAATAAGGAAACCGATGAGGCAGAGCAGTAGAATGATGGAGGGGCCTTGAAGGGCAAGCAGAGGACTCTATATTTGATGTGACCAAAAGAGAGCCACAGATGGGAAGTGGTATGATTACTTTTTTATTTTGAAATTGCATTACATGGTTTCTACTTTAAATGAATTTCTGAGAAATTTCTACATTACTTCTAAGTCCTATAGAAGTCACATTTCATGCTTATACTTTGTCACTTTCTCCCAGTCCTACCATAGCATATAGCACATCGTAAACAGTAAGTTTGTTGCTGTTGTATTCATCAATAAGTTTTGTATTCAGAGTGTACCTAAAATAGAACATAATTGTAGCAATAATTAATTCTGATCTACCTTAAATATTTGAGAAAAATAAGATGAAAAAGGTCATAGATTCAGCTAAAGACATTTCTGCTAAGAAAACAATGGTGATACAACAAATATTAATTGTTTATACAGTAAGTGAAATCAGTAAATGCTTATGTGTGGGTAGCTAGGTTGCCCAGTGAATAATAGAGCACCAGGCCTAGATTCAAGAGGATGTGAGGTCAGATCTGAAGCTTACTAGGTGTGTGACTCTGGGCAAATCACTCAGCCTTGTTTGCCTCAATTTCCTCATCTATGAAACACACACACACACACACACACACACACACACATGCAGATCAAACTGAATATAGGAGAGTTTGCTTTGCCAAGGATCTTTGCCCAGAAAATCCCCAATGGGGTCGTGAAAAGCTGGGCACAACTGATTAAGTAAGTAACAACAAAAGACTTAAGTATTCTTGTTAACGGAGGGTACTATGAATAGAAAATGGAGGTTTATTCATACAGATTTGATAAATTTTGCTGCCTTTTACTTTGCAAATAAGGCTTCTGACAGTTATGACATTAGCTAAGTGATGAGGATGCCTCCTTTAGAAACCTCATGAAGTTTATGAAGGTGTTTGTAATGTTGCTAATTCACATGTGGATAATTGGAAGTTAACTGTACAATAATTTTATTAGAAGCTTTTTCCCCTTTGCTTTTTTTCTTATATTTATGTATACCTTCGTTTTTCTGGGAAAGCTTCTTCTATGAAAGCCTCGTGTGACTTGGTTTTCTGGATTTCGTTTATTTAAATACAACAAACAAGTAATGCATCTGGAAAAAGTCTTCATCCTGTGCAATGTTCTGTATGCTGTTTTGACCACAAGGGAGCTTTCCCATCATAAGTTTATGCTGTAGAAGCTTTGGATCTTTTTAATGATGTATCTGGCATCAGAAACTCTTTTCTCTGAATGCACATGCGTCATTATAAGAGAATAATACTAATATGGCTTTATTCTTTTTACCTTTGTCTGCAAATTGCTATTTTTCTCTGGGAATGTTTGCTCTAAAGTTAATTATTTTCTTTCATTATGGCAAAAAGCCATTTTGCTTGGCAAGAAACATCTGTATTATTTTAAAAGGACATCTATGCCAAAAGTAATGTCACATTTCATTCATTGTTGTATATCTGCATATATAAATATAAAATATTATGTAATTGACTATATGTTTACAACTTTAATTTTTGGATCATACCTGTGGTCTAATCAGCATGGAAGTCTCTGAGTGAGAAATTTTCTCTACTGATACAAATTATTACTTTATGGTGTTAGAAAGTCACCTGAAGTTTAATGACTTGCCCAGGGTCACACGGCTATAGCTATCAGAGGTGAGACTGGAATCTAAGTCTTTATGACATTGAGGCCTACAATTTATTCACTATACCATGCTGCCTCACATATAAAACACACATAAAACATAATGTATATATATATATATATATATATATATTCTTATTTTCCTTTTTTTCCCTTCAACATAATCCTCAAACTATATTCATATTAGTAATAACAGGGATGATAGTTAACACTTATATACACTCCAAGGTTTGCAAAGTGCTTTACAAACGCCATCTTATTCTATCCTTACAATAATCCCAGGAGGTAAGTACAATTATTATACCCATGTTACAGATGAGGAAATGGTGACTGAGAAAAGATAATTCTAAAAAATTGCAAGTCAAGTCAATAAGCATTTATAAAACATCCATGTGGCAGGTAGTGTGCCAAGGGCTATAGATACAGAGAAAGACAAAAAAATAAGTCCCTACCTTCAAGAAACTCACAGTTTAATGGGAGAAACAACTTTCAGGTAAGTATATATAAACAGACATAATCCCTATGTATGTGTGTGTATATGTATTACAGCAATATGTGTATATAGATGTTATGGGAATCTGAAGATCTTCCCTGCCCCTAGGCCCTTTGCTAAAGTGGCTACGTGACTCTGAGGACCCTTGGATATTTGAAAGTATACTCTGTTCCCTAATAGGCTGAATGTGATCACATGGAGCCTGTG
>CM053584.1:221009668-221039635 GCA_028627135.1 Pseudochirops cupreus
GGGTTTGTGTGGTTTTCTAATGACTGTATTTGTGATTAAGATATTTAGTAATTGTGAATCTAGATTAGTGACAGATTAAGTTCATGGTTGCTCCATGAGTGGAAGTTTGATTATTCTATTGTGAATTAATTGAATGATTAAGTATTGAGTTGCCCCATGAGTGGAAGTTTGAGTCTTCTATTGTGAATTGATTGAATGATTAAGTATTGAGTTGCCCCATGAGTGGAAGCTTGATTCTATTGTTCCTTGTTCTGAATATTGTGGCCACTGTAGTGAAAACTGTGTGGCCATTTTCTGTGATAAGATGTAATGTTGTGAATATTATATTGTGATATATTGTGAATGTTTGCCTTGATTTGTAATGGAATAAACAGAGCATTCACTATATTGTGTAATCTGAACTTTAAAAGCTGTTCACAGTAGCATTCTTTTGGGAATCTGCTGGTGCATGGCATTACAAACATGGATCTCATGTTCCCAGTAGAATATTTTCCCAGTAGCATAATCTTAATTGCAAAATAAACACTGAGAAGAAGGAGGAGGAGGAGGAGGAGGAAAAGGAAGAAGAAGAAGAAGAAGAAGAAGAAGAAGAAGAAGAAGAAGAAGAAGAAGAAGAAGAAAGGAAGAAAAGGAAGAAGAAGAAGAAAGAGGAAGTAGAGGAGAAGAGACGAGGGTGAGAAGGAGGAGGAAAGGAACAAAGAAACAAAGGAAGGAAGGAAGAAAAAGAAAGGAGTCACTTACAAAACCCTTTAAGATTTGCAAATCATTTTATATATACTATCTCATTTCTAAATGCAATCATAAAATTATAGAATTTTTATATTTGAAGGGAGTTTGGAGATTATCTGGACAAGTTCTTCACTTAAAAGATGAAGAAACTGAAGTCAAAATGGATAAATGATTTGCCCAAGGTTACACAGACACGCCCACATGGTATTATATACTAATTGTAGTAAACATTAGATCACAGGTTTCTTGACTCCCATTACAATGTCTTTTCTACTATCAGTATTTGCTTCCATATAATTGTAAGAAATGGGTGTTGACAGAAATGGAAGCCTCAGAGTGGTAGAGTCTATTGCTCTATTGTAGGGTCCTATAAGTGTAGAGTCTATTGTAATGTAAGATTCTTTTTTGGGCTTCTAATAAATCATTCATAATAAAGAACAAATTAATAATCAACAAGACGATTACACATGAACCAAGTAATTAAAAGTTTTAGGGCTTTGTACAGAAAGATTGATATCTGAGCTGATTGAGACAGAGAGAAGAAGAAATGGTACATGGAGGCTTAAAATAGAGTCACATAGTTTAGCAAATGAGATAGTGGAGGAATATTCCTTTGGTCCACTAGCAAAATTCTTTCCATGAGAATCATTTTAGATATACCTTGCAAGTGGTAGAAACATTTAAGATTTTATATGCAAAGAAAGAGGAGTCATTAAATGGAGAAATTGGAAAATTGGCAGGATGACTAAGGAATTTAATTTCTTTATATTTATCTTTGAATAAATATGAATTTACTAAACAAAGAATTAAAGAAAAGATGAATAAGAATAATGTAAGATTCTTAAGGGCGGAGACTATTTTGATTTAGGTTTTGTATTTCAGGGCCAAGCACTGTACTTAACACATAATAGATGCTTTTAAAAATATTTTCTGAATGCTTGCTTGCTTGATTGATTTGGAGCCAGAAGGCTGGGGTTTGAAGCCTTGCTCCACCATTTATTTTCTATGCGAACTTGAACGGTCACTTCATTTTTGACAGTTCTAGTTTCCTCACTCGTAACCATGGAGGTTGGACTTCAGAGATTCTTAACCTTTTTGTTGGCCTTTTGGAAGTCTTTGGAGCCTATGGGCCCCTTCTCAAATGATATTTTTAAATACATAAAATGAGATACATAGGATTACAAAGGAAACCAATTACATTGAAATACAATTTTTAAAAATATTCTAAAGAATAAGTTCACAAGATGCAGGTTAAGAACTCCTGAATTATTAATCTCTAAGATCCTTTCTATCTGTGATCCTAAGAAATGCAGAATAAGATTTGTTCTTATTACTCAGACAACTCTTGCAATCATCACTACAGTTAGAAGTGCATATTTCTCTGTCATTTAAAAAAAAATAAAAATACTATGTCGTTGGTCTCAGTTGTCTATGAATCATTAATTTCACTGTTTTGTAGAAATCCATCAATTGTTCTTATATTACCTTTCATCCAAGTGCTGTAGGCATGGGACACACACTCCTGTAGACTATAATCTGTCAATATCCACAGTATCAGGTAGAAGTATTGAAGTATTGTTGAAAACTGAGTTTAATTGAGAAAACAAAAGGGTCTTCTTTGACCTTCTAAATGTATTAATTTAGGGACTAGAAAAGCCATTGAGTAGAAACATTTTCTCTGGCTCATTTACAACTAGAGATGGCAGATCATTGGTACATTTCAGTTTATTGGATCAGGTTAAAGGTAAGTTGAGTCATAGAATATGAGTTGGAAGAGAGCTCAACACAACAGTATTTATAGCTGTATATCCATGACCCTGAAGAAAGGCTGACTGACCCATGAAATACAAACTTCATACATGCTCAAATGAGTAACCCAGTCTGCCTCAGATGCATAAGCATTTTGTTTTGATCTGGGGGTATTAAACACCAGTTGTCCATACTATATTTCCTCCCTAATATCTCTACTGAACTTGTGAGTACATATACTTTTCCCTTATAGTTCCTTTTCATACCATGCAGTTAATGCTATGAAGGGCAGAAAAGGGGATGGAATACCTTATACACAGTTCCTGTTCATCTTGCCTCCTGACATTACTTAGCCAGAAACACATTACATTTCTCCTCTTGTTACCACTGTGTCCCCTGTCACAGAAACATAGGCTCTCTGTTACACAACTAGAAGATATCAAATTCAATCTCCTCATTTCACAGATGACAAGACTGAGGCCCAGAGAGATTAAGTGACTTATGTCAAGGAATCATATAAGGCAGGATTCAAACTCAGGTCTTCCTGACTTCAAGTCCAGTGTTTAATCCACCACCTAACTGCCTCATCTATACTTTCCAAATATCCTTTCCAAAACCAAGTTCCTGCTACACCAGCTCCAGGGGTTTGAAGTTTAGCTGTGCCACTTATTATCTATGTTAGCTTGAGCAAATGACTTAGTTTTTTTGGGTTCTAGTTTTCTCATCTGTAAAATCATGGAGGTTGGACTTCGGGATCCTGAATCCTCCAGGATTGTATTACAGCTCTTTCAGAATGAAATGGCAAAGCACAGCCAACATGCTCCAGGCTATTTGAAGTTTTTTCAGGCAAACCCAGGGTTGGAATTCCTTTGGGCCATTTAATACTGTGTGGTCTTTCTCAAGAGGCCCACAGTCTTGTTCACCAATAGAGTCTTTACAGGCAGCTAAGGAAGCTTATTATTCCTTTGCATCGCTCTACAATGTTTATTTTTCTCCCTGTGAGTAAGTTCATGGTGAGTTCCTTCTAATTTTATCCCTCCCTCAGCACAGGGGCAAATGTGTCTCCTGCTTTGGTCAGCACAGTAGCTCTCAATTGAGGGCAATGGCAGCTGAGATTTGGAAGGCAGAGATCAAGAAGTGGAGTAACGTGAAACATATAATAGACATTGGTTGGAATCAGATTGAAGAAGGCCTAGAATACCTTGAACACATTTTATATTTTATTTGATACATAACAGGGAGCCTTTGAATTTTTTGAGTGAGAGATTGATATCATCAGACCTTTCCATTAGGTGTATCACTTAAGTAATGATGTGGAGGGTAGATTGGAGAGGGGGGTAAACAAGTTAGAAAACCAATAAGAATGTTACTAACAATAGTCTATGAGAAAGATGATGAAAGTCTAAACCATGGTGGCAACAGTACAAATGGGAAGGAAATTAAAGATGTGGGAGATATTTAAGAGGTATAAATGACAACTCTTGGCAATTGTTTTGACGTGGAAGATGAAAGGGACCAGTTAAGAATTACTGAGATTTTAAGACTGAGGAACTTGGAGAATAGATAACAACAATAATAATAATAATAAGTAGCATTTATAAAGCCCCTTATAGTTTGTAAAACATCTGCATATGGTATCTCATTTGATCCTTACAACAGCTCTGTGAGATAGGTTCTATCATTATCCCCATTTAAAGATAAGGAAACTGAGGCAGGACAACATGTATTTCAGACAATTTAAAATGTGGAACAAGCTCAATGTTCCTACTGGAGATATAGAGCTGGGAATCATCTGCAGAGAGATTATAATCAAAGCTATAGCACTATATGCATTTTTCTTTCTTATTAAATTTATTTTAAATTTAAGTATAGAATAAGAAAAGAAAAAAATTTCCATGTACACAGCAGAACATGAGAAGATTTGATATAAAGCAATAAATTTCCATTTCAAGAAAACCTATATAATGAATACTACACATTATTTTTAAAGCTCTCCATCTTTTCTTTGCTTCTTTGTGTGGTTTCTTTTGTCCTCTGCTATGCAATTTTTACTTGACTTTTTTACCTTCCCTTTTCCCTTTTTCCCTTCCTTCCCCTCCCTCTCCCCCCAAGAAGGTTACAATTAAGCACAGACATTATATATGCAAATGTATATATGTGTTGTTCCCTCTTTATCCCATTCCCATTCATCTACACATTCTTCTATACTTCCCATTATTTTATTCCCTATCTCTCCCTTATCCCCTCTCTCTTCCCTATCCACTCATTTCTTTCTGAATTTAGAAGACTTATATTCTTATGTATATGTGTGTGTGCATATATATATATGTACATACACATATGTGTATATGTGTAGGTATGCATGCATGTATGTATACATGTATTGTACCCTCTTTAACCCATTCCCAAAAAGAGTAGGGTTCCAGAATTACCTGCCCTCTTCCCCCATCTAATTCCTCTGTATCAGTTCTTCCTCCTGTACCTTATTTGTATAAGATAATTACTCTTTTTTTTACCTTTTCTTACATCATTTTGCCTTTTAGAATCACATCATACTCAGTTCTATCCCACTCTTTTCAGTTACCAAAATGGTTTACATTTCCACATATAAAAAGTAAATAATTTGTCCTTATTGAGTTCTTGTAATTAGTCTTTGATGTTTACCTTATATTTCTCTTGGATCTTGTATGTCAAGTATTATATTAAGTTCTGGTCTTTTTGCAATAAAATCCTGAAAATGTGTCAATTCATTGAATAACCTTTTTTTTTCATTCAGGATTATATTTAACTTTGCTGGGTATGATATTTTCAGCTGTAACCCCAGTTCTTTTGTTCTTCAATCTATAATGTTTCAAGACCTATGGTCTTTTAGTGTATCCACTTCTAGGTCTGGTGGCATTCTAACGGTGGCTCCACCATATCTGTATTTTTTTTTCTTGTGGTCCGTAATATTTTCTCCTTAAACTGGGGGTTTGGGAATTTGGCTATGATATTCCCATAGGTTTTCCTCTGAGGATATCTTTCAGGTGGTGATCAGTGGAGTTTTTCTATCTCTACTTTCTCCTCTTGTTATAACACTTCAGGGCAATTTTCTTTAATTATTTCTTATATTATTCTATCAAGATTCTTTTTTTTTACTTGAACCGCATTTATGGAAAAGGATTTCAGAGACTTCCTCTTTTGCCAACTTTGTGATCTCCAAATCTCTCCAGGAAATCTTAAATGTATTAACTCCACAATATCAATGGGATTTTATCCATTAGAATCTCAAATGTCAGATTTGTGGATAAGTACATGAGCAGCAGCAGCAATAGCAGCAGTAGTAGTAGTAGTAATAGTAGTAGTAGTGGTGGTTGTAGAAGTAATAGTAGTAGTAGTAGTAGTAGTAGTAGTAGCAGTAGCAGTAGCAGTAATAGTAGTAGCATTTATAAAATGCTTTAAGAATTGCAAAGTACCATACAAATATTATCTCATTGTATCATCACAACAACCTTGAGAAATACGTGTTATTATTAACCCCCTATTTCAGAAGAGAAAACTGATAGGCAGAAAATCACTGGGTTAGAGGGTGTGTACAATTTAAAAGTTTTTGGTGGACATAGAACCTATTTACATTCCAGAATGATTGAGCTAGTTAACAGATCCACTAATAGTGCATTAATTTTTGCACATCTCCTTCAGCATCTGTCATATGCCTCTTTTTGTCCATAAAACAAAATGAACAAAAAATTGAACTTGTCGATGGTCACACAGCTAGTGAGTGTCTGACTTCATATCAAGCACTATTCACTGTTCCATGTGAGCAACTAAGATATGAAAGGATGAGGGAGAAATAAACATCTTTTCTGCTTAAATATGACTAGAAAAATGATTTACAGGGGTGGGTAGGTGGCATGGTGAATAGAGCTCTGGCCCCAGAGCCAGGAGGACCTGAGTTCAAATTCGGCCTCAGACACTTGACACTTACTGTGACCTTGGGCAAGTCACTTAACCCCAATTGCTCTGCCTTCCCTCTCCAAAATGCAAAAAAAAAAAGGTGATTTATATAACTGCTATAAATTCTTGAGTTTTAAGAGTAGATGAGAGGAGAAGCAACATAAAAAAAGAATAGATGAGGAGTTAAGAAAGGAAAGGAGGAACACACAGGGCACTGTATGGTGGAAAGAACATTGATTGAAGTAGGAGTTAGGAAAGCCAGGATCTAGCCCCAACTCTGCCACAAACATGTTGACCTCAGTTTCATCATTATTTGATTATAAAAATGAGATAATTGAAATAGATGGTCTCTAAGGTCCCTTCTACTTTTAAAATTCTAAGATTCTCGGATAAGCCACATATCAAAGGGGATCAAATTCATTTCAATTTTTCTAATCAATCTTCATCAAGAAGATTTAACCAAAAACCTTCTTATCCTCATCTGTAGCTGTAAAATACCAGATAAGACCAAAGCCTATTTTTTCCTGCTGACATTCTAACCCTGTTGTGTTGGGGGGGAGGGTGTAATGTCTTCCACCCACCTCCTCCCACCCCTAAAAAATAGTCAAAATAGACTGCAAGCCTAATAGCCTTTGAGTGTTTATTTCTTAAGTAAATGAAACCATAGAATTGGCTTTTACTCACATTTCCTTTGAGACTAGCACTCCCATTTTCCTGCTCTAAATAAAAAATGCAAATATTGTTTTAATGCCTGTTTTCAATGCCCACAATTTTCCACTTCCATGTAAGTTGTTTTTTAAAATATGAATTGAAGTCATTGGAAAATAAAATGAGGCAGGCCTGCATGGCATTTTCTATATTTAGCAGGGATGTTTAATCTTCTTCTACAAAATGCCACATATGGTAAAGAAAAGACAGTAAATGCCAGGAAGATTATAGAGCAGCCAAGAAATACAGGAAGTCAGCATGAATATGAGGAAATTCGGGACAAAGTTAAGTGCCCCAAATATTGAATCTGGTCTATAATACAATGATTAATTCATATTTAGCTAAAATCTGTCATGTTTCCTCTTGCAAATGCCTTTTACATGCTAGAGGAAAGCTATTTGATATCACAGAAATATTTGCCTAAGTAATAGCATGGATTTTCAGGTATTCATGTACTGTTAGAATAATTCAGCTTAAAATGTTACAGTTAATTTGTTATAGTCTCTTATGAAAAGCAGCTCATATAGTAGAGGCATATCTTTGATTCATTTTTCTAATTTCCATGAAGAAAGTCCTTGAGAACCCTGGACTTTAATAAGCTTTCCATATACCCTTTTGTATAAAAGGGTATCAACTTGCATTTACTTTAATCAGCCTAGGTATTTAGGCAAAATGAATTGAACATAGTACAATTCGTTTCTTTATTTGGTCGTTCGGAGTAGATTCTATTCTATTTAACATTCCCCAAATAGAACCACTTATCTTTTCCTCAACCTTAACCTTCCCCCAAACTTCGATATTTCTATGGAGTGCTCCATTATCCTTCCAAACACCCAGTAGGTTCACAATCTAAGCATTATCCTCAACTCTTCCCTTTCCCTTACCCTTTTAAAGTCCAGTCAGTTGCCAACTTCACTTTTTCTCACATCCACTCCCTTTTCCCCACCCACATTACCATTTTTAGGCCCTCACCAGCTTTCTTATGTCCTATTTTAAGAGGATTTTAATCAGTCTTCCTGAAGTTAGAGTCTTCTCCATCCCATCCATCCTTCACACAATTGTAAATATTTCAAAAGCACACATCTGATCAGTCACTACCCTGCTCAAGAAGCTTTAGTGTCTCCCTATCCCCTCTTGGGTCAAATACAAACTTCTCTGGAGCTGAAGTATTTCACAACCTGACCCCACCCTGTCTTTTCTAGTTAATTACGCATTATTGGTTTAGTCTCTGGTGAGGTAGCTTTTTTCCTTGCCAAAGCTCATCCTTTTACACATGTACTTGATCCCATCCCCTACCGTCTTCTCCAACATATTGCCCACTTCAGTCTTTACCCTCTAATATTTCATCTCTTCCTAGCTATTGGCTCCTTTCCTACTGTATACTAACATGCTCATATCGCCTTCATTCCTAAAATTGTTGCTCTCTAAGTCTATCCAAGTTCATGTTCATTATTTCCACGATACTATTTATCTATGGCATCCTCTGTCATCCCTTTTTTCTTTTGCCTTCAGTCTTTTTCAACTTCAGGGTCTTTTGCAATGAGTCCTGTCTTTTCTTTGTGTGATCAAAGTATTTAAGCTTCAGCTTCAGGATTTGGCCTTCTAGTGAACATTTTATGTTAATTTCTTTATGTATTGACTGATTTGACCCCCTTGCTGTCAGGAGCCTCTCAGAAGCCTTCTCTAGCACAACAATTTGCAGCACTCAATTTTCCTTATAGTCCAACTCTCACAGCCATACAATATTATGGAAAACCCATAACTCTGACTATGCAGACCTTTATCAGCAAGGTGATGACTCTGCTTTTTAGTATGCTCTCCAGATTTGCCACAGTTTTCCCTCTAAGGAGCAGGATTCTTTTAATTTTTTAAGTTCATGGATACAGTCTCCATCTGCAGTGATCTTTGAGCTCAAGAATATAAAATATGATACTGCTTCCATCTCTTCTCCCTCTGTTTGCCAGGAGGTGATGGGACCAGTTGCCAAGATCTTAGGGTTGTTGTTGTTTGGTTTGTTTTTGTTTTTTTTTATGTTAAGCTTCAAACCAACTTTTACACTCTCCTCTTCTACCCTCATCAAGAGATTTCTTAATTCCTCTTCACTTTCTGCCATCATAGTGGTATCATCTGCATAGCTGAGATTGTTGATAGTTCTTCCGGAAACCTTAATTCCTGTTTTTGATTCATACAGCCTGGCATTTCATGTAGTGTACTCTGCATATAAGTTAAATAAATTAGGTGACTATATACAGCTTTTTTCAGTTTTTTTTCCCCTTTTCCTTTTCCAATCTTAAACCAATAGGGTGTTCCATGTTTGGTTCTAACTGTTGCTTCTTGGATCACATGTAGCTTCCTCAGGATACAAGTAAAATGATCTGGTATTCACGTCTCTTTGAAGACTTGCTACATTTTGTTGTGACCCACACAGTGGATCCCTAAAATACTTTCAATAGATTCTGCTATCTTCTTGAGCTATACCTATTGCCCATATCTTTTCTTGTTTTTCAGATAAGCTCCTAAGAAGGGGAAAAGCCCTATACTTGCTAACTCAATTTCCTCTCTTCTTATTCACTTTTCAGCCCTTTGCAATGTCTCCTAGTCTCATCATTCAAGTGAAACTCCTCTGTCTAAATTTACCAACAATCTTTTAATTTCCAAACATAATGGTCTTCACTCAGTCCTCATCCTTTTTTGACCTCTCTACTTCATTTGACACTCTTGATCACCCTCTTCTGCCTATTCTCTTCTTTAGATATTTTTTACTTTCCTAGATCTTCCTCTCAGTCTCCTTTGCTTGATCGTTGTACATGTAACGTCCATTAATTATAGTTGTTTCCTAAGGATTTGTCCTGGCTTTCTTCTCTTCTTGCTATACATTCATATTTTTAGCAACATTATCTAATCAGTTGCCAAATCTTGCCATTTTCTCCTTCACAACATTTTCCATATCTATCCCTTCTTTACTATTTACAGAGCCAACACCTTAGTTCAGGCCTTCATCACCTCTCACCTGGATGTTTACAATAACTTTTCTAGCTAGACATGCAGCCTCAAGTATTTCCCCCATTAAACCATCCTCCACATGACTGCCCAAGGGATTTTTTTAGGAGCAGGTTTGACCATTTCACATCCTTAACCAATAAACTCCAGTGACTCTCAATTGTCTTTAAAAAAAAATAAAAGCTATTTTGTTTGATTTTTAAAGTTCCTTACACCTTGACCCTTACCTACCTTTCCAAGCTTGTTCAGGTTTCATTGATTGGTTTAAATAGACAAACAAGTTATACATGTACAAGGTCATAGCATCATAGATTTAAAGCTGGAAGGTTTCTCAAAGGTCATCTACTCTAAACCACCACCCACATTTAACAGGAAGAGGAGACAGATAGGAATACACCATCCAGGGGGCATACTATAGGGGACATTCTATGGAGCATCCAGCACAGCTACTCTGACAGTCTCAAGGTACATATGGGGTTCAGCCCTGCATGACTTGAATTTGAGAGAATAAATCAATTCTTTTAATGTCCACTGAGGAGAAAAAGCCATGAATTCAGGGTGCTATTAAAAGGGGCAGCCCTCTCTTAGTCTTTCTTCTCTTCCTAGCCATAGATCCTATCAGAACTATTGGGCTTCTCCCTAGAAGGGTGGGAGTTGGAGCTGCTATCCTTCCCTATTCCCGACCATATGGTGGCTGGGAGCATGTGCCAGTTAAAATTTTTATCCTGACTCCTAGAAGAGCTACTGTGGATATAGAAAGGGAAGCTCTTAGATTGACTGGGGAGTTTGGATCTTTCAACCTCTCTTGGCTAGTCCAAAAAAGAGCCAAATCCTCCCCTCCCAACCTCACTTCAGAACTGTAAAGTGCAGTGAACAGGAACTCTACCTGCAGGAGATCTTAAACCATAGTTTTTTCCAACCCACTAAGGACTGCAGCAGAGTAAGAGCCCAGTTTGGGTATGCCAAAGAGGAGAGGTTCTAGGTTCGGCAACCTTTCTAAGACTGTAGAAGAAGCAGGAAAAAAAAGTCCAAGAGAAACAAAGTTTGAAAAAAGTATGCTTCAATCTTCATCCAGACTCTGTCAGTTCTTTCTCTGGGGATAGCAAGCATTTTTCATCATAAGTCCTTCAGAATTGTCTTGGATCTGAAAATAACTGAACATAACTGTCATTCCCAGCTGATCATTACATAATACTACTTTATACTACTGGTCTGATTCTGCTCACTTCACTTTGTATCAGTTCACATAAATCTTTTCAGGTTTTTCTGGGAGCACCCTTCTTATCATTTCTTATATCATAACAGTATTCCATCACAATAATATACCACAACTTGTTCAGCCATTCCCCAATTGATATGTATCCCCTCAATTTCCAATTCTTTGACACCTGACAGATCTGACAGATAAACTATTCCTTTGCTGTTCTAGCTTGCTTAAGGTGTCACCCTTTACATATGTATGTACCATTTTGACCTTTTCCTGGTACCTATTGTGAGATGTTTGTCTAGACCTAGTTTGTGTCCTATTGTTTTCCAGTTTTCCCAGATTTTGTCAAAATGTGAGTTTTAATTCCCAAATCTGAGGTCATTGGGTGTACCAAGTACTAGGTTATCCACTCTTCTATATGCTTCCATTTTATGGGAGAGTTCATCCCATTTGAGATTCACAGTTATGATTACTACCTGTGCATTTCCCTCTACCATATTTTTTCTCCTCTTTTTCCCCTCTCTCTTTTTACTCTTTCCCAACTCACCAGTATTTTGCTTCTATCTACCACCTCCCCTAATTTATCCTCCCTTCTGTCCATCTCCATCCCATCTTTACTTGATCTCCTCCCCTCCTACCTTCCTTCTGGGTAGGATAGATTTCTCCATTCAACTAATTGTGTATATTATTTCCTCTTTGAGTCAATACTGATGAGATTAAATTTCAAGCAATGCTCATTGTCTGCCCTCCTATCCTCCCCTCCACTGTACATAGGTATTTTGTGCCTCTTCATGTGAAATAATTTACCCTATTCTTCCTCTCCCTTTCTTCTACAACCATTGCAATCCTCTTTCTCATCTCTTGATTGTTTTATGTCATTCCCTTAAATTTACCTTGTACCTATATCCTTTATATAAATATATTGTGGTATAATTTTTAAGTATCATTTTCCCATAAACAGTTTAGATCTATTAAATCTCTTATGCTTCCTTTTGTGCTTTTACCTGTTTATGTTTCTCTGGGGTCTTGAGATTGGAAGTCAAATTTTTGGTTTAGTTCTTATCTCTTTATGAAAACTTAGAATTCTTCTATTTCATTGAATGACCATTTCCTTCCTTGATGTATTATGCTTAATTTTGCTGGGTAGGTGATTCTTGGATGTGGTCCCAGTTCCTTTGCCTTCCAGAATATCATGTTCCCTAACCTCCAATCCTTTAATGCTACAGCTGCCAGGTCCTTTGTAATACTGCTTGTGGCTCCCCAATATGTGAATCACTTCTTTCTGTGACCCTAATCCTCTGTGGCCACAAATTCTGGTATGCTAGTGCTCCTCCTTACCCTGGGACTGTGACCTCCATCCACCTATGGGTAATACAATAAAGTCTTGCACCCAGTGCCACCAAACATACTCCTGTAATCTCCTTCTGACTAGCTGTCTAACCCTCTTATGTTCTGTGGGACAAGAGCTCTGGAGGTGGTCACAGATACAACTGATTCAGTCACCCCCAAGGCCGCTCTTGGTTTGCTAGGGTGCTGCCTGCATTGGTATAATCTGTGCTCCACTCACTCCAGTGCAAGGCAACTTTCCTGCCAACCCTTTTAAGTTGTCTTGAGCTGGAAAATTGTTTCACCCTGTCCACAATGGGAATGACAAAACATACTCTTACTTAACACATGATCTTATTGGAAAGGCTTCTGGTGATTCTCCATCACAAATAATATAAAGATCTCTTGGTTTTAGATAGATCTTTCTTATCATATTAAGGAAAAGTCTGTTTATTTCTACTCTTTTTAGTGGTTTTAGCCTAAATGAAAGCAAATATGAGAATGATATAAATACATGCAAAATAAATAACTTTAAAAAATAAATGCTCCAAACAAGAAAAAATGTTGAATAAGCTCATGCAAAAAGGAGGCAAAAGTATTACTTTATACCACTTATAAGATGGTTTACATAAAGAATTCTAGAGTTGATTGATAAATTAATTGAAACAATTAGTAAACTTCAGTCAAGTAGCAGAATATATGATAAACCCACAAAAACCATCAGCCATCCCATATATTCCTAATAAAACATAGAGATATAAAATGGAATTCCTTTCAAACTATTAAACAAATTGTCTTCTTTCATCCAAAACCTAAATTTGTTCACTCGTTAGCCTACTCATTCTAATTATAGCTAATAGACTGACAAACTTCATTACACCTATACAAATGTATTTGCAGTGGGTATTGAAAACATGAGAAGTGAATCAAAAGTAATGAATTAAAAATACTGAATTAACTTACAATTCCTAGGACAAACAAACAGCTGCGCAAGTCAAAGTCATTTCTAAAAAGACATGGCATAATTTTTGCAATAAATTCCAGTGTATTTGGCAATCATCATTTCTATGCAGAGGATTATGTCAGAAGTTTGCATTTTAGGACATTTAGATGAAGGTTCTACTCATTACAACACAACAAATTCAGATCAAGGTTATGTCTCTATGACTATAGAGAGATTGTAAGGGCAATGGAGTAAAAAGGATGAGTAAAGGGAAGAGAGTTGTGAAAGTGATAAGCTAGTGAATATAGGCACGGGATTAGACTCACTAAATCCTGAAATTCCTGGCTATGAATTGTCTCATCAGATCATTTGTTTGGAAACTTGTTTTTGTTGTCACGAAGGGAATGTTTGAGACCAAAGCCCTGTGATTGATGATCAGTGAATCATTGGATTCCCATTCTGCTACCATGTTTATTTTGAATATCCGTTCTAGTTTTATATTAAGAAAACCGTGCAAAGCAGAAAATGCAGTGGGGGAAACAGAATGAACAGATATTGAGCCAAACAGCAGAAACTTTTTTAATGTTGAGGCTTTTAGTTCTCCCTCACTTTTCACAGGGTCTTATCCATTCTACCTCCTCAACATCTGTGCTGTTCAGATCCTTTTCCCCCCCACTCACGTGGCTACTACCCTAGATTATTCCCTCATCATCTCTTGTGTGAAATATCAGAATCAGTCATGACTGCTCTCTCTGCCCAAGCCTCTTTTCTCTAATACATCCACCATACTGATGCCTAATTGCTATTCATAAAGTACAGTTCTTATCATACCACTTTTCTGCTTACAATGTTTTAATGACAACCTACTGCCTAGCAGACAAAATAGCATTATTTAGCACTTAAAGCCCTTCAATATCTCATTCAGATTTGGACTCAAGAAGATAAATCTTCCTGACTCCAGGCCAAAAACTATCCACTGTGTCACCTGGCTGACCCATACCCTTGCTACACTGGGATTAAATAAACCTCTTTTTGTTCCCTGTTCAATGACCAAATGATACTTCATTTCATCCTAAAATTGAACTAATCTTAGTACTCTTTTACATACTGTGTTCCAGCTACCCTGGTCTACTTGCAGTTCCCCATACAAAATATTTCATCTCTCCTGCTTCCATGGCTTTACATAGGCTATCCCTCATGCCTGGAAATATTGTTTCCTTTCTTCTTCATCTTGAAGTGCCTTTCTCCTTCCCATGCTTAGCTTAAACATTATCTCCCATATAAATACTTTCCTAATTTCCCTATTTGTTACTGTTCTTTCCCAACAAATACTTGAAGTTACTGACATATCTGTGTCCACGTCATTTTTCTTTAGTACAAGAGTTCTTCAGCCTTTTTGGTGTCAAGGACCCCTTTGATAGTCTGGTGAAGCTTACAGATCACTTCTAAGAATAATGTCTGTGGCCCCCATTCACTATCAATGGAAATGCTCAATTACATCTGGATTTTAGTGAAAATAAAGATGCATTTTTTCCCATCCAAGTTCATTGACCCCCTAAAGTCTATCCGGCAACCCTGAGCTTGGGACTACATGATCCTCAGATTAAGAACCCATGCCCTAGTAATACATAACCTTTTTGAGGAAAGAAAGGGTTTTGTTTTCATCTTTATATTCACAGGATCTAGCACAGTGCATAGCACGTATAGCTGCTTAATAATTGCTTTTTAAATTGAATTATAATCTTTTTTATGAGACTGAGAGATTCCATCATCCCATAACTGGTTATCTACCTTGCAATGAAATGTAAATGAATATGTCATCTAACCTGATACTACATGGCATATGTATATAATACTGATAGGAATTTGTTTATCAATTTTCAATTCAATTAGTAAGTATGCATTGAGTGTCTACTGTGTGCCAGACACTATGCTAAGCACTAGGAATGAAAATAAGAAAAACAAATAGTCCCTACTGTGAAGCATTTTACAACCTAAAGGGAGAAGACAACATACAAAAGAAAGCTGAAAATGGGGCATGGTCACAACATAGGGTGCATTTCTTCCACAGAGTCAAAGTTAAATACAACTTTTGCTGCAGAATAGTGGATAATGGAATTTGAGAATTGTGTTAACCATCAACTAGTCCAGGGGTGGGGAACCTGAAACCTCAAGGCCACATGTGGCCCTCTAGGTCCTCAAGCATGGCCCTTTGACTGAATCTAAACTTCATAGAACTCTTCCTCTTAACAAAAGGACTTCTTCTGTAAAATTGGACTCAGTCAAAAGGACACCCAAGGAACTGGGTCACATGTGGCTTCAAGGCCACAGGTTTCCGACCCCTGAACTGGTTCAACCTATAAATGAAGACATCTCCAATGGGGCCAAATGGAACATCCTAGATGCCCTTTTCTGGACATTTTCTGGCCTATAATTTTGAAAAGTTTCACCAAAAACCAATAATTCAAGAAGTCCAACTCTCACATGCTACTCAAAAAATAAAAACAATAGCAAATAGAATAATTATTAAGAAATTTAACAAGAAACTACAGTGATGTTCTCCACCCCAGAAAAACAGCAGAAGTCAGTCAGAAGCCAATGGGAAATAGGAAGAATGGTTTACCAGAAAAGTCAGAACAAGCACAAAGAGTAGACAAAGATACATGTAGCCTAGAAGGTTTAGTATCTAGAGGCAACAGAGGAGAGAGTTCCCATGAGAAGGATAAGGGTAGTTGGATAGCATGGACCTTGAAAGGAAATAGGGATGACAGTACAGTTGCCACAGAAGACAGTCAAGGGTATGGCAAGCTAAGGAGCTCCAAAGTCCTGAGAACTCCATCATGAGAAGTCACTGAGAGCATTGACGATCTAGCATACCGAGTAAGAAATGCAGAAGGTCCTAGCCCTGGGACATGGAAGTCTGTGCAGAAAGCCATATGATCCAAATTTAAGATGAAGGAGGATAGACCACCCCAATCAAAAGCACAGTAAGGGGAAGAGCCCTACATCAGTATGTAGATCTAAGGTGGAAAGATGCAAAAATAAAAGAAGATACCAAGAATTACAAAGAATTATTAAGATCTAGGGATAAACAAAAATCCAACCCTAAAAGAAGAGCATAATTCCATAATAATTACAAGCAGAAAATCAAAGGTAAAATTGTATTTTCCACAAATACTGCATGTTATAACTAGAATAAATGAAGAATAAATGATAAAAATGTTTTTTTCCTCATGAAGAAATAACTGGAAAGAGAATGAACAGATTAGAAGAGAAAGGGGTAAATCTAACCAAAGTAATGAATGAACTCCACGAAAATTAGATTAGACCAAACAAATTAATGACATCATAAGAGCAAGAAATATGAGAGAAAAATCAAAAGATTGAAAAAATAGATAAAAATGTAAAATATCTCATGTCAACAACAACTGATCTGGGAAACATGTCAAGGAAAAGAGACTTATAATCATCAGACTCCCTGAAAACAATCACTTTTTTTAAAAGGCATTAATTTCTAGACACAATAAATAGAAACTGTAGAGATCTATTAGAAACAGATGACAAAGTAAAAATAGAAAGAAACCACCAATTTCCCTCTGAGAGAAACTTTGAAAGGAAAATTAGTAAGGAATATAAGGACTGTCAGTCAAAATCCAGAGCTTCAGCATTAAAAAAAATACTGCAAGCATCCACAAAGAAAGAGTTCAAGTACTGAGAAACAATAGGATCACACTGGACATGGAAAGTTCTATTATAAATGAGAGATTTTTGGAATACAATATTCTGAAAGACAAAAGTTATAGGCTTACAACCATAATAAGAACAACTTACCCCAGAGAGCTTTATACAATTCTAAAGGGACAAATGGACCTTTAATAAAATGTTCAGGTATTGCTGATGAAAAATGCCAAAGCTGAGTAGACTCTCTGAAATGGCAATGCAAGGGTTGAAAGAAAGCTAGAAAGGGGGGAAAAAAGTAGTAAGTGTCTGTCTGTTTGGTGACAAGCTAACATTTGAAAATGGTGAGAAGAAACAAATATCTCTTTGGAACTTTAATCTTTAATGTCTTCAAACAGTATGGAGGAAGTTAAATAAGAAGAAAAGAGAAGAATTAAAGGGAAAATGGTCTGTTCTGAGGATATTAAAAAAGGGAACAAAAAAGTGGGTAAAAAGGATACACAAGTATCAAAAGGGAGAAGGGAGTGGAGTTTGATGTTTCACAAAATGAGAGTGCCTGACAAGAGTATGCAAACATAGAGGAAGAGATAAGGGGAGTAAATATCAGATGAACTTCACTCTTATTTGAGACAGAGCTAGGAAGGTTGAAAACATACACACACAATGAGTTTTATGTATAAATACATAAAATTCACCAGAGAAACAGGTGGGTATATAAGGGAGAGGAGGAGGATATTGGGGAAAGATTATAGCAAGCAAAATACACTTCCTCATCTTGAAAGGAGATGTAAATTCAACCTGGTCATATTATTTAATAATGTTTTTATATTGCTATTAATCTATTCGGTAACATACACATTCACATTCATGGGATGTATTGGTCCTTTATTTTCTTTCTCTCATTTGATCTCTATATGGTTTAGAAATAAGAACATATTCGTCTCATAAAAGGAGTTTGAAAGCAATATACTGTCTTTTCCTATTTTTGCCAACATTTTATGTAAAACTTGAGTTAATTGTACTTTTAAATGTTTGATAGAATTCACTAATAAATCTAGTGGTTTTATCATTTTTTTGTCCTGTGTGAGTTCTTTTATGTATTGTTTGTTTTTTTTTCTGGGATTTGGTTACTTAGATTTGCTATTTGTTCATTTAAGAATTTTATACACATTTTGTAAATATTTATCCATTTTATTTGCTTTATCAGGGCTTGGGGGCATACAATTGGGCAAAATAGTTTCTAATAACTCCCCTTCTTTCCTCTTCATCTATTGTGAATTTTCCTTTTACATTTTGTTTTGCTAATTTGTTTTTCCTTTATTAAAAATAAATTAACTACTGTTTTGTTTATTATATTTACTTTTAAATCAGTTCCTGTCTTATCAATTCAATAGTTTATTTTTTATTTTACTTTATTTTTTGTTTCTGAAATGCCTGTTTTTATGAGTAATTGAGGTTTTTAATGTATTACTTCCTCTATTTCTTTGTAATCTATTCAATTAATTGATCAAATCTTTCTCTCTTTTGTTGATAATGCACAGAGATATAAATTTTCCCCTAATATTGCTTTGTTTTTATCACAAAAGTTTGGATATTTTCTCTTATTGTTGTAATTTTCTCTTATCAAATTACCTATCATTTCTAATATTTGTTCTTCAACCTAACAAACATTTAGGTTTATTTAGTCTCTATTTAAGTTCAAATCCTTTTTTTAAAGATCCATATTTTGGTTATATTTTTTATTGTGCTTTGGGAATAAAACAAGAAAAATAAGTTGAGGAAATAATCATGGGATTTGTTTCTATTTCTGCTTTTCTGTATTTGTTTATGAGGTACTTAATACTTCAGCATATGGTCAACTTTTGAAAACATACAACTACAGCTGAGAAATATACACACTCCTCTAGATTCCTAAAACTGCCAGAGATCAATCATATATAATTTTTCAAACATTCTTCTCAGTCCCTTAACTTTTCTCATTTTTCTTAAATTTGTCTTAGAAGGAGACATTACAGTTTTCAAATATTATACTTTACCATTTTTTTCTTTTGCTTTTTGGAGGGGGGGAAGGCAAGGTATTTAGGGTTAAGTGAATTGCCCAAGGTCATATTGCTAGTAAATTTATCACGTGGCTGAGGCTGGATTTGAACTCAAGTCCTACTGGCTCCAGGGCCAGTGCTCTTTTTACTGCATCACCCCAATTTCACCATTTCTTCCTGCAATTTGATTGTCTTTTTTCTTTTAAATACTAATAAGCTATGCCATTCCCTCTCTCTGTTGCTCATTCTGTCTGTCTGTCTGTCTGTCTGTCTCTCTCTCTCTCTCTCTCTCTGTCTCTCTCAGTCTCTGACTCTCTCTCTCTCTCTAACATGTAATTTATTTTATAGAATATATAACATTTATTATAAGCATATGTAGTATATTATTTCATTATCTGTGGTGTCTAAGAATAATGTAATTTCTCTGTTTTTAATTATCTCTATTCTTATATTTTGTCCAAAATCAAGATGGCCATTCCTGGTTTTTTTTTTTCAAATTCTCTTGAAGGACAATACATTCTTCTTCAGTTTCTCAATTTAACTCTGTGAATCTTTATATTTCAAGTCTTTTCTTTTAGAAAGCATATGGTTGGTTTCTACTTTCTAAACATTCTGATATCCTCCTCCATTTGGGGGGGGGGGGTAAGTTCATCCCATTCACATTCATGGTTACATTAACAATTGCATTTTTCTGTCATCACATCCCTGCCCTTTCCCTCCACCCCATTCTTTACAATAAAAGTTGTAAAATAAAAGGAATCTGATCAACATTAGCTAATCTATGATTGAAGTAGTCTGATCCTACCCCTCTGTCATTCCTCTTAGCCTAGTCCAAATGCTGATCACTAGTTCTTAGCTTTTCTTTCTCTCCTTTGCTAGTTTTATGGGAAATTTGGGACCTTTCATGTTACCATCTTAACAAAATTATTCCTGCTTGCATTTCAAGTTTTGACAATATAGTGGCTTATATATTCTTCCTCCCTGGAATAGAGCCAGTCTGACTTCCCTCCAACACATACACTCCTCAACAGAGAAAGGATGATAAATTCACCAAGCATCACAACAGAAAGGCTGCATAAGTATGAGAGTTGGAGAGAGTAATTAGTTTAGAGCTGAGTAGAGGGAAACAAAACCCTGCACTAAGGGACAGGGGAGAATATGTATCCAAGTCTTGTCCTTTTCCCATGTGATTATTTCAGATGAACTTTTGAATGCCTAGGAATTTAATTTAGGAGAAATTAACTTTCTGTGGATTAATGTCATCAATATAATGTGTTACATAAGTAGCAACTGGAGGAGCTTATTAGGTACAAGAAATCTCGATTTAATTTGAATGCATTATACATCCTTCTTTGATAGTGATCTATTAGTCAATGATATTTCATTGGTTAGCATAGATCTTCATGTTTTATATCTTATTTGATGTTTATAATGAGAATTTTATTGAACAAATTTATCTCTGTTGCAGAATATTTCAAGGAATGTTACATGGTTTTAGAACAGTCGTGGAAGTCACCTTGTTGGATGAAGAGCCTTTAAGGCAGCATTCTGCATTTTATTTATAGTCAGCAAACCAAGTAAAATGGGATCTTGTATTTGTAAAATATACACACACATATATGTGGGATTTAAGCTGTTACTTAAAGGAACCTAAAGAAGCCAAGGAAGCCACAAGGTAGAAGGAGGGTCAGAAGATGAAGAGAATAAACATTTCTATAGCACCTACTATGTGTCAAGTAGTGTGTTCTACATATACTACCTCATTTTGATCCTCACAATAATTCTACAAGATATATTATGCCCATTTTAGAGTCAAGGAAACTGAGGCAGAGGTTAAGTGACTTCGCCACAATCACAGAGCTAGTAAGTAATTGAGACTGGATTTGAAATAAGGTTTGCCTAAGGAAGGCAGAATATTTCAGGTTTGGAAGCTGGCCAGTAAAAATGATCTCATTTAAATCGTGTCTCTCACTGGGATTTTGTAAATTTGTCTCCCATGGTTCTCATTGTTTTATGAGATGACATTCATATTCTTCTAGCATCTTTTTCCATAAAATCTTGTGAATGAATTAATATTTGAAATCAGTCATTCTGGACTGGGCCTGACTCAGGCTAGTCCCCAGATAATATAGGTTTGATATAAGAGCAATATGAGATAATCATAGGTTACTTAACAGTTTTAAAAAATAGATTATTTGCTTAGCCAAAACTAGGAAAGGATATTCAGCATAGACAGCCATAAAGAACACCTTGAATTAATTCAGCTGAATCAATTCCTTTGCCTGTATAACCCATTATGATCCACCAGCCTTAAAATCCAGAACCCCTTAGGTACTCCATGCTGCTTTTGTACTTAAGCAATGAGGAAGTCATTTTTGATAATCTGGGCCCTTAGTCTCTAGAGACCACCAAACCTCAGGGAATGTCTCAGTACCTTTTAAAGAAAAACTAGCCTAACCTGCATATGGTGCTAATACTGTACCTACAACACTAGCGTTGCCCTTGTCTTCCATACCTATTTACTTTGTATTAAAGTCACAGAGTATTAAAATATATTTGGTTTATTTGAGAGATTCTTCTTTTGGAGGACCTCTTTGTAATATTTCTCTTTCCTCCTAATCTTCTGCAACCAATATTGTCATATAAGTTGCTATTATCTTCATGGTGGTCATGTCAGACATACACATCGTAAGTACCAAAATAGGAGCTGACCAGTTTTCACATCAAATGATAATTGCTTTTGACCGCACAATAAAATAAAATCTTCCAACAGCTTCATTTGCCTCTTCAAAGAAAACATATAAGTGATTCTTCCATGTCGCTCATTTGTTTTTGTGTACTAATATTTTCATGTATAATTGAGAATACTAATACTATTACCTCCAATGCTTAATAAATGTTGAATGATGGATTCAATATTATGTTTTAGTTAACTAAACAAATATCTTACATTTAGAGCTATAGAAAACAGTCTAAAGATTATGTGCTTCTTAGCATTTTAAGAATTCATCATCTGCAGCCATTCTGGAGAGCAATTTGGAACTATGCCCAAAGGGCTATAAAAATGTGCAAACCCTTTGATCCAGCTTCTAGAGCTGTATCCCAAAGAGATCATAAAAATGGGAAAAGGACCCACATGAACAAAAATATTTATACCAGCTCTTTTTGTGGTGAGCAAGAACTCAAAATTCCCCATTAATTGGGGAATGAATGAATAAGTGGTGTTATATGAATGTGATGGAATACCACCGTGCTGTAAGAAATGATGAACAGGTGGACTTCAGAAAAACCTAGAGACACTTAAATGAACTGATGCTGAATAGAATGTGCAGAACCAGGAGAACACTGTACATAGTATCAGCCACAGTGTATGATGACTGACTTTGATAGACTTAGCTCTTCTCAGCAATACAAGGATCTAAAACAATTCCAAAAGATTCATGATGGAATATGCCATCCACATCCAGAAAAAGAAATATGTAGTCTAAATGCAGATAAATCAGACTATTTTCTTTTGTGGTTTTGTTTTATGTTTTTCTTTCTCATATTTACTCCCATTCATTTAAATTCTTCTGTACAACAAGAGTAATGTGAAAATGTGTTCAGTAAAAATATATGTGTAGAGCCTATATTAAATTGCATGCCATCTTGGGGAGAAGGAAGGGAGGGAGGGGGAGAAAATTTAAAACTTATGGAAGTGAATGTTGAAAACTAAAAATAAACAAATTAACTAATAAAAAGAAAAGAAAAAGAATTCATCATCTAATAACCAAGTGATGGACCTCTTGGCATTTAAATAAACTTAATAAAATTATTAAAATTATGTGAGCACTAAAAAAAGGAAAGTGTTCATTTCTATCAACCAACATGAATTCATCAGAAACAGCTCATATCTGACTAATCTTACTTTTTTTAATGACAAAATAACTAGATTAGAAGGTTAAAGAGTGCCAAAAACTTAGTATGCTTGGATTTCAACAAAGTATTTAACAAAGGCTCTCTTGAGAATAAAGATTAGAGAAATATGACCTAAATGTTTATGTGTATATGTGTATATTATGTACGTATATGCATGCATATACATGCATGTGTGTATATAAAGCATGTATCTATGTATATGCATCTATTTATGTATCTACAGATATGCACATGTATATGTACACATACATTTTGTATATACAAACATGCATACATATACATGCTTGATGAACTTCTAACTAATTATGTTAATGAATTCCATGAAAAATTATTCAATAGATCAGTGTTAGACTGAAGGGAGGTCCCTAGTAGAATGCCCTAGGAATCTGTCCTTGGTGCTACAACTCTTTCATCCATGACTTAAATGGAGGCATAGGTATTATGCTTTTCAAATCTGCATGTAACACAAGGTTGAAGGAGATATATCTAACATATTAGATGATTAATCAAAATTAAAAGAGATCTCAATAAAGGAGAAGAGGTTTAAGGCAACAAACAGGTGTGATGTGAGTAAATTAAGATCCTACACTGAGTTCAAGAAACTAATTGAATTGTACAAGTACTTTTGTACTTCTATAAGGACAAATACAGGCTACAAAAGAGTGTGTGTGAAAAAGACCTGGGGAGTTGAACGGATCATAAGCTCAGTATGAGAATGCAAGCTCCGTGTGAGTAGGTATTATTTCATTGACGTTGGTAGCCCCACACCTATAATAGTGCCTGATTTGTAATACATATTACAAAATGCTTATTGATTAATTGAATGATTGATTGTTATGCCATTGCAACAAATATGTAATGTGATTTTAAGCTACGTGTTGTTGTTGTTCAGTCATTTTTCAGTTGTATCTGACTCTTTGTGAGCCCATTTGGGATTTTGTTGGAAGAGATACTGGAACGGTTTGCCATTTCCTTCACCAGTTCATTTTGCAGAGGAGGAAACTGAGGCCAAAAGGGTCAAATGATTTGCCCAGGATCACACAAACAGTAAATGTCCGAGACTGGATTTGAATTCACAAAGACGAATCTTCCTAATTCTAGGCCCACTATTCTATCATATCCAGAATGAGAGAAGAAGTCTTCCCACTGTACTCAGCCATGCAAAGGTCATAGTTAGAGCACTATCTTCAGTTCTGGCTGTCATTTTAAAACTGATATTAACAAACTGGCCTGCTTCCATATAAGGGCAACCAAGACTGTACATCATGGCATGTAAAGATTTATTACAAGAACTGGAGATGTTTATGCTGGAGAAGAGAAGGCAGTGGTAACATAGGAGTTATTTCTACATTTATAACATGAAGCTGTTAAATTATGTGATCTTTTTGGCATCCCTCAATCATAGATTCTATATCTCTATGTCTCCTTCTTCAGCTATTTAAATGACTGTCAGGTGGAAGAAGGATTAGATTTGTACTGTATTGTTTCAGAGAACAGAAGTTGCACTAAGAGGTTGAAGTTGAAAAGAGGCAGATTTTTGCTTGATGCAAGGAAAATTTTTCTAGCAATTAGGGCTATAGAAAATGTCCTGTTTTTAATAGTTAATTCCTCATCACTCGAGTTCTTCAAAAAGAGTCTGGATGACAACTTTCCCAAGATATTAAAAAGGACAGTCCTCTTCAGGACTTGTTGCACTAAATGGCCTTAGATGTCCTTTCCAATTCTGGGACTATGTAAATGATATTCTTATGTCTTCCCATTTAAGTACCATTTTGGTCTGGACATAGGCTACATTTATACTGCAAATATGACTTTTCTAAAATATAAGCCTACTCCATAATTCCACTTTTAGCAAGAGAATGATGATAGATGAGAAGAACATTCAAGAAATTTATAACCAAACAGAATAAGTCATATTTATTTAAATGGAAAGAGATATCAAATTAAATACATTTAGTTAATTGTGTAAAAAATTTACCATGAAATATATTTGGGAACAGCTAGGTAGCATAGTGAATAGAACATCAGCAGTGGAGTCTGGAGGACCTGAGTTCAAATCCAGATTCAGACACTTGACACACTTACTAGCTATGTGACCTTGGGCAAGTCACTTAACCTCAATTGCCTTACCTTTCCCCCCTCCAAAACAAAGAAAAAGAAATATATTTGTAGCACGGACTATATTTGTAGCAAAGTGGCTATTGGGAAGTATAACTGTTCCTAGCTGGAAGAGAGACTAACAGATCATTAGTGGATTCTAACAGGACAGAAAAAGCCCAGGAACTCCCACCAACAGTATGCTAATGACAAATAATGGTATTGCTATTCCAAACTGAATACAATCGTGAGCAGTTAGAACCTTACCTGACTCAATGATGCATGTACAGAATGGTCTACCTATGTAAAATTTACTGTTTGTCTAGATGTACCTGCTTGTTGCGCATTGTGGGAAATGCAGAACTTAAATTCTCCCAGCTCTCTCTTCCCTGCCTCATTGGAATAATTATCCTTGTTAGTGTCTTACTCTTTAAACCCTATTTGTTTGCTTTCTGTACTTGTATTTGAGTTTTGTCTCCAAATAAAGATAAACTGGTATTTGCTGCAAAGGAGTGGATCACGCAAGGGAGGATTAATATGGTCAAAAGAGAACTTAAGACCAAATGCTTTAGACAACCACAAACCTTTTTTTAGCTCCTGTTATGACTGTACAAAGAGATTCTTATCAATATTAAGATGTCAACACTCGTTATCTTCTCTTTCATTCCTGTCTCATACAAAGATGTGGCCCTTCTTGCCAAGGCAAAATGCTTGGCATGTACTTTACAGCCTTCTATCCCCATATTGTCCAAAAGATTGTCCCTTCAGTCATGTCTACTCCCTCATTAATCTTCAATGTATCCCTACCTACTGGCCTCTTTACTACTGCCTATAAAAACACCTATTTCTCCATACCTTAAAAAAAAAAGCCTTACTCAACCCTACCATACTCTCTCTGTCTCTCTGTCTCTCTCTTTCTGTCTGTCTGTCTGTCTGTCTCTCTCTCTTTCTCTCTCTCTCTCTCTCTCTTTCTCTTTCTCTTTTTCTTTCATAAACTCTTTGGGGAAAAAAAAGCCATATACATTCTACTTACTTTGCTCCCATTTCCTTCTAAATGCCCTGCAATTGAAATCCATACTCTTCATTCAAATAAAACTCTCTCTTCAAAGTTACCAGTGGTCTCTTAATTGACAGATCCAGTGGTCTTTTCTTCATCTTTATTCTTCTTGACCTGAATTATCCATCTCTAACTGAACACCCTGTAGACATTTCAAACTCAATATGCCTAAAACAGAATATATTACCTTGCCCCTCCCTAAACCGCATCCCCTTCCAATTTTTCCTATCATTCTTGAAGATACTATCATCCTGCCAGTTACCCGTGCTCAATCTCCTTGTTATCTTCAACTCTTCCCTGTCTCTCCCTATATTCAATCTACTGCCAGTTTTGTCTTTTCTACCTTTATAATTTCACTTATTCATTCCTTCACACAGCATCCATCTTGGTTTCTTCCCTCATCACTTCTCACCTAGAGGTATTACAATAGCCCTTTGCTTGATCTCTTCAAGTTTCTCCCAACTCCAATCCATTCTCCACTCATGAAGCTGCCAAAGTGATTTTTCTAAAGTACAGATCTGACCATATTATCCATTTACACAATAAACTTCATTATCTTCCTGTTACCTCTAAGATCACATGTAAAATCTTCCCTTTGGCTTTTAAATCACTTTATAACCTGGCTCTTTCCTACCTTTCTGGTCTTTTTTATTCTTTAATTGACTTGACATACTCTATGATTCAACAACATTTGTCTGCTTTCTGTCTGTTACACAAGACATTCTGTCATTCTTCCCTCCATTTCTACTATATGTCTGGAATGCTCCTTTTTCTTACTTCTTCCTCCTGTCTTCCTTGACTTCCTTCAAGACACAGCTCAAATTCTGTCTTCTGTAAGATATCTCTTCTGGTCTCCATTTCCTTCCATCCCCCACTAATAGTGCCTTTCCTCTGAGATTACCTTCCACTTACTGGCATATATCTTGTATACACATAGTTACATGCATGTGACCTCCAAATTAGCAGGCTACTTCATTGAGGGCAGGTTCCATGTTTTTGTCTGGTATATAGAAAGCACTTAATACTTACTAACTGACTGAATATATGAATATACATAGATTTCCTATCACAAAGATTTCCTTTTTGGTGGAACAAATAATCCTATAATTAGGAACAGTCTTTATTTATCATAACAAATTGCTAAAAAATTTGTCCATGTACAAAGATCATATCAGTATATAGGATTTATATATATATACTGGGCTTTCATCAGTTAGTCATTAAGATCAACTCTAGTCATCTCTTCAGATACTGTCTAAACTATAAATGAAACTATATGTTATATTCTTTAGGAGATTTTCCCTTTCCCAGAGGAAAATAGAGTAGGATAACTGGATAACTGGAAGCAGGAGCAGAAAACAATCCACTAGAGGGCATTAGAGTAACGTTATTTTCCCATATTTATACAGGATAGATATCATGTGTTATTGATATCATAATAATGTAGTGAATATTTCCTAACTTTAGTGAATGTTTCCTGACCGTTAGTAGAATCTTTCTACAACATCTCTAACAAGTGGTCTTTCAGCCTCTGCTTAAAGATATCTAGTGCTGGGGAACCTACTACTTCCAGAGCCCCATTCCATGATTGCTTTCTGGAAGGATTTCAACTACATTTGTGAGTTTATAAATAAATCTTCATTACTTTAATTCACAAATTATGACAATGATTCTAAATATGCAGTCCATTAAAGAGCCAATATGGTAGGATAAAAATCACAGTAGCTGGGAAAACAGAAACTTGGGGCACTAATCCCTAAGACTTGTTTAGCTATGTGACCTTGGGAAAGCCATTTATTTGGGCTGTAGTTTCCCTATCTGTAAAGTGAGGACATTTACTTAATTAGCTTGTATACTGCTTCCAACTATAACATTCTTTGCTAATTTCATTCTCCACTTTGTCTCACATTTTAGTGACAGCTAGGTGGCACAGCAGCTGGAACATTGGGCTTGGTGTCCAGGAGAGCTAAGTTCAAATTCTTCCTCAAATACTAGCTTTGTGACCCTGGGCAACTCATTTGACCAAGCCCTCTCAGCCTCAGATACGTAACGAAGGTAATTAATAATAGTATCTGCCCCCAGGGTTATTGTAAAAATCAAATGAGATAATAAATGTAAAGTATCTTATAAATACTAGCTTTTATTGTTATTGTTAGAAATGAAAATACCAGAGGTGGAAATAACATAAGAGAAATTCATTCCAAGATCTGGGGGCATTGGAGCAGAGGAAATCAATTAATATAAATTAAGTAATGAAACATTGTGCTAACAGCTAGTGAAGCAAAGGAAAAGCAAAGGACTATAGTCCTTGCCTTCTAGGAGCTTCCCTTCCAATGAGGGAGACAGTATACATACATATACACATACATATACATATATATATGTATGTATATATATAAAAGATAAACACATTGTAGATTTGATGGAGTACAGGCCCGAGCCAAGATCTTCATTCCTTATCTCAAAAGAATTTGGGTCTCCTTTGAGGGGGAAATTATAGGGTACAGGTCCTGGAAAACCCCCTTGAACTTTCCTTGAACTTTCCCACATGGCCAAGTCTTCCAGCATTCACCTGAGGCATTGACCCATTACAGTAATCTTTTCAACTGGCCATTAAAGTGCTCATTTTCCTTAAGAGTCTGGCCAGTGCTCAGATTCCTTAAGAATAATCAATGGCTCAGATTCACTTTGGCCCACTTATCAATACAAGTGTCACAGTAGTGCAGATTCTTAAAATCTACCCCACCCAGAACTGTGTTTTAATAAACCTTATCTCTGGTTGAAAGAAGACAGCACCCACATATCATTTGCCTTTGAATTCCAAGGTTCCAGCACACCTAGATCTCAACAGATTGAGAGAAATGATTATTAATAAATAATCAATGATTTGGAGAATTCCAGAGTTGCCCCTTTGTCTAAGCTCAGCCTTAGAAAGATAGGACAAATCATAACAGATAGGATTTTTGACCTCCTTGGTCTAGGTATTGTTACCCACCCAACCTTACAAGGAATTAAGGTCATTATCTTCTGCTCAAGCTTGGGTAGGGGACATAGATTCTTTATCCAGATATGCCCTGGGGTTCAAGGTAATTTGGAAGTTAAGTGACATAATCAAAGTAACAACCACACCCCAACCCCTCATAAGAATAGGTCTACCTCTCATAGTCCATTCTCTCTCATTACTTATTAACCAATCAGAGTCTACTGTCATCCTTAGGAACACTCCCTCTTTCAAAGGCATATTAAACTGTGATCCCACTGACAGGAGTGGTCTTTTGCATTCAAGAGTATCACTAACCCTTTCATTAATAAAATG
This sequence comes from Pseudochirops cupreus, assembly GCA_028627135.1. Classification (NCBI taxonomy): domain Eukaryota; kingdom Metazoa; phylum Chordata; class Mammalia; order Diprotodontia; family Pseudocheiridae; genus Pseudochirops; species Pseudochirops cupreus. Next base: position 221,039,372 of record CM053584.1, read on the forward strand.
CTAGCATTATTAGTGAAATAATTAATTACTCAGAAACTGTCTCTCAAACTTTTTAAACTGAAAGTACCCTCATAGGGAATGATAATAGCAATTAGGCAGGGGTCTTTGCTATGACTTCAACTTTTCTGTTTGCTATTTTGTTGATTAGATTTTCTGGCCTCTTTCTAATCAGATTGGCTAAAGTTTTATCAATTTTATCAGCCTTTTCAAAGAAGCAGCTTTTAGCTGTTATTTCTATAATTTTTTTGTTTGTAGTTCATTTCA
>CM053584.1:221039735-221053413 GCA_028627135.1 Pseudochirops cupreus
TTGTTCTTTAACCCATTCATTATTTAGGATTTCATTTTAAGTCTCCCTTTGCGTTTCTGTCTCTCTCTTATTTTTTTGCTCCCTGAACTGATTACTGTTTTTATTGCATTATGGTTCATAAAGGATTTGTTTACTATCTCTGCCTGTGTTTGGGGGTTAGGGATAATATATACAGAGAGGGATAAGGACTGGACTTTTGATTTCATTGGCACAAGAAACTCCAATACAGATGAGTGTTTCCTTGGCAACTTAAATTCTTAGAGAGTTGACCAGAGCACTGAAAAGTTGAAAGACTTGCTGGAGGCAAGAAATCCAATAAGTGCCATAGCTAGAGTAAGGATAGAGCATATGTGTATCTTTCTGTTTATATTTATTGTCTTTATACACAAATCTTAGAACATTCTTTGCACCTCTCAAGTAAGTTTCTGGCTCCAATCTCAAGGAAGTTCACAGGAACTCATTATTGTTTACATATCCTCCTTCCCAGCATCCAGGCATTGAGTCTTTTGTTTATGTCAGCACTTCCTGTTGAATCTAAAATTTTGAAACTAATTGTCTCTTTATTTATCCTCTCTTCCCCAACACCACCACCCCTGCCCCCAGGCACTCAGATTGGATTATTCAAATTACTCTGGACTGTTTCCCAAAACATCTACAAAAGGGAGGAACATTTTACCAGTTCCTATTGGTGAGGAGTGCCAGTGAGAGAGAGAGCCCCTGATTCATGGTAAAATTATCAAAATACCAGAGGAAGCCCACAGTAGGACAGACATTGCATAGCCAGTGCTTGAGACTTCTGTAGACATAAATTAAAAGTGAATAAATCTCATTGACTCACTGAGAATCCCTTAGGGGAAAGATAGGAACTGAACCTGTGATTTCATTAGTAGTGGGAACTCCCAGAAAGGGAAACTGTACCAGTGTAGTCCTATACTTTATCTGCAATTTATAGTCTTAAAGTGATGCCTAGACAACCAAAATGAGTGACTTTCCCAGGGTTATCCACTCAGTAGCTATCAAACTTGAACCTTTGGAAGGAGGGATAACACTAATAATTGCAAATTGCTTTTTTTACCCAGTCTTCCTTTTATCAATATGCTGAGTCTAATTTTCCTGCTGGGTCTAACATCCCTGCTACCTAATTCTCCAAAGCCAGAACTCCTGATAATACTACCCTGGTACTCTGAAAATCATTCTGCTTAAAAATTGTGATACATGATGAATATGAAGAGTATTGAAAATTAAGAAAGCAGAAACAAAAAACCAAGACGATCGGGGAAGGGAAGGGAGAAGAAAGAAGAGGAAAGTTTACATGTATTTTTTTTTTATTTTACAGAGAGGTTTGATGGGTGATAAAGATCTGAGAAAAGGTCTAGTTCTCCATTTTGTTTGTCAGAGGACACAAAATCCTTGTGAAGAGCTTAAAATGCCAAACAAATGAGTTTATATTTGTTCATGGCGGTGACAGAGCCATTAGAGATTATTGAGTAAGAGCTTGCCATAGTCAGACCTGCACTTAAGGAAAATCTCAGGTAGCTGTGTGAAGTTTAGATTAGAATGGGGAGAGACTTGAAGTTGGGATATAAATTAGAATATTATTGCAGTAATCTAAGTAAAAGGTGATGAAGACATGACCTAAGGTGTCTGTTGAGTGAATGGACAGAAAGGAACATATTATAAATATATTATAAAGAAAAAATGGCAATAACTAGCAATGAATCAAATGTGTGGGGTAAGTGAGAGTGAGGAATTGACAATAAGGTTGCAAATCTAGGTAACTAAAAAAAAGGTGGTATTCTCAACAGTAATAAGGAAGTTTGGAAAAGTAGTAGCATTGGAATAAAGAGGTAAGGGTAGGGGTGCTCGAGACCCCAAAATACCAACATGCCAGGTCCTGCCAAATGAATTTGACTCAAGTCTTCTCTCAGCCAGAGAAAAGTTTATTTAAAATTCACTTGTATTAGACACAAAGCAAGACTGCTAGAAAATTCTATGGGGCTCTCACATGGAGGCAAGATGGGATGTACAGAAAGGTTATGGGAAGAATCTAGGGGTGGTCTGGAAGGGAACTTTGGGGAGGGTCTTTGGGAGGAGTCAATGAGGTCAGATTACAGTAATGAGTTTGGGGAGGATGCTCAGGAGGAGTTAATGAGGTCTGACTCCAGTAAATTAGTGAAGTTGTTACTGGAGGGTACCAGTTCAAGGGTACAACTGCAGGATCAAGGGTGCGAAATTACTGGACAAAGGAGGGCTAAAGATTTGGGTAGAGCACAATGAAAGGCCTATGGCCTCAGGCAAATGCCTTCTGTGGGAAGATTCAAGGAAGGCTCCAGGGGGTTCCCAGAGCCTGTACCTCATCAGGAAGGAAAGTAATAAGTTCTGTTCTGAACAGGTTGAGTTTGTGATACTGCAAGGGAAAGGTGAAACTTCTCATTCCATAAGTTTTGTGGGAGCAAGCTAGAATTTCAGCTGCCCCCTTCTTTTCCCCTTCTTTCCCCCTTATTTACTACTACATTAGCATTAGGCCTCTTCTGGAGTCTTATGTCCTCGACCCCTGTTTGCCACACCCTCATCAGCTTTAGGCCCTTTAGGGTTTTTCCGACCTCCAACCTTGCAGGCACCTTTTGCTCCTCCCTTGCTGTAGTGTAGTCCAAATAAGGAGGTGAACATTTGAATGAGGTAAGACTCCAGTAATGAGTTTGGAGGGGGTCTACAGGAGGAGTTAATGAGGTCAATGCAAGAGTGGATTGATATTTTGATGGGCTCAAGGGTGGGAAGTAGATGAACAATGGAGGGCTAGGCTAGTAATAGAGGTTTGGGCACAGACACACTGAAAACTTTGGCCTCTGCAAATGCCTCATGAAGTGGGAAGATTTAATCAGACTTCCAGGGGTTTCCCAGAGCCTGGATGTCAAAGATTCAAGGGAGGGGGGGTCCCAGAGCCTGTACCTCATCATTGACACTGAGTGAAGATGACTTTTCGAAGAAATTCAGCTGAGAAGGGAAAGAAATATATAGCACAATATTTAGGAGGAATCGAAGGATCTAATATTTTAAGGATGAGGGAAACAAAAGCATGTTTGTAGGAAGTAAGGAAGGAACCAATGTATTATTATAAGATTAGAGACAAAGTGAAGGTAATAATTTTGGCAATCTGCTGGAAAAAGATCAGAGAGATTGGAATCAAGGGTGCATATGGAGGGGTCAGCCTTGGGGAAAAAAGTTACACCTCATCATCAAAGACTAGAATGAAGAAAAAGATACTGGGAAATAATATAGGAATATGATGTACAAAGGGGGAAAAGAGGGAGCTTTAGATAAATGGTCACAATATTTTTATGAAGAACAGATTGAGATTCTCAGTGGAGGGAGGTAGAAGGAGGTAGAAGAAATTAGTACTTACTAAACTTGAGGAAAGATGAGAAAGTTTGGGATTACCACTTTGGTGAGTGGGATAGTCAGATTCCACAATAGGTCTCTGCCCAAGCTCCACTTAATGTCTAGATTTTGAGCCCTCCTGGCTTTGAGTGAATATCAATAGTAGCTATTTCTCTTTGAAACAACAACCCTGAGGGTCTTCCTCTTCCAGCTAGATTTTTTTTCTTTTTTTTCCAATTAAAGGGGCCATCCCTTGACTCACTTCTTAAAGAGGCCTATTAACTAAATGGGCATTACCTAACTCAAAAGTGAGAACCTGCAAAGGCCTTAGCCTTAGGTCAGGATCTCCCTTTGCATCCTGGGTCATCTCCGGTCATCTCCAGTCATCCTGATGATTATTTGGTCACTGGACTCTGAAGACTCTGAAGGAGAAAGTGAAGCTAGTGACCTTGCACAGCTCACTCTCATTCAAATCAAAGTCAACTGCAAATCATGTCATCATCTTCCTGATGTCATGGTCCTCTTCAAAAATGAAGGACAAATAGGACAACAACAATCAGGAGTAGAAGTATTACCTTACTGCCCATTTGAGATTAGATAAAATACAATTGAAATGGACATAGTCAGTAATCTCAACATGATCAATATGCATGTTGAAATTTGCTAATAAGAGGGCAGGAAATGGGATAAAGAGAAAGACCGTGAACCAGAAACTAAATTCATTAAGGAGGGAGACAGAATGTCTTGGAATAGTGGGGAAAGGGAAGGGAAGGTTGATAGAAAACAGTCACCAGGATCTGGACTGGGCAACAGATTTGAATTAAATGAACCTAATAGGAGGAGAAACTACTGAGAGGGTGACAGTGGTAGAGAGAGAGTACTGAGTGGGGTACACTCTCTGTACCCTCTGTGAAGACTCCTCAGAATGAGAAGGGAGAGAAACTATCTGGAAAAAAGAGATAGACTTTTGTAAGACTGAACAGACCTGAGTCCTGGGTTTCCTAAGAAATTATACAACCTAGAACCCTTACCCCCTTCCCTTGCAGTTATCAGCATTAGGCCCCTTTCAGGAGTTTTTGACCTCCACCCTTGCTTGTGACCTTTTCCCCTCCCTTGCTTTGGCTTTTACCAAATAAGGACATGGATAATACCTTGCCCTGTCCCATCTGCCGCCCAATGGGAGAAGGGACAGCCAGGGGGAAGGGGCTTGACTTCATTAAGGTATAAATTCTTGTTCTGTATTTTTTAACAAGCCTCCTCTCCTTAAGGTATGAATTCTTGTTCTGTCTTTTTTAACAAGCCTCCTCTCCTTGATCCCCACCATGGAGAGGACAGCCCTCTTCCTTCAGGGGAAGAGAATAAAACTTCCTGTTCCTTCCTCAAGATGCCTCTGACTTTTGATTTTTCTTGGGTAGGGAATTTTTGGGGTCTCCATACCCCACACAATATGGAGTAAGGAATATTCCAACTCCTCTATCTCAACTAGTGAGTCAGGTATGAAAGAAAGTATAGCTAGTATTTGAAAGGTAGCCAGCATTCCCATGACATCAATAAAGAGCCAAGTTTCAGTAAGTGTCAGAAAATGAAAGGGGTGAGAGTGGAAGATGTTAAAGATGAGAAAAAGTCCAATAATCGTGGAGCAGGCACTCTAGACTACATTGGAAGGTATTCATAGCCCTGGAGAGGGACATGGGAGGAGCAGATTTGAAATATAGATAGAAATGAGGTAACTGACAGCTGGGGTTGGGGAGGGGGGGATATATCATGCAGCAGCTGAGGGCACTCAGACAAAAGTTAAAGTCTGAGCTGAGCAAGATATACTCCAAATGCCATATATTCAAAAGAACAACCTATTTTCTCATGCATATATTATAAACTCTGTAAAAAAAAAAAGGGGGGGGATTTGCAAAATCTGCTCTTAAATGATTGTTGTTTCTCTTCTTATGTTTCAGTAGGATTTTTTCTTATCTAGTTGATAAAATATTTATACTTGGGTATAATAGGAGTGATATTTTTTTTTCAGTTGCTATGATTTAACCTCCAGATAAAAGGCAACATAAGTGATTTTCTTCTAACATCCACAATTTAGCTGCTTTTTTGTCATTTATGGGCTCTTATAATGGCACACAAAATCACAGGTCCATCAAGGTATCAAAGTAAGTGTAATATTATTTTATGCAATTCACTGTTCATTGAGGGATATTATAATGGCCCATAATATTTATTTCAGGAAATTCAATTGTCATTGCCTTGGACTGAAAAACTATTCCACTGTAACATAATATTCAGGAGGTTAAAATATAGAATGGTAATCCATTTCATTTTAATACAATGATTTAGAAATCATATTGTACTGTCCAATATACCTGGAGAAATTTAATTATTAAATTATTAATTATTAAAAGTTGTAAGACTATAAAGAAATGTTAAAATGGTTAAGCTCATTTGGCTTTTAAAATAGCTTACCAATCAATCAGCAAGCCTTCATTAAGTACCTTATACATGATGACAAGTACTATTCTAAGCACAAGGGATGTAAATATTAAAAAATGGAACAATTCTGACTCTCAAGAAGCTTATACAAAGCATGGAATAGTAAAAGATAATTAAGTGCTGGAAAAATAGAGTCATTCTTCTGGATAAAAATAATTAAGCTTTGAAAATGTTGTGATGAATGACACTAATTTCATATCAACTTTGAATATTTATTTGATTTAAAAATATTTTATTAACAAATAGATTTTATGCACTAACTTCTTATTCTATCATATTTAAAATAGCACAGGGTTTCTCTAAGTAGCAGGGCCAGTATCATTCCCATGACTTCAAGGTTGGTCACTGCAATTGGCTGTCCAGTCAGAGCCAAGGGGCTAAGAAGCCAGGTAAGTAGTAAATAATAAGACAGCAGGCAAATTCTAGAGTCAGAATCCATATGGATTGTAAATCAAGATGCAGTTTGAAGGGACCAGTGGAGAAAAGGGTCTCCACAAAGGGTGATGGATCTTAGGAACCAGAATGTACAAAGCAAACTTGAAACTGGAGCAAAGTCTACCTCATGGGACCTTGTGTTTAGCGCAGAATCTGAAAAAGAGAGGTGAGTTATATTAAGAAGGTGCTAATTTAAGTTAGTGTGACTGAAGTATGGAATGAGTTGTGGATACAAAGAAATGTTGAAAAAGAAATGGAAATAAAGCACATTAGTTGAGGTATAACTAAAAAAAATTCATACGTGGATATAATGGAATATCACTGTGCTATAAGATACAACAAATAGTATGGATACAGAAAACCATGGGAAGATTTACATTAACTAACTGATACAAAGCAAAGTAAGAAGAGCCAAAAACAATGTAAACAGTTACCACAAAAATGGAAATGGAAAGAATAATCCCCAAAATAATGGAAAACAAGTGTTAAAAATTTATAAGGAACACGGAGCCCCAAAGAAAACCCAAAGGGGCATAAAAAACCATCTTCCCCACTCCTTTGAAAGGATGGGGGTTCCCCATCGGTGTGGATCATTGCATATAATGTCAGATTTTTTAAATATATAAGTTTTGTTGGTTTTTTTCTATCCTTTTCTTTAAAAAATTATTTGGTAGAAAGAATGGCTTTCTGGAAGTGAGGAGGCAATAGCATATAGAGGGAAATCTAGGGGATGTGAAAACAAAAGATACCAATTAAAAGCCTCTATGGGGTGGCTAGGTGGCACAGTGAATAAAGCACCAGCCCTGGAGTCAGGAGTTCCCAAGTTCAAATCCAGCCTTCACACACACACACACACACACACACACACACACACACACACACACACACAGCCATGTGACCTTGGGCAAGTCACTTAACCCCAAGCAAAAAAAAAGTTATGTTGGTAATTTAGTTTGGTACCTCATTAGAGATAAACAGTATATTTCCTTAAGGATAGAGTCACACTATGACTGAATGCAAAATGGGCAGAAGTTGTCTGTTTTGCAGTTCTAGAAAAACTTGGTCCATGTCATCGTTCTGGTTGGTGGTCATGGTGATTGTAGTGAGATAGACATCGAGGCAATGATGTGTTACTGACTGCATATAGGTAGATAGAGGCACATCTGTGTCCATGGAGATGGGTCAAAGTTATATTTACTGACAGTAGTCTTATTCAGTAAGGGGTCATGAATAAGCCAGAGAACTGTAAACCAGGAAAATAGGTAGCTGGCATTACAAAGCAGACATTTGGACTGTTAGGCATGCTTAAGATGGCAATGCCTATAAACAGTCCAGATCAAAGGTTAGATGACAAATGAAATCTGAGATGTACCTGTTGCTGTCAGGGTCAGCTAGGGCAAATGATCCTTAATTCAGGCAGACTTGGTATAATGTGGCTAATTCTACAATGAAGACAGAGTCTTTTCCTGGCTTCACAATGTCAGAGGCAGAATAATTACCCTTCCTTTCTTCTCCTTCTTTCTCTCTATTCTCCTTAGCATCCTAGCACATGGTTTCTTCTAAGTAGAAGAGACAGGATCAAGATCAAAGTCAAATCCTGTGACGCCAAGTCCACCACTACTTAATAATAGCTAGTGTGTTTATATTTACTTTAAGAACTTAACAAATATTGTTTCAATTTATCCTCAAAATAAACATAAAGGTAGATGCTGTTATTTTCTCCATTTTACAGATAAGGAAACTGAGGTAGACAAAAGTTAAGTGACCTGCCCAGGGTCATATAGCCAGTAAGTGTCTGAGGCAGGATTTGAGTTTCAGTCTTTCTGATTACAGACTCAACATTTTATCTAACTGCCTTTTCCCACTGACTCATAGTTCAGTTGGCTAGAAAAAACCAGAGATTTTTATTTTCCCTCATCATCTTTCTTCTTTTTTCTTCTCTTTTCTTCTCCTTTTCATCAATTTCCTCCCAGTATCCTTCACTATCCAAATCACTGACAGTTGTGCAATGTCCTCCTGCTGAGTTTGTATCTCTTTTGGCAGGGAAAGACTCAGTGGAGAATGAAAGACTCACCAGAATCCCAGCATTCCTCTGTATGTAGCCTTATTTCTGGACAAAGCACTCTCCCTCAGACCTGGTATCAGGGTTTTGGCACAGGAGCCTCTGGCCAAGGCTACAACAAAGTTGCATCCATTTCCTATGACCTACAGCTTAGTGGCAGCCAGCATTGTGCAAATGTTCCCTGCCTACTTTGTAATCCTATTCTGACATTGTTCAAGAAGCATATTTTCTGCTATTTAAGATGAGATCCTTTCTAGAAACCAGTTGAAGAACTAGCACATATTTTTTATTCCATAACAACTCCAATTTTTAAACAAACTTACATGTGTACATATTATCTCACCCCATAGAATATAAACTCCTTGATGGCAGGGAAATTTTGACATTTTTTCCATTACTCCTGTACCTAACACGTATGTAGTAGCCACTTAAAAAAAAAAAGGTTGCTTGATGGGCAACTAGGTGGCACAGTAAATAGAGCACTGGCCTTGGAGTCAGGAGGACCTGAGTTCAAATTTGGCCTCAGACACTTGACACTTTACTTACTCTGTCACCTTGGGCAAGTCACTTAACCCCAATTGCCTTGCCTTCCCCTCTAAAAAAAAAATGAATGTTAAAAATTGTCTTTACACATAAGAGAAAAATAAAATACTTTTTTAAAGTTTTCTTGATTGATTTGACAAATTCTACCTTCTCTAAATCAAGGAAACTTAACCTTGCCTTAAGACTTGAGATTCCCTTTCCAAATGACTACCTTAATTCCTAACATGCTTGCCAGATGTAAGCCATGATATTTTATAACTTTCCTCTCTGGAAAGACCACTATGTGCCTGAACTGATGGCTATCCTTGACAATGATTAGGTTCTGGTTCATTAACCTAATAATACAGAAGGGCAATCTTTACCCTCTAGATGTGATAACATTATTAGCCCCCCACCTCTACAAATTGAGGAATAATTAATTGGCTATCCATGGGCATTTAAAATTCTGTTCAAATGTGTAATATAAGTCCTATTTTGCTTCTAGCTCCTAGAATAAGAAACAAATGTTTGAGGAGGCTATTTGTTTGTCTGTTTTTAAGGGAATCAAGATTTACACCTAAAAATTCTTGAACTGCTTCTAGGTCTTTAATTATTCAATAACAGAAAGAAATTCCCAATAATATAAACCAAGTAAGGCAGTGGTTCTCAACCTTCCTAATGCCTCGACCCTTTAATACTTGTATGTGGGTGTATCTGCATGTGGGCAGACTCGCCTGGAGAAGGATAAAGGAGGTGTCTCAGTTCCTAAGACCATTGGAAATATGTGTTTTCTGATGGTCTTAGGTGACCCCTGTAACCCCTGTGAAAGAGTGGTTCGACCCCCAAAGAGGTTGCAACCCACAGGTTGAGAACTGCTGAAGTAAGGTAACTATGGAGTCTTTACAATGCCAACTCCCAATGTTGTATAAGGCCAGATTCTTTAAAAAAACAAACTTGAATGACAAGGTTTTTGTATTTGGGAAGTATAGCTTAAAATTAATGATCAAAGGGCAAAAATATACTGACTTGAAAACTTGGAAATTGTTCTGTGACACCAGGAAAAATATATTTTATAGATTATTTATTTTAGTTCCTTACCAATCCAAATCTCATGTGGTAATTGTTGCAATGAATTTTAGGCTCAGACAGAATGGCTTCCAAGTGTCCCCAAATCTGTATGTTTTAACCATGTTCATTGTTACTTTTATTTTATATTCTGCAAATATAAGGGAAGAACTGTGCTTTTATTTGATGTAGCTTAAAGTCGTATTAAAGAAGTAATGGGAATTGCAGGTGTGGCCTTTAAATCTTTGGAGGCCTAGGCAACTCCCTATGATTTTACACTGTAGAACAGGTACCTATGTATATAAGCTTAGGCAGTTTCCTCAACTTGTAGTCCTGACACTGAAGTCACTTTGCATTTATTTTGTATATGTTTTGTACTTTGGATTTATTTTGCTTTCTGAGTGTCACTTCAATAGAGTGTAAGCTCAGTGAGTACAGAGACTGTTTCCTCTTTGCCTGTGTATAAATTCATTCATTCAACATTTATTAAGCATCTGCTATGTGCTGGGCACTATGCTAGGGATTGAGGATAAAAATAGACAATAGAAATCTGTTTTCAATAAGTTTACATTCTATTGGCTCTTCTTGGCTTGGAAGCCAACACTTCATATACTAACCCATGTTACCTTTCTCAACACAAAATATATTAAAAGTAAGTACAAAGTGATTGAGGGAAGGGAGCAGCAGAAAACACTAACTATTGGAAGAATCAGGATAGGCCATTCTGGTGACCTGAGCTTTAAAGAGAACTAATGATTCTAAGAGGTAAAGAAGAAATTCATTCCAGATACAGGAGAAAGTTGTGCAAAGGAAAAGTACTGAGAGATAGAATGTTTTTTAGAAGAAACAATAAGGCAACCAGTTTGACTGGAATAAGGAATGCACGATGGAGAGCGATGTTCACTAAGCTGGAAAGATGGATTAGAGACAAAGTGGGAAGAACTTAAGTGCCAAACAGAGAATGTTATTTATGATAGAAAAAAAAGAGGAATCCTCTGATACTTTTTGAGTAAGGGATTGAGGTGGTGAAACTTATGCAGTAGAAATATTAAATTAGCAACTGTATGGAAGATGGATTGAAAAATGAGAAACTGAAATGAGATCAAATGAAAGACTATTGCAATAGTCCTTCATTCTCAAAGAGGACCAGTGATATCAGGAGGGTGATGACTTGCAAGTGAGTTGGATCAGGGCCAGAACTAGGTTGGTGACTAATGATTAGAAAAGGATATATGTAAGAGAAATTATGGAGGTAGAATAGAGTAGACTGGTCAACCGACTGAATATGTGAAGTTAGGGAGAATGAGGACTGGACAGATGGTGGTACACTTGACAAAAGTTTATAAAGGGAAGACATAGCAGGAAGAAAAAAAAGGGTTTCCATTTTGGACATGGTGGGTTTGAGATTCTTATAGGCATCCTGATGTAGATGTCTGGCAAGCAATTGGAAATGCAGGATTGGAACTAGGAAGAGATGGGGGATAGCTATGTAGATTTGGGATTTATATGCAGTGTTAAAATAATTTAACCCATGAGAGGACAGAGAGAGAGAGAAAGAGAGAGAGATTCTTGTTGAACTAAACTGAGGGGAAACGAAAGGACTTGTTTGTCAGGAAATGTGTTTTATCATCCAGCTGAGAGCAATCAGTAAAGAACAATTACTGTTTATATAACAACTCAACACTGGTTCTACAAGCACAGTTAAAATGTTTAGATATGAAATTGTTTCATTAACCCAGAATTTACTCAGCAGCCCAGAGGAAGGCAAGATAATAGCCACTCAGGTAGAGAAACCATTAAAAATGAAAAGTTCTAACATGTTTCTGAAGCAAAATTGGAATAATCATTGGCCTATTTGGAAATTATTCTACAGAATAATCTGTCTCAGAATTTCTTAAACTGTGTTCTTTTAGATTTGACTGTGGTATTATCATTGAACCAGGACCTATGTTCAAAAAATGGGTGATAGCTTTATTCTTCCCTCTGTCTCACCTCTAATTCAAATCCTGACTCTGACATTTGTTAGCTATGTAATCATAGCCAAATTGCTTTCTCTATCTGACCCTTAATTTACCCTATTGTCAAAGATAGTAGCACATTGCCAACCTCACAGTGCTTTTGTGAGGACAATATCTAAAATGTCAGCTATTATTTCCCACGGTTACCCTCTCCTCTATATCCTCAGTGCCACCACCCTACACAGACTCTCATTAGCACTTACTCTCATTATCATCTCCTAACAAGTCACCTCCAGTCTCTCCTCAGTTCATTTCACCCTTTGTACCATTCTCAGAATAATCTTTATGCATAAATGTTTGTCTTCTACCTTTTCCTCAAACATCTCCAATGGTTTACTCTTGCCTACTAAATAAAGTTCAAAGTTGTGTTCCTGGCACTGAAGGACCCTCAATGTTTGTTACTGTCTAATCTTTCTAGTATTTTTATATTACTCCTTTCCATGTTCTTTATGTTCTAATCAAACTATGCTGTGACCAGCACAGTAATTTGGCCCACCAACCAGCTGAATAAAAGAGAGATGGGGATGTATTCAGTAATCTGTTTATTACAGAACCATTTCATACAGAGCCAAGGTACAAGAAAATCACAGGGTTTATATACCTTATAGCAGAGACTCTTAGGTAATTGAAATGCAAGGACCCTCCTTTAGTCCTGTCCACTCCCTACCCCAGCTAAGGCTATTTATACATTAAGACTTAATCCTAGGACCATGTCCAGAGGCATAAACAAACAGGGAATCACAAACAAGACTTGCAAATTAACTACCCTCTACTTTCTTTAGTCATTCATAGATCCAATGAAAGCATCCACCCAACAAGATTATACTCTTCCTGCATATCTGCCTCATAGAAGAGGGGGAGCATGAAAGTCTGGTCTACTACAAAACTAGACTAATACTGGCCCCAAGAACTGGACCTGCACTTTCCTGCTTCCATGGTTTCCCTTATACTTGCAGTATACTCCTTCTCCCTTCTCACCCACTGAATTACTAGCAATCCTTTAAAACCCAAGTCAAAACCACTTCTTCTATGAAGTATTATGTGATCTCCCAGTAGATAGTGACTTTCCCCCTTGGATCCCATGCAGTATTTTGTTTTAAGGTTGGAAGAAGAACATTAATAACAGAGGAAACCAGGAAAGTCCTTGTGTAAATAAAAGTAGCTAGAGGGGGGCGGAGTCAAGATGGCGGCTTAGAAGCAGGAGAACTCTGCAAGCTCCCCCCATAATCACCTCAAATACCTATAAAATATGACTCTAAACCAAATTTAGAGTTCCAGAACCCACAAAATGACAAAGTAACGAAACTCCCACTGAAGGCAGCCTGGCAGGTAGACAGGAAGGGTTCATCACAACTGGGAGCAGAGCCCAGCCCCATCTGGTTTTAGCCCCAGGGTGTCTGGGAGAAGCCGGGGCTGGAGCTTTCAGGAGAGTGGATCACAGCAGCTGTGGTGGTTTCCAGAATTTTCAACCCATAAGAGCCAAAGACAAAGGGAAAAGGTCAGTGGAACTCGGCTAAATTTGGGGGAGAGGCTCCAGCTGACCACCTCCAGACCTAGAAGCGGTCTGAAGCAGCGACCCTGTAGCCACCTCCATGTGGCTGCTTCAGAGCTCTTGGCATGCAGATTGCAGGGGGGCCAAGCTATCATCCAGAGGCTAAATGCTTTTGCCTTAACCTACCTGGATCAGGATCGCGGTCTTAGGTGG
>CM053584.1:221053913-221093590 GCA_028627135.1 Pseudochirops cupreus
AGTGGATGGGGTGGCAGGATAGGAAGAAGGGACATTTAATCAGACTCTCACAGTGTGCTCACTGTGGAGAGGTTCTGCGTAATTTCACACGTTCAGCCTGTATTTGATTGCTTGTCCTTCCAGTGGGGATGGGTGGTGAGGGAGGAGGAGAAAGAATCTGGAATCTGGAGTTCCATAATCAAATGTTATGAATGTGTACATATATATATATATATATATATATGCAATTATTATTATTATTATTGACTACATCCAACTGGAACTTGTGATACACAGGCACTGCAGTTCGGAGATCCATCCTGCCCTACCAAAAAGTGACATAGGAGAGAGTAGACTGGGGGAGGGGGGACACACTGGGATGGGTGTTTTGGGGCAGTGAGTGGGGGAAAGACGGGGAGAAAATATGTAACTCACAATCTTGTGGAAATGAATGATGCAAACTATAATAAAATTTAAAAGAAAAAAAAAAGACTATAAGTTGCAAAGCAGTTGCTTATCTGCATTGATAGAGGGAGTTTTCTTATAAGGAGATTCCCCTACTAATGGAATCACACTCCAGTCCCACACTGTGTGTGTATGTGCATATAACATCTGTATATTTAATATATAATCTGTATATTACATATATATATATATCTATGTCATGTAAATTGATTCATCATATTTCATTTTACCAAACACCTATAATAAATTGAGCTAGTAACTAACTTTAAAATATATTTCAAATTATTAATTTATCAATTTTCAAATTCTGTATTTTTAGCATACATTGTTTCTTGTTTATCTTGACTTTGCAGGCAAATGAATATTATAAACATGTTCTAAAAGACCCCCCCATGTTAAAAATCATGTACCTCCATATCCTGTCCTAAATATAGCACTTATTTGATTATGACTTGCCTGTTTTCTAACCAGGCCTAAGCAAAATATCATTCGTGCTTGGCATCTCTAAAATTACCAGTTGATAACTTTCTTCTCCTATGTAAGACATCTGGTGTCCTTGTGTTGCCTTCTGACTTCCCAGGGTCCCACTCAGTAGTGCCACATTTGGGCCTGCCCTGACTTGGCAAAATTTTTCTGACCCTTTCTTCCCTTCAAAAATTGGCTCTCCTATTTATCATTCTTTCAGTAATGCTCTCATCTGTTAAGTAACTTCAATGCATCAATTTCTGCTAATGGTTTAGTATGACATTCATCTCTTGTAACACGTTTTTATTTATTAACAAGCCTTTCAAGGGTTTGACCAAATGACTTGAAGGAGGAATTTCAGGCACTTCTGGAGAACTGGTGGGAAAGTCAGTTTAGGGGACCTAGATCATCCAAGATAAGTGGCAACCTATTTGCCCTAGGCTTCATGTTGACTTTCTTTTGCCCTTTGGTCACCACTTTACATAGCCATGTTACTGAGAAAGGTGAGATTTTTTAAAACCAAAGTCCATCTTCACATTAGACATTCAATTCAAATGAGATTTGAGGAGCAAAGTTTTATTAACAGGGTCTATGATAGTACCACCATTTGTGGTATTACTAATAGTTTTTGTCAAAGCATTTGACACAAACCACATTCCATGTGACTTTCAGGGACATTTATACTGGAAGCCTATTTCCTGGCAGTGGGGGGTTGGTGGGAGGATTGGGGGGTGGTATTACTATCTATGTATTAGGATCTATTAAAAAATTTTTTTTAATTGTCAGAAAAGGATGCAAAAGATGGATTCATTAGGACAAAGGGGAAGGGGGAGATAGAATGGAGTAAATTATCTGACATAAAAGAGGCATGAAAGAGTTTTTATAGTAGAGGGAAAGATAGAGAGGGGGGTGGCCAGCAGTGCTTGAGCCTTACTCTCATTAGAATTGATCCAAAGAGAGAATAACAATCACATTCCGTTGGGTATAGAAATCTATTTTATCCTACAATAAAGCAAGAGGGGAAGGTGATTAGATAGGGAAGGTAATAGAAGGGAGGAGAAATTGGTGGAGGCAGTTTTAGAAGCAAAAGATTTTTAAGGAGGGACAGGGTGAAAGAAGAGAGAAAATAGAATAAACAGGGGGGAAATAGGATGGAGGAAAAAATACAGTAATCATAAGTGTGAACCGAACAAACTCATCAATATAAAGGAAGTGAACATTGGAGTGGATTACATAATTTAGACATAATACCATAAGCAAATTTGGGGAGCATGGAATAGTTTACCTGTCAGATCTATGGATGAGAGAAGAATTTAGAACCAAATAAGAGATAGAGAGCATTACAAGATGTAAAATGGCTAATTCTGATTAATTAAATAAATAAATAAAATAAATAAAACCAATGCAGCCAAGATTAGGAGGAAAGCAGAAAACTGGGGAAAATTTTTTACAGCAAGTTTTTCTGCTAGATGGCTCCTTTCTCAGTTATATAGAGGACTGAGTTATATTTATAAGAACACAAGTTGTTCCCCAAATGATAAATGGCTGAAGGATATGAACAGGCAGTTCTCAGATGAAGAAATCAAAGCTATCTATAGTCATGCTCTAAATCACTACTCATTAGAGAAATGAAAATTAAAACAATTTTGAGGTATCACTTCACATGTTTCAGATTGGCTAATGTGACAGAAAAGGAAAATAACAAATGTTTGGAGGGGGTGTGAGAAAATTGGGATACTAATGCAATGTTAGTGGAGTTGTGAACTGATCCAACCATTCTGAAGAGCAATTTGGAATTAAGCCCAAAGGGCAACCAAACTTTGCATACCCTTGACCTAGTAATACCATGATAAGTCCATATACCAAATAGATTTTTTTTAAAAAAGGAAAAGGACCTATATGTACCTTTTATAGGCCTTATAGTACTTATAGCACCTTTTTGTGTGGCAAAGAATTGGAAATTGAAGGGATTCCCGTTAATTGGGGAGTAACTGAACAAGTTGCGGTATATGATTGTGATGGAATACTATTATACTATAAGAAATGATGAGCAGGATACTTTCGGAAAAACCTGGAAAGACCTACATAAACTAATGCAAAGTGAACTGAGCAGAACCAGGAGAACATTGTATCTAGTGACAGCAACATCATATGATGATCAACTGTGAATGGCTTAGCTATGCTCAGCAATACAATGATCTAAGAGAAATCTGAAGGAATTAACAATGAAAAATGATATCCATATCCAGAGAAAGAACTGACAGTGTCTGAATATAGATCAAAGCACACTTTTTTCTTTTTTTTTTCTGGGTTTTCTTTCACAACATAACCAATACGGAAATAGATTTTGCATGCCTGATGCACATGTGTAACATATAGCTAATTGCTTGCCTTCTCGATGAGGGAAAAGAGGAGGGGCAAAGAGAGAATTTAGAACTCAAGGTTTTTTTAAAAAATACATGTAATTAGAAGAAAAAAAAAGATATTAAACTTTGAAGCAAAAAAAGGAGTCAGAATTTCTTAGGCAAATTACAGTAACTTGGGCCAAGAGTTGTGGCAGCATAATGGCCTTTAAGGGGGAGGGGATTAAATTGATAACTTCTTTGGTATGGGATGCTCCTTATAAAGAAAGTCTATCAAAACCAGATCAGTACCTGCTCTGAAGTTTTGTAGCCTTAGAACATTACCTATTGCACTGAGAAGCTAAGTGACTTCCCTAGAGTCACTCAGCCATTATATGAAAGAGGTAGGACTTGAATCCAACTCATCTTGGCTTCAAGGTTGCTCTCTGTTCACAAAGAATATGCTACTTCTCAACTACAGCTTACAGTTAGTTGCCCAATAGGAGCTAAGGGAATATAAAACAAATTGTCAAACGATGAAAACTCATTTCCATCACTACCTACCCCCCCACCCTACCTTTACTTAGACAAGACATTTCATCTCCTGTCTATTTGCCTCCTCCTTGAACTTGTTTCCTTTATTTTTTGTATTTTACTTTATACCATATAAAAAGTTGAATTGAATTTTTGAAGGTCGCCTTATCAACTCTATTTTTCTAAAGATTTTTAATATCAACATATTTGAACTTGACTTTTCATTATTTCCTACTATTGGTTTCTATTATTAACAAAATAAACCATGATATGCCTCCCGAGGGTAGAGGGTAGTGTGGAATCTGGCCTTTGGAGTCAGGCCATCCTCATCTCCACCCACATATCGTTTTTTCTGGCTGATTGGGCTGAAACCCACAAGGAGTCTCTCCTTATGCCCAGAAATTCTCACACTACCTTATCTACTTTACTTGAATTTACTTTTTTCCTTTTAACCTCACCCTTCATTAACATTCTAATCTATTTATTTCTTGTAAGTCACTTTGATAGACTCTCAGATCCCTTGTTTTTCTTTGAAGCTGTGGGACTTTTTTGATTAGTCATTTCAGGTCACCCGAGTGCAAAGACAGTCCTGCTTGCAAAGAGTAAAATTAGTTCATAGGGAAACTGCTCAGGAGTGATAGCCCCCATTGATCTAGCAATAGCTATTACTCTTGGCTTTGTATATGTTTTCCCCCAAACCCTATAGGTCTCTAGAGTCTGAGTCTGAGGTCTAAAATCTTTCTTATCCTCACATTTTTACATGTTCTTTCCCCTATCCTTTTGGCATCTGGTAAAATCGAGTTTTTCATTTAAAGTTGCAAATTTGATATGAAAGTAAGGAGGATTTGATATAGAAGGAGACCATTTAGGAAAATATTTTGAAATGATTTGTTTCTCTATTGTAGGATTATTTTACTTCCTCTGGAATGCCTGTTATTTACAGATAGATAACATTTGTTTTTTGGATTCTTGGCTTCTCTTGCATTCTGTTTCTGTAACTTATCTTAAATTGAGATTTGCTCTTCTGGAATATTCTCAGCATCACAGTATCCTTTGTTCTGCTGCATGTGTTTTGTTTTTGATAGCCTCCATCAATGGTGTTTTGATGAATTTTGAATCTTATCAGCAGTGGTACCCCATCTACTAGAGCAGATCATGACCCTTCCAGGCCCTCTCGTCATGATTCTGGTCTTTCTGTAAATCTTATAGAAACCAGTCACTTAACATGTCCACAGACTTCTGGGTCTGCTAGTATTTTAAGGATACCAGTCTAACACACAGGATATCCATCTGTTATTTATCACTTTTGATCCAGTTGACCCACCTCTTTTTGACCATATGTATACTTAATCTTCTTTTTGACACTACTTCTCAAATGCAAATGGGCAAATATGTTAAGAATTTTTCCATTATAAAACAGAGTAATCCTATTCTGGGTATCCATGGGGGAAAAGGAGGGATATGTGTCATTTCTTCCATTCACTCTTCATTTGTATGAGATAATTGCTCCTTTTTACCTTTTTCTACTCAGTTATGACTTTTAGAGTCACCCCACCATACTCAGCTCAGGCCCAACCTTTCTTTCAAACTACCTGAGTAATGATGACAGTCTTAAGAATACTGATAACATTTTCACATGGAAGAAGTAAACAGTTTGACCTTAATGAGTCCCTTATAACTATGGTTTAAAGTTTTCTTTCTATTCTTCTAGATCATACATATTTGTTACTGCAGGCACACAGAGGGGTGGCTGAGGCCAGCTCAGGCCACCCAATATCTCAAATGCAGTGAAGGGATGGGAGACAGATGGTGAAAGTCTCCATTTATTCAAAACAAAATAAGCTATTTTACACTCTCTAACATCCTCTATGTAAACATGGCAGTCCATGCTGTTCCTGTGCTGTACCTGTGCTGTACCCGTGCTGTACTCATACATAATACATACGTCAGTAGGAATGAGAACATGACTGACGCGCATGTTATCTGGGACTGGGGGAGAGCATAATTTGGAGAGCCGATCTAGACATTACAGCCATAACAGCTGAGAGGGCTTATCGGCCATCCCTGCCATCCCCAGACCATCTGTGACCCTCAACAAACCACAACAATAACCCCAACATATATTGAATATTTTATTGAGTTCTGGTCTTTTTGTTACAAATAATTGAAAGTCTTTCCATTTATTAAATGTTCATTTTTTTCCATTCAGGATTATACTCAACTTTGCCGGATAAGTTATTTTTGGTTGCAACTCCAGCTCTTTTGCTCTTCAGAATGTAACGTATCAAAATCTACTCTATAGTACCTATCTATAGTTGGGTTCTTTCTCCTTCCCTTACTTGTTTTTATTTTGTTTTATTTTTAGCAGCTTATTGTTATAATCAGGTTTTAATTCCAAGCTGTGGGTAATTGTGCCTCAAGCCTTAGGTCCTTCTTACTACTATGTTCCTGTATTCTTTGCAGAAAAAAAAAAACAGAACTAGAAATTCTGGCACCTGGAGCAAGAAAAGTTGATAAATGAGGAAAGACCTCAAAGTAAACTATGGGAAGAGAGTAGAGTATAGTCAACTTGGGGGTAAATTTACCTGGGATATAGGAAGGAATCAGGACACCCATTGTAGCATCAGGAGAGCCTAGCTTTTGCCTTCATTGCCCACAGATCTTTCAGGAAGTTGGTCACAGGTACACAGGGATGGTTGATTCATATCCCACCATTCTGGCCTGTGCTCCCCTCACTGCAACACAGTCCATGAACCTTGACTCCCATCTAAAAATACACAGGAAATCAATGGTATGGAGATGGTGTAGCAATCTTTGACAATTGACCCCTTTGACCTTGCACTATAGCAAGAATGTGTAATACCTGGTAAGCCACCTGCTCCAGGAGAAGAACTTGGCCTTTGGGAGTTATAGTCAGGCCTCAGGCTTGGGGGAGGGACATGCAAAAGGTCAGTGGCAGCTGGAAGGATTAATTACTTGGTGTTTACTCTAAACCCTTAGTCTGATATTTCTCCCCTCCCTATTCAAAGGAATCCTTAGATCACAATCCCAGGTTGCTATGGTAGCAACTTGAAGATTTTTATGGTAGAGTAATATTCAATTACATTCACATACTACAATTAACTTTGCTATTTCCCTAGTCTATGAGAATCTGCTGTGTTTCGTATTCTTTCATACTAAAGAAAATATGATTATAAATATTTTAGCATATATTAAACTTATCTTTCATCTCCTTGGGGTATGTACACCTAGTAATTATTCCAAGGAAAAGAACATTTTAGTCACTTTCATAGCATAACAGTAAATTACTTTCCAGAAGTAAGAAGTTCACAGCTCCACAGGTTGTATTAGTGGGTCACTATATTTCTTAAGACACCCCTCCCATTTCCATCTTCATGATATTCACAGGTGCTGTTTCTCCCTTACATTCTCCCAAATATCACCAATCACTGATCCTGCATATCCTCCCTTAACTATTGCTTATCCTTTCCATGTAGTCATTAACATGTACCAATATAACCCCTGTCCCTACCTCTGGGGAAGAGCCAACTTCCATCAGGTACTGTTTGCATTTGAGCTCACATCTATATTTTATTAGCCTCATCTCTAAAAGTAGCAATGTTTCTTCCTCATTATCTATTTTTCCCTTCTAAACCATCCTAAATAACCAGGCATTAGACCTTATACTATAGCCGCATATCCTGCCAATCTGAAATTAAGAAGAGAATTGAAGAATAACCTTCAGAATGTCCTTCAAGTTACTAGGTAGATTATCTCCTCTCTCCAATCTGTCTACTACCTAGCAGCTAAAGCTATATTCCTATAGTGCAGGCTTGACTTGGTCCTTCCCCTGTTCAGGAAGTTCAAGTATCTTCCTATTACCTTTAGGATCAAATAAATTTTTTTTTTCCATTTAATGCCCTTGAAAAAAATGTTTATAAATTACCTTTACATTAGTATATATTACTCCCCTTCCTAAACTCTACAATTCAGCCAGGCTGCTTTTCCTAACATATAAAATGACATCTCCCATCTCTATGCCATCAGGCTATCTATCCCCCATGTCTAGAATGCATCCTCACCTCACCACTGCCAGTTTTCTGAAAACTTCATTTTCTACAAAGCTCAGCTCACATATTGCCACTTACATAAGACCTTTCATGAGGAAGGAGGCTTGTGCCTCCCCTTGTAATTATCTTTAATTTTACAGTATATATTTTAGATATACTTATGTAACCCCATGGGCAGCTATGTGTTAAAGTACATAGAATGCTAGGCCTAGAGTCAGAAGATTCATCTTCCTTAGTTCAAATATAACCTCAGACACTTACTAGTTGTGTGACTCTAGGCAAGTCACTTAACCCTGTTTGCCTCAGTTTCCTCATCTATAAAATGATCTGGAGAAGGGAAGGGAAAACCACTCCAGACACTTTGCCAAGAAAACCTCAAATGGGCGTGATGAAGAATTGGACATGACTGGAAAAACAGCTGAACAACATGCAACCCCATACTAGCAGTAAAGGCTGCTGAGAAATATAGTTTTTACTAGAAAGAGAGATGAAAGAATTGAAAAGGAGACAGAGGAAATCCCAGGAATTTCAGTGCTTTATAGAGAGGAAAGGGGCCCCAGGAGCTAATTGCTATTGAAAAGCACTGTTATCCCAAACTAAATATAAAAGTGAGCAGAAGGAACCTTGTCTGACTGGCTTATCCACTGAAGCTAGACAGAATTTGCCATTTCTTGGAAGGAGCCTACCTGACTGCTACAAAGATCTGGTATACTTCACTCTCCCTCCCTCTACCTCATTGCTGACTGGAAATCAGCTTCACTTACACTTTGGAGTTTCCTGTTCTCTTAAAACCATATTTATTTGTTGCCTGTTTTTTTCATAATAGGTTCTTTCATAATTCTTTCATAATATCAAAATAAAGATATCCAGACAAAGATAAGCTGACTTTTATTGCATTCTGAGCAAGCCATTGCTATGGAGGAGTGAGTAACAAAAGGAAACACCAGGGTGGGGAACGGACAAAAGATGAACCTGAGAAGTCATTTATCCTAAGGGGGAAAAAAAATGAGAACAGCATGCTTATAGTAAGCTCTTAGGCAGCACAAAGGGGAAATTTATTTATATGTGTACTTGTTCAGTAATGCCCAAGGAAATAAGGCAAATAGGGTTAAGTGACTTGTCCAGAGTTATAGAGATAGTAAGTGTCTAAGGCTAAATTTGGACCCAGAAAAATGAGTCTTCCTGACTTCAGACCTGGCACTCTATCCACTGTACCACCTAGCTGCCCTATGGGTACTTGAGATCTCTCCAAAAGAACGTAAGCTCCTTGACGGCAAGGACTACTTTAACATGCCTTTGTATCTCTACTGCTTGGTACATTGAAAGGGGTTTAATCAATACTTGTTAATTGGTTTATTATTTGACTTTGAGTCATTAGACATGAGCTTCCTCTTGATGACTCAAGTCTTTAGTTAGTGAAACTTCTTGTGAGTCATAACATTTTGCAGGCTTTTGGAGGGAGCTAGTGTATTTTGAATAAACCCCTGGGATGAAGAGGCCTATCATTCAGGTTCTATGGTTCAGGAAGACTAAATACAGGTTTTGTCTTAGCACTACAGTTAAAAAAACTAAGCTTCACTGGAGACAAGAACTGTGCTTCACAAGCACTTAATGAACCAAATAGATCATTGGAGAGCTTAGTATTTCTAGAGGCAGTAATATAGTACAATACAAGAAACATTTATTAAATGCCCACTATGTGCCAGGTACTTGAGATACAAATAAGAAAAAGAAAGACAGTCCCTATCTTCAAGGAGCTTGTAATAGGAAAGATAACACATGAAAAAGGAAGATGAAAGGTAATGAGGGAATGGGGTGGGGGGGGGGGTAGGAAGGGAGAAGATGACTATCTGGCATAGGACTCATAATGGCAATGGAGTTGAAGAAGTGCAATTGGTGGGAAACAAAGAGTTGGCTGGTGTTCTGATTCCTGTTAAAACAGAGGTTTTGGGAAGAGTTTTTGCTCCACTCTTCAGTCTTCCAATCAGAGGGTGAGAGACAACTGAAGATATTGATGAGATAGTATCAATGCTATGTAATCTTCTTGATGATGAATTTCCAGCTAGAACTATAGACAGCACTAGACCAATGATGTGCCAGCCTGAAATTCAGGTGAGAAATCTTTGAGCGTCAGATAGGGAGGCATCTTCCTTATCCAGAATTGCACATAAACTAGGATAAGGGCTCTGAGAAAAGCTAAGTACCCTAGGGAACAGGCAGAAAGAGGTCTGGAGCTTAAAGGAGAGAAAAATAAGGTTATAGGGAGCTACCCTTTCTCAGATGTCTGAGAAGCATCTCCAGAGTCTCAACATGAGTAAAAAGGCTGGTATGGCATCACAGTTCCTTTATAGAATTTTAAAATGGGGGTTGTTTTGAGGAAGGAGCTTTACAAACCTTTATATATCATATAAATGTGAGCTATAATTATTACATTACTACATGTTTTATTAATGACTGTAATTTGTATACTACATTAACATCTCAGTAGTATCTCTCATGGTACTTTCCTATATGAGGGGGAAAAAAATCAAACAAAACTATTCATTTTTAAGTTTTTTTAGCTTTTTTTTGGAGGGCAATTAGGGTTAAGTGACTTGCCCAAGGTCACATGGCTAGTTTTTGTGTTAAGTATCTGAGACCAAATTTGAACTCAGGTCCTCCTGACTCCAGGGCCAGTGCTCTATTCACTGTGCCACCTAGCTGCCCCCATTCATTTTTTTAACATGACTGACAGAGTATATGAAATTTCATGAAATATTCCATCATAGCTCTACTAAGAGGAAGGTAGTATATTCCAGCATCTGACTCTATTATTCATAATTATATTTGTCCAAAGTTCTATTGTAGTTTAGTGTTACCTTCTTTAATGCAATAGTGATTATTGAGTATAGCATCCTCCTAGTTTTTCTTTTTGACTCTACACAAATTTGTATATTGATTGGTTGATATGTTTTCCCATGTTTCTTTTTATTCCTCATATTCATCATTCTTTATTGAATAAGTACTATTCAATTACAGTCATACGTTGAACTATTCCCCAATCTCTGGGCAAGCTTCTTTACTTACACAGTATTGCTAATACAAAAAAAAATGCTTCTATGTATATCTTGGCACAAACGGAAACAATCTTTCTGTCATTATCCCCTTTGGGATATATGCCCAGTTGTAGGACTGATTAATCAAAGGGTAAGAACAGTTTTTCTTTCCTTATATAATTCCCGGAATGATTGCCAGCTCCACCAATGGTATATTAGTGGTCTTCTTTTCCCCAAATTTCTCTAAAACAATTTTCATTTATGTATCATCCTTACCAATTTTATGATTATGAAATGATACTAAAGAGTTATTAAAATTTTTGTTTCTCTTATTATTAATGATTTGAAACATTTTCCCTATGATTAATAGTACTCCTTTTGAGAATGATCTGGTAATCTTTCTTGACCACTAATTTACTGGGGAACAGTTCTTGGTTTTAAAATTTTGGATCAGTTCCCTATATCTCTTGGACATGAGACATATTAGAGTTGCATTCTATAAAAATCTTTTTTCTGTTTCCAATTCTCTCACTTAGGCTGTATTGGTTTTGTTCGTACAAAAGCTTTTTCAATTTTCATATCACTGAAATAGTCAACTCTCCTTTTTGTATTTATTTCTATGACTTGTCTAGTTTTGAATTCTCCTTCTTATAACTCCACAAGAAACCCCCTTTCATTCTTTATGCTTTCTTTTTTGGTAGGGGGAAGGCAGGGCAATTGGGATTAAGTGACTTGCCCAAGGTCAAACGGCTAGTAAGTGTTAAGTGTCTGAGGCCAGATTTGACCGCAGGTCCTCCTGACTTGAGGGCCAGTGCTCTATTCACTGCGCCACCTAGCAGCCCCCATTCTTTGTTAAAAAAAAAAAGGATGTGCCCATTTATATTTATGCCATTGTACTATTTGATATAAGAAACTGCTCTAAAACAGCATCACCTACCAAGTTGTTTTTCAGTTTTCATAGCAGTTCTTCTGAATAGGAAGTTCCCCCTCCTCAGCCTACCCCCCAATAGTTTGTGTATTTGGGTTTCCAAATTACTATATTTATTTGCTTATACATCTTGCTTGTCTAATCTGTTTTTACTGATCTATACTGCTATTTTTAAAATGAGCATAAAATTATTTTGATTATGCTATTTATGATTGTATAATACTACAACTCATTCCTCCTTTTCCTGTTATTTTCCTTGAAATTACACTGAAGAAATATTGTTATAATTTTGTCTAATTATTTAGAGAAATTCCTCAGTATTTTGATTGGAATGACACTAAATGTGTAGATCAATTTTTATTATATTGACATCATCCACCCCTGAATAATGAATATCTCTCCAATTATTTAATTCTTCCTTTATTTCTTTGTACTTATATTGTGTAAGTCTTCTGTGTATTTTTATATATTGGTTCCCAGATATTTTATACTTCTTGTGGTTATTTTGAGTGGAATTTCTTTTTTTTGTAATTACCTCCTAATTTTCATTAATACTGTACAAAAATGCAGATGTTCTTTGTGGATTTATTTTGTAGCATTACTTTTCTCAAACTACTCATTGTCCCCATTCATTTCTATATTAATTTTCTTAGATCATTTGTTACTACATTTAGAATTTATTATATTACATTGTCTATGGGACCGCTTCCTTTTATTTTGTGGTCATTTTTTAAAAAGATTATAGTGCATAAGGCAATATAGAAGGCCAGTCACTAAACTTTGGTTTTAATCTTGAAAAACATGTAGATAAGAATACAGTCAGGACCCTAGGTCTAATAAGCTCAAGGAGATTTTCACAGAATCTCAGGATTCAAAGGGACTTCAGAAGTCATCTAATTCAACTCATACCTGAACAAGAATGCCTTCTCTTGCTTCCTAATTATATGGTTAGTCAGCATTTCTTTAAAAACTTCCAGTGATGAGGGGGAGGCTAGGTGGTGCAGTGAATAGAGCTCTAGCCCTGGAGTCAAGAGGACCTGGTTTCAAATCTGGCCTCAGAAGATACTTAACACTTACTAGCCATGTGACCTTGGGCAAGATGCTTAACCCCAATTGCCCTCCAAAAAGCTAAAAAATAAAAATAAAAAAAAAATTCCAGTTAGGAGGCACCCACTCTCTCTGGATGGAGGCAACCCATTCTACTTTGAGACAACTCTAATTGTTAGGAAGACTTTCCTTGGTGTTGAGTTATTTTTCATTTGTGCTTGACTCTTTGTGACCCTATTTGGGGTTTTCTTGGTAAAGATACTGGAGTGGTTTGCCATTTCTTCTCCAATTCATTTTACACATGAGGAAAGAGGCAAACAGGGTTAACTGCCTTCCTCAGGGTCACACAGCTACTAAGTGTCTGAGGCCAGTTTTGAACTCACGAAGATGAATCTTCCTGACTCTAGGCCTGGCACTCTATCCATTGTGCAACCTGCTCTATTATTTTTCTCATAGCAAGCCAAAACCAATATCTTTCAATCATTTCTCCTAGTTCTGTCCACTGAGAATGACGAAGACAAGCATAATGAGGTTCTGGAATATGTGCAGACCCCAACAACCTCTCTATGTGGAGAATGCTAAAGAACTTGGTTGCAGTAGACCTCTGTTACCTAAGTCGAATCTCAGTCTTACAAGACAACCTTTCAAATGCTCAAAGAAAGTTATCATGCCCTACCAAAGTCTTACCTTCCCAAGTCTAAATGTTTCCTGTTCTTTCAACTGATCCTTCTATGTCATGATTTCTGGTCCCCTCAATTTCTTGAGGTGAGGGGAATCTCTAAGGCTGAGGAGAGCATTCCAATTTTTCCATATCTTTTTAAAAATATGAGTACCAGAACTGAATACATTAGTTGAATAGGTGATCTGCCCAGAGCAAGGTAGAACAGGACAATTATTTCCCTCCTTCTGAATACTATGCCTTTCTTAACAATTCTTAAGAAAATCACACTATCCTTTTTGACTGTCATGTGACACTGAAGACTCATATTGAGTTTACAATATGCTTAAATACCCAGATTTTTTTAAAATGACCTCTAAAGTTCCTTCCACTTCTAAATCTATGACTCTGATTCCCAGCTCCTCTGTTAAGTCTTTCCTAAGTATTAAAGCAAAGACTATACTGGAACCAGCTAGTATTGGCTCCAAAAAGCAGATTGTTAAATTTTTCAGTGTGAGCATTTATACTTCAAGACTTGGCAATCACTAAAAGTCAGGATTTGAGTCATTGCCTTAAGTTTAGACTTAAGAAAGTAAGGAAGAAAAGGCTAATGGTATAAATTAAACTTAAATGTGTCAGGCTTGCATTTTTTTAAAGTTGATTGTTAAACATTTGGCAGCACACTCCTGATTCCCAACCCAGATTGATCTCTGTCTCTGAATTTTGTGGTGTGTATTCATTTAGCTCTTATTTATATGCTAGCTTATTTAGCAGGCATGCTTTGGGCTAGCTCTGTCAAAAGTTCAACTGATGTTGGAGCAGATAGACTTTGGGGCTGGCACTGGGATATAAAATGCAAGCCAGGGCATAGGACTTTCCAAGGAGAAAAGACAGGGACAGAGGAAGATAAAATGGCCACTGGCACAAAGGAAGCCCATTTCTCTGTCTACAGCCACTTTATCATGATAAGACTTCAATAGTGAGGTTGTAGTCTTTGACATGAGCAATATCAAAGGTGAATGTATACAGTGACGAGAAGCAAGAGGTGTGTTATCTGGTTACCACAAAAAAAGATGACTCCAAATAACACAACACCACCTTAGAAGCTCTGCTTCCCATTTAAATGGCAAGAGCATGTAAGATTCTGCAATAAATGCAACTTCAGAAAGAACAATGATCCTCTGGTTACGTAACGTTCTTGTTTCAGACTTTTTATTTGTATCCCAGCACCTCTTAGAACAGTGCTTGGCACATAAAAATTATTTAATAAATACTTGTTTTTTGGCTGATTATGAGTATCAAATGAAGAATAAACAGGAAGATGTATGCAAGCCAAAGGCATTCATCACTGTCATAGAGAATGTCCAGCTCAGAGCCCAAATGGGGAAGAAATTCACTGCAAATTGTAAGGTCCTTCAAATGTTCCTGCTTGTATAGGACAATGTACTGATTATATCAAGCCCCAAGGCTTCCTGGCCTTCTTAATGGCTTCCATAGTCACTCACAAGATACTAACAGCAATTCACACAAGGAAAAAAAAGTAGAGGAACATGTTCCAGAGGGTGACATACAGCTGGATGGGCAGCCCAGTGAGTTAGCTCATCAGTGCATTTATACTGGACAGGAATGGCCAGTGGTACATGAACGGGACCCAAAATTGAGTGGGAAGGAGAAAGCCAGTTGAGTAACATTTAGAAAATTATATTGTTCTTTCAATTATCCAAACTGATGAAAAACACCTTTTTTTAGCATTAATAATCTCTTGGTAAGGGCAGCTAGGTGGAATAGTGGATGGAGTACAGGGCCTAACATCACCTTACTGAGTTCAAATCTGACCGCAAACACTTAGTATCTGTGTGACCCTGGGAAAGTCACATAATTCTATTTGCCTTAGTTCCTCATCTGTAAAGCAAGCTGGAGAAGGAAGGGCAAACCACTACAATGTCTTTGCCAAGAAATCCACAATGGGGTCACAAAGAGTCGGATGTGACTGAAACAACTGAACAACAATCTCCTAATGATGTGCTGTGGCTGTGAATCACATGATTGTCACCTGATTGGTGACTGTTTCTCCTGGTCCTCTATTTCAGCATTCTATATTTCCTGAAGGCCCACTCATCATCTCTGTAACTTTCAGGACTAAGTGCTTCTCCATGGCTTGGTGTGTTCCTCTATGTGCTGTCTCCATCTGTTAGAATATAAACTCCTTCAACACAAGGACCATTTTTCCTTTCTAATTTGTCTGCCCGATGCTTAGCTTAGTGTCTGGCACAGATTTGTGCCAATATTTTTTCATTCATTGATTCATTCATGATTTCTAAATAATTAAAATTCAAAGGACCAAAAGTTCAATGAAATGATGCTTGCAGTGTGTATAAGTTGAAGCTAACTACTAATAATTACTCATTCATGAAAAAGGCATCTTTTAGATATCAAAGACCTAGCATGATCAGAAAATGTGGTCAAGTAGCAAATGTGAGGGGTAACAGATAGGTAACATTGTGCCAGAACCGTAAAAATGTTAAGACCTAGAGAAAGGTAAACCCATTGTGGGAGATTTATGAGAAGGAGGGAGGGAAGGAGAGAGGGAAAGAAAATATTTGAAATAAGAAAGCAATGTAAAACAGTGGGAAAAACTGTAGTTCTAGAGTCAGAGGACACAAATACAAAATCCTCCTCTGAGCCTTACTATCTATGTGACCTTGGGTAAGTTACTTAACCTACCTAGGCTTCAGTTTCCTCATCTGTAAAATGAGAAGGTTGGACTGGAAGTTTGCTTGAATTTCTTCTAGCTCTGTATCTATGATACTGTAATATACATATAGGGAGATAACAGAAACTAATTAAGTAAAACCAGTAAAATAATGAGATAATCTTTAAAAAAATAAAAAAAATTAAGGGGCACCTAAGTGATACAGAGAGAGCACTAACCCTGGAGTTAGGGGGACCTGAGTTGAAAATCAGCTTCAAATACTTAAAAGTTATGTGATCCTGTGCAAGTCACTTAACCTCAATTGTCTCCAAAATTTTTCTTAAATCACCCATTTGTTTCCAATTAATAAGTATTATAACACCAATAAGGGGGAGGTATCCAGTGGAAGATGCCCAAATGGCAGAAATTCTAAACCCAACCAATGCTTTTCAAGTATATAAAAAGCATGCAACTACCCATTCCCTGGCATTTCCATGGATAATACACTCCTACTTTAGCCTAATTATTTTATAGGATCATAGTATAATGTTGGAGTTATTAAGTGAGCAAATTAAGTCACCTCACTCCATACAAGTGTAAGATTCTCAATCTATCTTAATCATGGGCTGTATATCTAAAGTGAAAAGTATTTGAAAGTCAATGCTTAAAGTGAAATGATACTAGATAAGAAGTATATTACAATTAGCTATGGAATTTCATAAGATGCGCTGGATCCTGCGTAAACATATCTAGTTTTCAAGAATCAAGGAGTTTGAGCAAATGGCAAATCAGGAAATACTGTTCTAGCAAATCCCTAAAGGTAAACTCTATTGGAGCTGGGACAGGGAGAAAGGAAGAGAAAGAGAAAAATCAGCTTCATCTTTGGACTAAGTTTCCTCCTACTACCTTAGTCCAGAAGAAGACCTTGCTAGCTTCAAAGGGTCCATGGAACATTAGACTTTCCATCATTGCAGTGGCATTCTCATATTAGCTGGATGGCAGTGTATGCATTGGGAGCCCAAAACAGACTGGAGATAGGTTCATGGATCCATAAGGAGCCCAGCAAGAAGCTATACCACCCAAGTGAAACTTCTTGAGAACTTCATGAATGGGAGGAAAAGTAGTCCAGCAATCAAGAGCTTTGTTATCCTTTTGCCAAATATTTTTTAAGCATGAGTCCACTTTCCCCTGAGTTTTATAGGTTATGGGGAGAGAGTGTGTCAAAGACTTTTGTACCAACTATTCTTACTGGAATCTATTTAAGATTGACTTGCTCCATGCTTATTAACCCATAATCTTGGGGTAAAGTGCTCTTAGGAAAGTTTAAGCCATTGGAATTAGAAAAACATCCTCAACTCCTCAGAGATACCTCTCTGAAGAATAGGTGGTGCCTTGTTCCAGGCCCCAAGACTCTTTTGTGAGGGTGGGTGTTGAGTTCCTAAGGGCTTATGTATAGGATTTAGTGTTAGTAGAAGCCTTGGATATCATCTAATACAATCATCTCATTTTACAGATGGGAAAACTGAGACTCAGAAAAGTGAAAATACTTATCTAAGATGATGATGATCATAATATCTAGCATTTATAAAGCACTTTAAGGTTTCCAAAGTGCTTTATGAATATTATCCCACTGGATTTGCCCAACAATCCTGGGAGATAAGTGCTATTATTATCATCTCCATTTTACATATGAGGAAACTGAGGGTGAGAAAAGTTAAGTAACTTGCCCAGGATCATACAGCTAATAAGTATCTGAAGTTATATTTGAACTCACATCTTCTTGACTTTGCTTTCAGTACTTTATTCACTGAGCTACCTAGATGTCTAGAGATTACACAGGTGATAAGCAGCAAAAAATGAGATTTGAACCTAAATCTTCTGAATCCAATTCAGTGCTCTATTATACCACTCAGGCTTCATAGATGTATTGTTCTAATAGCTTTCTAACTAGACTCCTTACTTCTAACCCCTCCCACACAACCAGATCAATCTTGTGGGAGCACTTCTTTGCTCATGATATTCTATGTCTCCCCATTTCCTACCAAGTTCCATAGTCTCCAAGATCCTTTACTGTCTCATATCAAGTATAACTTTCCAGTTCTTACTACCTTTCTTTATGTCAGCTACATTTTAACTGAATCATTGTTCCTTTTGCTTATGATATTCCCCTTTCTTGGTACACCTTCTGCCCTCCTTCTGCTGGCTCACTCAGTTTATTCATGCCACATCATCAACTACCTACCATCCAAACCCCAGTTTAAATGCCATGGGTTCTCTTCTTTTATTCCTTCCAACCAAAGGTCTTTCCCTGTTCTGAACCTCTGTAGAATTTTGTACTTTCCTTAGAGTGCTTATATTCTTTCTTTTATTATAGCTAATAAATTACACAACTAATTTTGTCTTATCATCATACTTCACTTCAAGATTCCTAAGAAGGCAGAGCATATCTTATACTTTTCCTATCCCTTATAGCAGCTAGTCCACTAAGTTCTGTGCATTAAGTGCTTAATAACCACTTTTAGAGAAATGATTATTTCTAGCTTATAATAATAACAGTTTTCTGTTGGGGAGAGCCAGGTTTTTTTCCCCCACTTCTATTTACTCATTCAGAAATCAATGCCTGCAGGCTATTCAGACAGCCTTTGAAGTTCAGGGTTAATAATGATATGAAATCTTGGAAATCTTAGATCTTATCAAAAGGTAAAGAAATTACAGTTTAGATGAACTGGTAGATTCCAGCCCATTGTGTTTTAGTCAGATAGATCATAATGGAAGTGAATTCTCCTTTTTGTTTAGATTGCCCTAAACTGGAGTGATCTGGGAAGAGATAAGTCTCTTTATCCAAGACTGAGTGATCAGAGACATATCACCCAAGCCATCATTACAATAATATTATAAATAAGAATGTATATAATATTCATTCTCATTATTTGTTAACCAATCAGAGTTGATTTCCACTCTTAGAAATACCCACTCTTTAAAGGGCATAGAAGAGTTAAATGAGATCCATGAGGGGAATTTGGCATTCAAGAGTGCCACTGACCCCTTTTATTAATTATCCACTAAGCAATAATTAATAAAATGATTAATTACCCAGACATGATGTCTCTTGAAGTTTTTATATGTCATAACTTGTTAAATAGATTAATGAATGAGGTGGTAGAGGGCATAATTTTATGGCGTGGGAAAACAGACATGAGTGAGACACCAAAGTGGGGAGATCATGTTAGTCAGAAGGCACAGTTCAATATAGTATAATGGAAATAGTGCTGGGCTTGAAATCAGAGGCCCATGATTCATATATACATACAGTATATAAGACCTTGAGTAAATCACTGAATATCTCTCCACCTCAGCTATTTTTTCATTTTCATTTTTTTTTTTTTTTGCTTTTTGGAGGGGGGAGAGCAGGGCAATTGGCATTAAGTGACTTGCCCAAAGTCAACACAGCTAGTAAGTATTAAGCGTCTGAGGCTGGATTTGAATTCAGGTCCTCCTGACTCCAGGGCTGGTGCTCTATTCACTGTGCCATCTAGCTGCCCCTATTTTTTCATTTTTATAATGGAAGGGTTGGCATAAATTCTCTAAGTTTTCTTCTAGTTCTAAGCCTATGGACGTATTTATAATCACAGAACATCCTGCAAAAGTATGAGGTTTGGAGCCAAAATAAAAATCCTGAAGCACTTTGGCTTTGCTACATACCTGAGCGACTCTGAGTAAATCATTTAACTCCTATAAGCCTCAGTTTATAGAATGAAGGTTTTGAACTAAATAATCTCTAACGTTCCCTCTATCTCTCAACCCATGGCCCTATATTCCACTTCTAGGCTGTGGAAAAGGCAGAGAAGAAAGAGGTGTTCAGGAGGGACACACATACACACACACACACACACACACACACACACATACACACACCATAGAAAAAGAAAAACCCTTAAACCACTTCAAAATTTATCCTACAGCTAGCTCTACTTTACAATAGGATTATATAACATGAACAATTTGGTTTTGCCTAGAAACAGGACAGTTTCTCCCAACCCTATAATTTCTTCTTTTGTAGACATTTCTTCTTTAGTAAGCTGAAAGCAAAATTTAGTATGAGAATTCTGATGAATTAGTTTTACAAATTTTGAAAGAATACATTTGGCATTTTAAGTCACTAAAGGAAGAATCATATTTGTGATGCTCCTGAGTGCATCACAAATGGAGTAAAAATTATATGGGAAAATTAATTTGCTGGATAAAAAATAAGATATTATCAGTTGGTCCCTTGGAAGGTAGGGATAAAGAAAGAAAAGAAAGGGAGAAGACAAAAATTTGTCCTATGTTTCCCTCCCTGCTGAGACAGGGAACTAAAAATCCCTGCAACTAAATTATTTAGTAAATTGTATGAAGAGAGAGAGATTCAACTCAGTCCACTGAGCCATTAAAAGTTTCTAGGGAACACTCCCCAGGTGTCTGGTAAGTTATTTAAAAAGAAATTTCAACAGAATAGAGATCAAGAGATTCTAAAAGTGGTATTATAGTTCCTCTTCTTTTGTAGTTATAAAGTTTTTTCAAACAACAGACAGTGAGAAAAAACATTTAGGAAATACATATCATCAAAATAAAAATAAAAACTTTAACAACCACGAATCAGAGTGCAAGGTCATAATTATCTAAAATTGTATTCTAGTCAACAAGTGGTTTCTAACCAAAGAAACATGAGATACTAAAAAATATTCTCAAATGGAAAAGTTTTGTATACACTACCCCAAAGCAACTTACTGAGAAAATTTTTTTTAAAAACTCAGGAAATTGGTAGGTATAATTTTTTTTAATTACTTAGAAACAGGCCCATCTCACAAAAGGCTGAAGATTCTTCTTATTTTCATGTTTGATCTAAAACCAAGCAAAATTCAAGTTAAATAAAGTCTATTAAAAAAATATTAACAACTCTTTTTGTATGCTATGCACTGAATTGTATGAAATAAGCCCAAAGTCTAATATCAACTATCCTAAAGATTACCTTTTTTTTTTTTTAACTTTGTGTTATGGGAATCTGAAGATCTTCCCTGCCCCTAGGCTCTTTGATAGGCTTAAGTGGCTCTGAGAACCTTCCCTGATTTGAAAATGTACTCTGTGCCCTAATAGGCTAAATGTGGTCACATGGAGCCTGTGGCAGGAGGCTTGTTCTTCAGAAATGCCCACGCCTTATTACTTTGTGATTGGGCAGTGGGTCAAGAAGATTGTGACATTCTCTGATCCAGGAGAAGGCTATATATACCCTGATGTGAGTTTTTGCTTTGGGGCTCACTTTGTCCAGAGTTGTGTGATTTGGCCAGATAAGATTCTGGCCAGCCATTGAGCCCCACTGGCTTTGAGAACCCAGATATTGATGCTTCCCTCTCTTGTAACTAACTAGGTATGGATGTAATGGTCAGACAGCTGGAAGCCCTGTCTGCTGATCTGTTTCTTTGTCTACTTGTAACCTCTGCTTGTAACTTTTGTTTGTATTCTGTTTGTATTCTCTGAAGTTCAGGGTGCTGACTTTTTCCCCTAAACTAAGTAAATGATATATGTTTGATTGACTAAAGTAAGATTGTTAAACCATTTTGAGTTGCTTTCCTTTAGAAAAGCAGATCTAAGAACCTGTGCTAGCAGCCACCCTGGGTATGCTAGGATGCTTGCTGATATACCTTGAGATCTTAATATTCTTGAACCTGGGCAGAATTGGATTCCTGGACTTCCTACAATTTATTCAATTCATTATGTATACATTTGTTAAATACTTACTATGTTCAAGGTGTTGTGTTGGGTGCTAGAATGTAAAGACCAAAAAAAAAAAATGAAACTGTCTTTACTGCACTTATGGAGCTTACATTATACTGAAAAGGAGTTCCTATTATTTAATTTCTTATATTTAGGTCCAGAGAAAAGGCAGAGAAGAACTAAAGTTTGGCATTATAAATGAGTCCCAGCCTCAACTGGTATGTCCTAACTGTGACTATCTTATAGGCTTCAGAACTTCTGTAAGTCTTAGTCTCTTTGTTAGCAAAATGAAGAGGTGTACCTCTTGTAGATATTAGGGAGATGAACTCTTAGACCAGTTCATTAGTAA
Source organism: Pseudochirops cupreus (assembly GCA_028627135.1). Lineage (NCBI taxonomy): Eukaryota > Metazoa > Chordata > Mammalia > Diprotodontia > Pseudocheiridae > Pseudochirops > Pseudochirops cupreus. The sequence continues at coordinate 221,076,229 of CM053584.1, forward strand.
ATGGAAAAAAATGCTCCTAGGGAGCAATGGGTAGAATGCTGGACCCACAGTCAAGAAGTCCCCAAATCAAATCTGGCCATAATCACTTAGTACCTATGTAACCCCAATCAAGTCACTTAACCACTGTCAGTCTCAGTTTCCTCATCTGTAAAATGGGGATAATAATAACCCCTAAACTGCAGGATTGTTGTGAGGATCAAATGAAATATTTGTTGAAGTGCTTTTCAAGTCTTAAAGTGTTTTTATAAGTCCTAACTGTTGTTACTATTATTATTATGCTTTATCAAGTTTTGAAGTTTGATATTGTAGATAAAAATATCACTTTAGTGACATTAAAATGTCCAGCTCAATATAAAGAATCCATTTCCAATTGCTATTCTAACACTAATTTGATCATCTTTATGTAACCCAGTCACAATTTTAATCCACTCATGCTGGCAACATGGCTTAGATAGTGTAACATGCTGGCGATACAGCTTATTCATTGGACAGCACCTCTCTCTAGGATCTCTTCCTTAGCTGGGGCTTAATTGCTTGCCCACACCTGGTGGTTTCCAAGAGGAGCAAGTATGTTGCTATTACTCATTCTCTAAGTCCTAGGAGTAACCGTATTAGGGGAAGCATACTCCTACTTCTTGCCACTGTAGTTCTTGAGACAACTGTTGTATCTTCTCATAGATGTGTAATAAATGCTTATTGACTAACTGATAAGAACTTTTCAGCTCTTATCTTTTCTACTGTAAAGCCAAGCACAAGCAACTTTCCAGAGGACTGCTGCTGTAAATAGCTTTAAGGTTCTGATCTCATAGTATAGTGAACCCTCTATTTATTCAGCAGTAAATTAAAACAAAACATTCACAGAAACCAAAGTACAGCATTCACAATGTTATGACATAACAGCTTATCACTAAAGTGGCCACATAGTTTTAAGCAAAAGATATCATTCAGTAAGTCCTTAATTCAATCCTCCCTAAGGAGCAAGCCTCCTTAAGGGACACAAAGTACAAAGGTCAAAGTTCTCCACCCCTAGGTCACATTGTCTTAATCTCTCATTCAAAAATTCTTCTTTCTTCTTGATTGGAGATTAGTTTCTAATCATCCTTAACTCAATCATCCTTAAGAGGTACAAGGTAAAGAGTACAAAGTTCTCCCACCCCTAGGCCACTGTAAATCATGATCTTGTCAGTCAGCACTAAGTACCCAAGGAGAAGTCTTTTCATCTTGACTGAAGGCTGGCTCTCAAATTCCATGGTTCCTGTTCCATGGGTCCAGCTCCTACATAAATGTACCCAAGCATCACCTGGATTCACAGGTAGGCAGCTCTCAGCTCTTTGTCCAGCTCCTTATCCAGTTCCTCATCCAGTTCCATATTGAAGCTCACAATGTCCAGTCCATCTCAATTTTTTCACAGTTTCTGTTTCTGGGAAGACAAAGCTTAACAGAGTCAAAACAACATTCATGCATGTTGCCGGCACCATCATCAATTCACTATTTGCCTGTGAAATCAACACAGACCCACAAACAAGGTCTGAGAACTCAACATAAATCATCAGTATGGTCTCAGGACCTCTGAAATCCTCCTCCAGGACTTCTGTAAACAGATAACAAGAAAATCCTCTTTCAGAGCTTCCACTAAGGGCCCAGGGCTTCTATACAAAGTATTACAAACAAAAATCAATACAGACAGAACAGATGAACAGAATACCCACCACCACAAGTGTTCCCTTCTTAATTCTGCTCTCTCCCCCTTGTGCTCAGCTTTTTATCTGGTCATTAGCTCCTCCCTGTTCCACCCACCTCTTATGTCCTTCATGTTCCTGTCTTTGGGAAGTCTTCCTACTGTGGGTTTCACAAGCTCTGTTTCTTAACAAAAACTTGATATAATCACAGGCAAGGCTTAACTGAAACAAGACACTAAGTACTTGTTCACTTGCCATTACACCTACTAATACCTTGAATTAGGATCTACCTCCTCATACTTAGTGATCAATCTCTAACTCAGGCTAATAAATTCAAAATCCATAGTCTAGGATGCCAATAGTTTTCCCGCAGCCTCCAAATAATTTTTTGTTTTTAGTTTTTCATCTCTATCCGTCTAGGTGGCAGTGTTCCTGTCCCTAAGCAGCTTTCAGATGGGGCCTTTCAGTACATTTTTCTGAAGGACTATTTTCTCTCAGGTCCTCAGAACTATCTTAAGCAACTTTTCTGAAACGAATGTGCTTTTTCTTCCTCTTTCAGTATCTAAAATGTCCACAAGTGAAAGAGATAACAATAATTAACAATAGTAATAATACCTAGGATTTATATAGTACCTACTATGTGCCAGGCATTGTATTAAGAGCTTTACAATTATTAATTAGATCTTCCCAACAACCTGCAAGGTAGGTTCTATTATTACCTCTATTTTACAATGAGGAAACTGAGGCAGACAGAGGTTAAGTGACTTGCCCAGGTTCATTCAGCAATGAAGTATCTGAAACTGGATTTGAAGTCAGGTCTTCCTGATAACAGTACTTCACAAATTCATAAATTCCATGGAAGACAGAAAAGTTCAGCTAGGTCTTAAAGGATAGGCAACATTTAGTAAATGCAGATGAGGGGGGGAAAGAGAAATTTAACTTGGAAAAAAATCTCATTATCAAAGACAAGGAGGGAGGACAAAGGGCTAGAAGTGTTGGGGAACAGGGAGGAGAATAATTTGGTTTGAAGCAGAGAATTCTCATTGGGGAGTGATGGGAGGACAATGGTAGCTTTGCAACTTCAGAAGTATGTGCTGACCCAGCCATATGTATCCTTTAACATATATGCACTTGTGGTCTCCCATGTGCACCATCCCAGGCTGATTGGTTGGCATATTTATGGAACAGAAGGATCATTTCTTATTTTATTTTTGCTTTGCTATTTTATTAAATCCATTTTGTGACTGATAAAAACAACCACAATAGTGTTTTTTTAAATAGTGCTTGTAAATTATGATCCAGAATGGATGATGATCCACAGAAAGCCTTGAACCTGGGCTATTTTTTTTCTGGGAGGGAGCACATGTGAGGAAGTCTCTAGGTTGCTACATTTCCATCTGTCACTTCCTTTCCATTCAGATTGGGACTTCTCATGTTCGTGTCCTCCTTACCACCCTCCTGGTATAACGAAAGACCTAGTAACTGACTTTTCTGGATCCAGTGCGTCCCACTTCAATACATCCTGCACAACACTGCCAGAGTAATCTTCCAGTGCACTGGTCTAATTATATCATTCCATTGCTTAAAAACTTTCAGTGGCTCCCATTTCCTTACTGAAAAATCTGCATTCTTTAGCCTCGTTTCCAGTGCCCTCAATGATCTCCTCCAGCCGCTAATTTTTCAGCCTTCTCTCCTACTTTCCTCTACACACACTCTTGACTACTTGCTATCACCTGAACATGCTTGCTATTTTCTCACCTCTACACCTTTGTTAATGTCAGTCCCCTCTCATTTCAAAACAGTAGAAAGAATGGGATATCATGGGTCACAGAGTTAGGAAAGCTTGCAGGCAGCATCTTTCATGGCCTGTGGAAGGTTCCCTTGAAATACTCAGGCAATTCCAGGACTGTGAGCACAAGCTGAATGGAGGCTAAAGCACTGTGACTTTTCTGGATGGGAAAGAGGACTGCTACATGCTGGATCAAACAGGCCTCTCTGTAATGATCAGAGAAAATGTGATGAAAGTGAATACCAGGAGTGCAGGGGAGAGTCTGGGAAGAACAGTAGTGTTGGGCCATCAGTCTCTTTTGTCTTGGGCTGTCATTGTGCTAAGGCAGCAGACTGGAAAATCACTTCAATCCCTTCTAACTCTGATACTCTGTGGTTCTGTCATTCTCTCCTCAGGCCAGTAGCATTATATCTGTTAGCTACCAGAGACAGACCTATCACTCCCTGGGAATTCAGGATCTCCTGGACTGTGTGTTTTTTTCCTCATTCATCCACAATTAATTGAAACTGACATAGATTCAGAGTCCATGCTCCAAAGACAAGGTGGACCTATCATAAAAAGGATGTATGGAACACAAACAAATATATAGCAAGGAAGCTAACTATAGCTGGTAGGCCATGGAACTCACTGCCTTTGGAATGCAGAAGTGGACTGTGACCCAGTCTTCTAACAATTATATCAGTGTGCACATTTATAAGACAGTTAATGAGGGACCTGTATACCCAAAAACTCCACTTATATCACCACCCGCAGGTTGTAATAGTGGTTGGATTCCTGTTTTTTATGCCTTCCTGTTTTTACTTCTCAGCTGCCTGCAAGATTTATTGAAAGACAGCCTGGGCAACTTTTAACTTCCCCCAGGTAGTGGTGCATTATATGGGAAAACCTTGGCATTGAAGCTATAGTTGATGTAAATACCATGTTTTTAGCATATAAATGAATTGTAATATAGTAACAAATTTTTGATATCTTTATTTGGTAGGTGAGGGTCTAATACCGGGACTCATAGTGTTTATTTAGCCATAATTTAGCAAGAATGTGTAGTAGTCAGTCAGTTAATAAACATGTATTAAGCTCCTACTTTGTGCTGGGCACTGTGCTAAGCCCTGGTAGCTCTGGTAAACATAGTGCCCCACCTCTCCACATAGAACAGCCTCTGGTTGGCAGGGAAAGGTGTGGTTCTTCATGTGGCCTTCAGACATGCATGGAGTCTAAAGAGCAGTGATCCTGTGTGAGTGAGACCTTTTCTGCCCCTAGATGACCAGGCAGATGCAACAAGACAGGCACAACTTGAACCTTGTTCCACTCCCAAGTCAATGCTATTCTCAAGACAACCAACCACACTGAAATTCTTTTAAAATGAATACATGAACAACCAAATCTAAAGCATTTATTAAGTGCTTAGTATGTAACCAGACATGTATTTAAGCATACAAATGCAAAAGTGAGACCATTCCTGCCATCAAGGGATTTACCATTTATTAAGAGGAGACAACACATATGAGGGAGGGAAATCAGGGAAGTGGTGTTTTCAGCCATAATGGAGGTGATTGACATTCCCTTTCTAGCAGCAATGGTAGCATTTATTTGAATATTGCTCCTAGGGGTAACATGCAGGGCAAATGGCAAGATAATGGCTGGAGTGAAATTTAATACCAATATCACAAAAAATATAATATCACAGTTTGTTTCACAGAAGTCTAGTACAAGAGAGGAAGTGAGTCATGGATCTGGGGAGATTAAGCAGAGATTAAAGATAAACTGGGGTTTGAGATGTTGATTTTCAAGGCATTTCATCTAGCCAGAGGGATTGTAAAGACAGGAAAGCATAGGGATTAAGGTATGGCAATTCCCATAAAGCCAAAGAGTCGGTTCAGGTATTTTGCTCATATAGGCATCCCCAATTATAGCATAGTCTTTACATTACTTCAGCCCTCCCCAACAACCTGTTATTTGCCCTACTAAGTCCATGAGTCTGGGTAAGTCCGTGCCCTTTTTTTCAAATAGGCATTTTTCCAATAGCCGCTGATGGTCTGTCAACTGGGATTTGGCCAAAACAGGTTGGGAATGGGAAGTGAGAATCTGAGTAAAGATAAAGACATAATGGAGATAAATAAGCACTTCCAGTAGATGTTGACATACCATAGCCATTATAGTCTGAAACACTTTGGGCACAAACTGGAGAACATAGTCCAATGGCCTATTCAAAAGATTTCTTTCTATTCATCAATTTTTAATCCCTGTATCAAATTGTATACCACCAAAAAAATCCAATCTGATGAATAGCAACATCCCTAGAGACTGGTCCAGCAGGATAGGGATCAGTTGGTAAATGTCAATCAATAAATTCCCTGGGGAAGAAAAATAGGCACACCATATTTAAGTTCGATCTTCATTATTATTTTCTTCATTATTTTATTAAGCCCAGAAATATCAACAAAACAGTAAATCAAGTCCAATGTTTGCCTATTTCTAAGATGTAAATATTCACACAAAAAATACAACAATTGGCTTTCAGGAGTTGATTCAAGTTAACTTCAGCATATTCCTGATCTCAACAAAGAGTATGAGTCTTATGGAGTGATAGCATTCAGAATCCTATGGTTGTAGTCAAGACATAATTCTTCCCACATCTTCTTTAATTGAAGTTGTTGGGTTTTTTTTTTAATTCTAAATTTAAACATCATAAAAGATAACATTTCTATATATTCAGCAGAATATTAAAAGATGATTCCATATGAAATTATGTCTCATTACATATTGCTTGCTTTTTAAAAAGCATATGATACATTTAATTTATTACTTTGAAATTGTTCTAATTGTCCCTGCTTCCTTCTTTATGTTTTCTACAATGCTTTAAGGGAATAAAATACAATGGCTTTCCTTTTTTTATGTGGCAGTCACTACAGTTAACCTCCACACCACATCCAATTAATATCTGGAGGGCCAGGGGAGCCCTTGCAACAGATAAGCATAATTAAATTAAGAAAAAAAAATCTATACAGTGTCTATGTCTGAAAATATATTCCTGGGTACTTTGTGTCTCTCACCTCTCTTTTAGAAAGTAGGTAACATGCTTCATCACAGGTCCCCAAAAAATATAGTTGGTCATTGCTCCTCAAATCTTTCAAAATTGTTTTTTTTTCTTTGTAATATTACTATCATTCTATAAATTGTTATCCTGCTTCTTATCACTTCATTCTATATAATTTCTTACTACGCAGGAATTCTCTGAACTCATTCCTTTCCTCATTTCTTCTTGTTTGGTTATTTTAGTCATATCCATGTAATGGTAATTAATTTGAATTTGAAGATCCCTTTGTCTTGGAAAAGGTAGCAGTACTTAGCACTTAGTAACTGATCAAGCCTCTGTTGGGGAAACAGCAGGTATGAACCTCTGTCTCCTGTTGCTGATGTAACAGGAAGGGGTTGGCTGAAACAGGAAGCTAATCCTGTCTGTATGTAAGGAAAAGTCCCAGGAAGGGACAGTCAGAATTTCCTGAGAGCTTGTGGTGGTGGAGCTTCTTCTGAAGAGGAGCCTAGGAGGCTAAAGAGGAAAGCCTTCCCTTCCCCCCACCCCACCCCATCCCTCAGCCGGATAAGGTGATTCTGATTTTTTTGAATTAGCTTCAGAAGACTGAGGAAGCATGACAGGGATGCTAAGACTTTGTCTGTTTGTGGCTTGGTTGAGCCTCAAATTCCCGGGAACAGAAATTGTGAAGGACTTGAGATGGACTGGACCTTGTGAACTTCAGTGTGGAGCAGGACCTACATGGAGAGCTGGACAAGGAACTGGGAGCTGTCTGCCTTTGAATCCAGGTGACTGGTGGATTCAGCTAAGAGCTGCCTGCCTCAAATCAAGATGAAAAGACCTCTCTGTGGGTACTGAGAATTGATGAAATTGTAGTTTACTAGTGACCTAGGGGTGGAGGGTCTGTGTATTTTCTGATGATTGAATAATGAATGATGAAGAATGAATGAATGACTAAATGACTGTACTTGGTAATTTATTACTGAATAAGTGACTGATTGAGTTAACTTAGTGTGCCCCACGAGTGGAAGACATTGACTATTGTACTTTGAGATGACTGAATGACTGAGTAAGGAGGCAAACTTCCTTAGGGATGCTTGAATGATCAAGCTGATTTTTAATGATTGAGTTACTAGATGATTGTTCTTTGTTCAAAACTTTGTGGCCACTATGGTGGAAACCATGTGGCCATTTTAATGATAAGCTGTTGTGAATACTATATTGTGATTTTCTGTGGTAAGTTGTAATATTGTGAATGCTATATCTTCATTTTCTGTGAATGTTTTGCTTTGATTTATTATGGAATAAATAGCATGTTCACTATACTGTGCAATCAGAACCTTAAGAGCTGTTCACAGTAGTATTCTTTTGGAAAGCTTCTCATGCATAGCATTACAGTCCAATTCTTCATGACCTCATTTTGGGGTTTTCATGGCAAAAATGCTAGAGTGGTTTGCCATTTCTTTCTCCAGTTCATTCTGACTGAGACAAACAGGGTTAAGTGACTTGCCCAGGGTCACACAGCTAGTAAGTGTCTGAGGCTGGATTTGAACTCATGAAGATGAGTCTTCTCGATTCTAAGTCCAGTGCTCTATCCACTGCACCACCTAGCTGCTCATCATTTCTTACATTTCAATGATACTCCATTACCTTTATATATTATAATTTGTTCATTCATTCCCCAATGTCTGAGAAGAAAACCAAGTTACTCCCTTTGATTCTGATTCTACTGGTCCCCACTTTTATTCCATTTTTCAGGATTAGGAAGTTTGTTTTACTTGGGAACAATTTTCATCTCAATATTATCCCCACTTTTAACAGACACACCCCTCTCCTTTCTCTTCTATTGAATTCAGTGTGAGTTGAGTTTTTTTTACATAAAATTATGAGTAGGGTGTTTGTGTATGTATGTGTCCAATCTTATTTTGGTCTGTTTTACATAAGTGAGGTTCATCATCAATGATTACCACTCCCCCAGCCCTTTCCTCTAAGTTTAGTATATTCATCTCACACCACAATTATGAGAAAGAACAAGTTTTACCCCCTCCATCCGCCATTATACACTATTATACACATTATACGCTATGTAATTCTTCCATATTTTCTCCTTCCTCTTTTTAAACTTTAAACCAATCCACTCCTGGAATCTAAATTTTTCTTATTTAATTCCTTTAATACCTTTTGGAATCATTATAGTTTAAGTTATACTTTTTTTCCTCCATCATATAGCTCCACCCAAAGGCTTAAATAAATTTACCTTTCTAGGTTTCTTTGGATTCTTGCATTTGTATTTTGAAGTTTTACTGAATACTGATCTTTTCATTAGGAATGCTTGAAATGGTCCTTTTTCTCCCTATAGGACTGTATTCAGATTTTTAGGATAAATTGTTTTTGGTTGTAAGCCTATATGGTTTGCCTTTTGGAATGTTCTATCACGAGAGCTACTCTCATTTTTAACAAGTTTCTTGTGTGATCCTAAATGTAGGGCGTTGTTGTTGCTGTTGTTCATTTTGTTTTATTTTGTTTTTCATTCTTTAAATAATTCTTTCTGAATGCTTACAGAATTTTTTCTTTGACACAGAAGCTCTAGATTTCGACTGTACCATTCCAGATGCTTTTTCTTTTGCAGTTGCTTTCAGGAGGCGATCAGTGGGTTGTTGTTGTTCTTGTTGTTTTCCTATATTTGCTTTGCCTTCAATTCTAATACATCTAAGGAGTTTTCATTTATGATTTCTTGTAATGTAATACCAGGATTTTTTTTAAAATCATGATTTTCAGGAAGTCTAAAGATTCTTAAATTATCTCTCCTTTATCAGTTTTCTGTTATTTGGTTGTTTTATTTTTTATGTAGGAGAGCTTACGTTTTCCTTCATTTTTCTGTCTTTTGATTTTGTTTTCATATTTCTTGCTATCTCATAGAGTTATTGATTTCTGTTTGACCTATTTTAGTTTTCAGGAGTCCACTTCTTATTTAAGGTTACCACTTTCCAAGTTACTTATTCTCCTTCTAATTCTTTCCCCAAGAACTTTTATTTCATTTTTTTATATTTTGATTCATTTCTTCTAGTTATAATCTTTGTGGAAAATCTATCTTTTCTTTGAATCTCAGCTTATAATTGTTATAGAGTTAGATTTTGATATTGCTTGGCATTTTCTTTGATTTACTTATTTCTCTAGCTTTAGTACCTGGATTGTAGCTTTGAGCCAGGACCAGGGTCCAACCTCCAACGAGCTTTTGGATGAGCTTTTTTAGGTCTATTTCATCTCATCCTTCTTCCTTTGGGTTTTTCTACAAATATACGTCTCCCAGGTTTATGACCCCTTAAATCTTTGTGGTTCCAAGCACTGGATTTCAAGGGATTTCGTGGGTATCTTAAGACATAGTGTTAGAGTCCTTAGAATCCCTGACCCTGGGCTGTCCCCCTCTGAGCTCTGAAGACCAATAGATGAATCACCATACTGAATGGTACCATACTGATCAACACTATGATATGCAATCAGCTGCTTCCTGATACTGTTCCTTGGGGCTTCCATTGTCCCAACTTTGGTACTTTTTTGGGGAACCTTTCAACCTTGTTGACTCTGAAATCAGAAATTTGCAGGCTACAAATGTTTCATCTCTGGCCACACTAACAGTACTTCACTGGGATGCCCCCCTTTCCTATTGCCTATGAACATCTGACTGACTGACTTGTGCTATTCTGGAGCAGAAGTCACTGCAGTTTCTCATTAGGTTTCTTGATCTTATTTGGTTCAGTGAGAATTTCTGGTATTTGCTGGAATAGGTAAGGGAGCTGGCTGGCCTGCTTCCTATTCATGTACCCATCTGGGCAGGAAGTCGCCTCAGCTTTTCTTTCTGTTAAATACCAAGGTAAGGGGAGGCTAGGTGGCACAGTGAATAGACCACCGGCCCTGGAGTCAGGAGAACCTGAGTTGAAATCCAGCCTCAAACATTTAACATAAAAACTAGCCATGTGACCTTGGGCAAGTCACTTAACCCCAAATGCCCTACTCTCCTCCCTCCAAAAAGCAAAAATAGAAAGATAGATAGATAGATAGACAGATGGATAGATAGACAGATGGATAGATAGATAGATAAATGCTGAGGTAAAATGTTTCTACTCTTCGTGCTCTGCAACACAAGTCAGTGTAAATAAAAGCTACAATGCCAGTAACTAAATTAATGTTTAGTGATGGTGTAGTTCTTAACATCCTTTGCCTGCTTTCCTGCCATTTTGCTACCATTGCTACAGAAGTAGAGGGCAGGGCTTAGGGTTATTCTGCATTTTTATTTCTTTCATGGTTTGCTATGGTCAAAAAAACCATGGTCTAGTAGCCAACTTGAAGTGAAGAGCCTTTCTATACTTAGCTAGGCTGGTGCCCAGAAAGCAGACAGAACTGGATGTCAGGACCGCACTTTAATCTTCTAACATGGCAGGATCAATCAGAATTTGCATTTTGCTGTCAAAGTGTGCAAGAGCCTGGGGTGATATCGCTGCCATGATCAATCATCATAATACAACTTTAGGGAGGCATAAATATTGGTGTATCAGGTAGTCAATAAAAGTTTGTCAGACAAAGATAAGTAGCACATTAAGGTTTGCAAAGCATTTTATTTATGTTATCTCTTTTGATCTTCCCAAAAAACCGTGTGAGGTAGGTGCTCTTGTTATAGGTGAGGAAACTGCACCTAGGAGAGGATAAGTGAGAATAATGTTAAAATAACTTTAACTGATATTTTGAGACTTAATGTTTGTCTGAAATGCCTTCTATATTTCTACAAATATTAGGATATATTTATTCTCCTCTAAATTTATTAAGGGATTAGAATTATTAAATGAATGTCTAGTAACAAAGATCATGTTTACCTCCAAGTAAAATGTAATCAACATGTAATCCCAATGTTGGGTAAATGGAAATGCCTTATTATGAAAATTTTTCAAAAAGTCATTTCAAGATATAATTAAAATGACATAAATTTCACATAGTGAATTTTTTTTACAAGAAATCATCAAAAGGAGCTGATTAATCTTTAGAACTTTTGAAATGTGTAGCCACTAGAGGTCAGCAAAGGATCTTACAAATTGCTTTCCTCTGTCCATTGGGTTTACCAATCCACTGTCAAATTAGGCTTCAGGTTTTATATTCCTATTTAGATGTGATGATCCTATCATAAACTGTTTTGTTCTGTTTGCAAATCTGGAAAGAATTTTGTTAAGCAACATATTCTCCATTGTGTAGTCATTGTTCTGGGGAAGATATTTTCTGCGAATTCTTATCCCTTCCAAAAGTAATTAGTAACTCTTCCTCCACACCTTTTTTAGGAGTAGTTCGGACATAGAAATTGAAACAATTACTATATTATTATGGGACAAGAGAGATTAACTTACATTCTTAACAGAGTAGCCTTTTAAGTCAAATCTGGTGGCTCTGTCCTAGTCACAAAGGGATAGGGTAGAAAAAGGAAGAAATTATGTGGCAGGTACTGTGCTAAATCCAAATCTCGCCTCATTTGATCATCACAACAACCCTGTAAAGTAGGTGCTATTGTTATCCCCATTTCACATTTGAGAACACTGAAGCAGATAGAGATTAAATAACATACCTGATATCACACAGCTAGGAATACTGGATTTGAACTCAGGGCCCCCTGACTCCAGAGCCAATGCTCTACCCATGTACCATCTGCCTGCTTCACTACCCTTTTATAAGATTAATATCTTTTTATGTCAATCTGAAACAGCAATTATTCCTCTCAGCCGCCAACAGAGACAGAGAGGTGACAGATACACAGAAAAAAAGAGACAGAATGATAGCAGCATGATGTTGTAGACAGAGAGCAGGCCTCAAAATAAAAACCTGGGTTCAAACCCTGTTTCTAACACATTTTGGCTAAATGACCCTGGGTAAGTAGTATAACTTCTCAGCTTCCAATATGACTCCGTAAGACTATAAACTGCAAAATAGTCGGTAAATGGAATTTGTCCATTGGGAATTTCCTATAGCAGTGGGATTATAGGTACATATACTTTCAGAATCATACCCCAAAACATATAGGGAACCTCTACTTATATATTCCCTGATATGATTTCATTGCAAATGTTCTCACACTTACCTTGTGGCCAAAGGCAAGTAACTTTTCAGTTGCAACTTCCTCGATATAAAAGGGAGATAAGGCCTGAAGAATATTCTTTACTGGAATGTTTGTAAGATTCAAATGAGATAATGGATGTAAGGAGCTCTGCAAACATTGCAGGCATTGTTATGATTAATAAATAAGCTAGGATGACCTCAGAACATCACTTACTCATAATTATTATATTTATTACAAGAGACATGCTTCTGCAGTTGATAGCCTATACAGGGGTGGGGTAGCTACAGCCTAGAGGCCACATGTGACCCTCTAGAATCTCGATTTGTTTTAGATATCAATTTGTTCTATGAAGTTTGCATTCAGTCAAAGGGCTGGGCTTGAGGATCTAGAGGGCCACATGTGACCTCAAGGATGCAGGTTTCGCACCCTTGGACTAAAAGCTTGACAAAGAAACACAGCTGTGTGGTATACTCTCAGTCTCTCTTACTGTGTCTAGCTTTGTGTAAATGCTGTTCTTTTAAAAGGATTCATGGGTGGGGCTAGTAAACCGTCCTAAAAGCAAAAGGCAACAATAAAATGTTGGGTTTTTTAAAGAACAGAAAAACCTATTTAAAGAAATTAATATTCCTCTAAAGATTGTCTTTTAAAGAATGATGGAACAGAGGCTAAGTAGAAGTACTTAGGAAAAATTATTCATTTTCATGATATTTTAGATCATTCTTCTGGAAATGCAATTTTCTAGAGATACTGAGAGCAATGAGAAAGCAGAAGGCAGAACAATAACAACAGAAAGGGATACACAACAAAATGACATGAACATGAGAAAAGAGTAAAGCTGTCAATGCCATGTCACATCATCTGCTCTTCCTTGACCCTGACATGGTGACGTGAACTATTTTAAAGCTTACAATGGTGCAATTCAAAATTACAAAGTCAAGGAGAGCAGATGCTGTAGATTCAGTAATGTTTAACTTGTTGCATAACCAATGAAAGATTCTGAAAGGGGGCCATTAAAAAAACAAATCAGGCAACACTAAGTATTAAGACCTTGCGACTTTTGGTCAGATCTGATGTGACGGAAAAACAAAAAAACATATATAAATATATAATGTTTTTAAAAAGTAACAGGAGATGAGAAGTGTTAAGGAAAGGTTAGTTCAAACCACACTGTGAGAGGGCACAGGAAACACCCAAAAAGTAAACTTGGCAGAATAAATTTAAAAGTTTATTTTGATTGTCTTGGAAACAAAAAAGGGAAGGTAGCAAATACCTATGAATCTTTTCAGTCTACTTTTCCTGCACCCTGGAAACAAATGAAAGCCTTCCAGAGTAATAATTTAAGTATACTCACTACATGCCCACAAATTAAATTATATTTGAGAGATAGTTTTAAGGTCCTCTCACGTGAATTGCTTTGTGTTAGCCCTGGAGAAGATCCAAAATCAGAGTCCCTGTTTTCCGGAAGCTTATAATCTTATAAAAGAGGGCATGACATCTGCACAGGGTAGTGATTAATTTAACATAGAATATAAGTGTATAAGAAATATCTTTAAAAGGGCCTTGGAAGATCTGAGGGAGGAATGATTACTTCTGGCCAGGAGTGTCAGAAAAGGCTTCATGGAGGAGGTAATATTTGAGTTGGGTCTCTCATAGTTTTTCAACGACTAGAGATGTGGAAAGAGGGAGGGAGAGAAAAAGGAAGAACAATTCCAAGCACAGGGAGCAAAGTGGCTAGAAGGCAGATAGAATATAGGACTTCTTATCCTTATTTGTTATCTAGGAAAATCGAAATCAAAGTTTAGCTGGGTAAGTGGCAGAGCACTTACCCAGGGAGAACAGATTTTCTCATCTCTATTGGGAAGATTAGTGGGAGGACATGAAAAGTGAAGAAGAAATCCATAAATAGTACAGATGGAATAATTGTTTGTACAAGTTCATTAAATGAATATTCTCTTCCTTCCCCAAAAATCAAACTAAAAAGTCCCTTCTGAACTCTCAAGCAAAAGAGGTCAATGTGTCCTCAGTTCATCAACCAGAATATTCCATATTGTTTTCAGCCTGGCGTAATTCTTTTTCCTTTGGATGAGCTCGTTGCTTGGCTTCACATCAAGAATAACAGCCGGTCACAGAGGGGATATGAAAGGATTGCAACAGGTCACTAGGCTAACTGAACACAAAGACAGTCTACTCAGCAAACTCCTGCCAGTCTTCTTCCCACCCTTCCAACCCACACTCATCTAAGACACATTGTAGCTGAAGCTACCAAGTGCCAATCAGGTAAAAAGTGAAGGATTCTGTTTAATCAGTTATTCAGAATCACTCAAGACAGAAATGACCATTTTTCTGATATTGTAGAATATTCAAGCCAGAAAAGACATTTGGGATCGTTTAATGCAACCTCTTCTTTCTGGGATTATTCTGAAATCAGACATAATTTTTGTGTCTAGACCATAACACAAAAGTAGATCTCCTGGGGGTAAAATTTACTCTTGACTTTGTTATCCCCTCTTCATTCCATGACCCTGGAGCTTCTGCTCAACATCTTTACCCTCCCTTTGGAAGCATCTCTCTTGTAATAACTCCAACCCTCTCTAACATTGTCACTATGGTAAGATGTGTGTTTATATAACTCAAGGGGAAGCATGGATACATACTTCTAGAAGCTTGCCTATCCATCTCCAAAGGAGATTGTGGTTTCTGCTTTGAAAGGAATAGGAGATGGATCCACAAGCCTGGCCACTCTATTCTTCTCTGAGAGAGGGGTACTGAACTAGAATCATATCTATCTTCCCCCTAAATATTACTGGGGTAGGGAGATGATTGGTTCATAACAAAAAGCCACTTTCCTGATTATTCTTATGGGTAGAGGATACCCCAAACTTAATACATAAGCTTGGCCCTTTCCAGTGAAACCCTGGATGATCAAAAGACCAATATACATAGTGAATATCAAGTAAACTCATTTATCTAAGTAAACAGCAAACAGAAATCAGAGAAATTATGCAAATGAAAATATATCAAATTATAAATGAGTGAATGAGCTCTTTAGATGGGAAGAAAATAAAAATCTCACTCAACCAAGAGAGAGGCCCCAATATAACCCGAGAAAATTCCTCAATATTTTTAGGAAGGCAAGCTGAAAATCAAAGAACTTCTTGAGACACTGCCTTCCTCAATATATTCACAAGAGAGTTTTTCTCTTTCTCTTCCCAGGAATCAGTATAGAAGAAAATCTAAAATCCTAAGTGACTTTCAAAGAAGGAAGCAAAAAAAAGTATATATCTCCTCTCATGCAGTCATAGTCATGCCAACATTCTATCCACCAATTAGGGAAATGTCATGCAAAATGTACTGGGCTGTAAACCCAGGTTACATTAGGAAAATATTTTGCAGACTTTAAATTGCATTATAAGAGGCAGAAAAATGTGATTGATGGAAGGCTAGCCTTGGTATCTGGAAACCCTAGGTTCAAGTACTGCCTCTGACACATACTGACAGCATGGCTATGGCCAAGTCATTCATACTCTTTGTGCCCTCTCAACCAACTTTTAAGGAGATCAGCAGATCTGCATCAATAAAGTGAATTTCCAAACTGGAATTCTCTACATTGATGAAGCAACAGGTTTAGACAAGTTGAAAGTGCTTTCTAGATGTGCTGGTATAGCCATAACTAGGTAGCATTTCACCTGGGACAAAGAGACTATTGTAAAAGTAGAGAAATAGTAGAGAGGGCTGTTCTGGTAGCACAAAAAAATCATTCAAAAGGAAAGGATCGGGTAAGATGTAGGCACAATCACATCAGGAGAGGACACAAAAATTCATCCCAAATTTTCAAAACCAACCCTCCTCTGTAGGGGTTGAGGAAAAGACAGACTTCAGGAATGAGGCTTCATGCCAACACGTTTTAGTGTGGGGTAGAGAGCCATATTAGGATTGCCCTGAGCAGCAGCCATTAGTGAATCACAAGGCATTTTCTGCTGGTGTGAATTGAATTCCCCACTCCCCAGCCACTTTTCCCCCACCCAAGCCCCCAACAAGGTACCAATACCACTGTACCTTGGTACAAAATGGATAGAGTGCCAAGCCTAGGATCAGGAAGTCTCATCTTGCTGAATTCAAATCTGACCTCAGACATTTGCTAGTTGTGTGACCCTGGGCAAATCACTTAACCTTGTTTGCCTCAGTTTTCTCAACTGTAAAAATGATCTGGAGAACAAAATGGCAAATGACTCTAGTGTCTTTGCCAAGAAAACCCCAAATGTGGTCACAAAGAATAGGACACAATGAGAAAATGACTGAACAACAACAGCAAAAACCTAATCATCCAGGCCTAGTTGTAGTTCTGAATTTAAACTCTTAAATGTACTGTCACCCAACTCTCACCCCACCCTCCTCCACCATTGAAGAGTCACAAAGAAGTCTTCCTTATATAAGATAAATTGGGATCTGGAAAAGACCTTAGGGAACATCTACTTCAACTGCTTTATCTTTCAACAAACCACAGATAGTGTGAAATTAGGAAGGCCTGATTCCAAATCCCCCCTAGACCCTATATGACCCTAGTCAAGTCACTTAACCTGTCTACCTCAGTTTTCTTATCAGCAAAATTAGGGTACTACACTCATGATCTTCACGGCCTCTTCTAGCTCGAAATCCATGATCCTATAAGCCTAGTTGTTTTCACTTGCGACTTTCTGACTATCTGTAGGTTTCAGAGAGAATCAGGACTACAGGTGACTTGGTGTATCAGCAAGCACCCCAGCACAACC
>CM053584.1:221094090-221116031 GCA_028627135.1 Pseudochirops cupreus
CTTTGACCACATGTGCCAACTTCATCGCTACTGGGTTGGCTTTGACTTTCTGGTTTTGGGACTCAGTTTTCTGGTATTTAAATGAATGCACTATCTATATTTCTTATGTAGAGAGCCTGTTCCATTTTGTGATTAATAACTATATCAGCATATTTATAGTTACTGTAGGCATTGTGAATACTGCATTGCTGATACAACTGCGAAAAGAATAAAAACACATATAGAATATAGATTGGATGAAAGTCACAACTCATGCTAGAATTAGTTGCTTAGCATCATTTGCTTTGATTTACTTTCTTTTTTGTTGTTTTGTTTTGTTGTGGTTTTGCCTTTTTGGAGGGGGGAAGGCAGGGTAATTGGGGTTAAGTGACTTGCCCGAGGTCACCACAGCTAGTTCGTGTGTGTGTGTGTGTGTGTGTGTGTTAAGTGTCTGAGGCTGTATTTGAACTCAGGTCCTCCTGACTCCAGGGCCAGTGTTCTATTCACTGTGCCACCTAGCCGCCCAATTTACTTTCTTTATAATTCAAAGAGGAATTTTGTTTGCATAGTCTTTCCAGAGTGCATTCAACATTTCAGAAGATTTCTAATTCACAAAGTAATTCTCACATTTGTTGACACTGTGAATTGTGGGTTAGACATTTTTGATAGTCACTTAAAAAAATATTCTACATGTACAAACACAGAATCATAGAGCTCAAGGGAAATCTAAACACTTCAATTTATAGATGAGGAAATTGAGACCTAGAAAGGGAAAGTGACTTGTCTAAAGTCACATCATGAAAACCAGAGGATTCAAACCCTGTTTTCTAAGTATAGTACTATTTCCCCTGATTCCCACTGCTTTTCAAAGGACTTTATTTTTTAAGAGAAGATGGGGAGAAAATTAAGAAGCTTTGCAAGGACTTTTTCCAAGCTGGATGCTGTATTAGCTCATTAGTTCAGTAGGTCCAGCGAGATATGTCAGCTAATTTGATTATTTTGCTCCAAATTCAGAGAAAATGGGTTGAACACAGCTATGCAACTTTGAGACTGGCTATCTAGTTAATGTATTACAATGCCTGTACTCTAAGTTTTAAGCAAAAGTTCCATTAAAATTCATTTGTACTTTGCTTTAGGAGGATCCTTTTTTAGCTGGCAGAGAAAGTTTGTTTGTATTTTCATAAGAGAAGAGTTTCAAGGTCACTTCCTACTATTAATTCCTGGTCAATATGTGTCATTTTGGGGCATTTCCTGTTAATTTTCAATTCTGCTGAAGAAGAGAAATTCTAAATAGTCTGTTATTTTTAACCTTTTCTGGGGTTGAAACTGTATTGGAGGTCTGTGATCCATAATATTTTTTCCAGCCATTTTTATGACAGGTGCCATATGTAATTCCCCTAATACAAAGATACTTATCTTGCAAATGTTTTTTCCCCAGTAAATTTTAGTAAGAGTAAGAAGTTTAGTGTTGCATTGATACCTCTACTTCTCAACTTTGGAAGAGATACAATGGGATTAGTTGGCTTTGTAATCAACTCAAGAGACTACAAGGTGTGAACCAATAATCCTATGTTTGAACCCCAAATTTTGACAATAAGCTATTGTACCATACACTGCCACTTCTACCTTTTCTCAGAGAATAGACGAATTCACTTGGTCCAACCACAATGAAGCCAAATAAGCAAGTCCACCAAACAAGTTGGTGGCATTATGTGATATCAACAACTGGTTGACTAATTCAGTTTTTCATTTTATGTTGGGATTTGCAGGTGATATAGATACAGCCTCAGCTTGTTGTTGTTTTTCCAACCGACACACTTTAAAACATTTAAGATATTAAAAACTGTCAATGTCAGGTATAATTTTGAAAAATACCAGTCATTAAAATTTTTGAATTTCATATATGATGGATGTAATCAGGTTAACCTCCCTGGTTGGTCTAACTAGATAATGCCTGTCAAGCTCCTGCACGACTTGTAAACTTCTTTGGGTGGCAGATAGATTAGACTAGAGACAGACAGACAATGTTATGTTACCACAGGTCATGTGATAAACAAGGAGAGTGCACAGTGATAAACCTACATTTTTTGTGGGCTGCCTGAAATCCTTTGTCAGGCTACAAGTGGCCCATGGACCATATGTTATACAGACTTGCCATAAAGAATGCCTGGAGATGGGTCCCTTTCAGTGACACATGTGCTGTCCTTAGAACTGGGCCCCTTCTGATAACTCATTTCTCTTGGCCCTTTCTAGTAGATCCATTGATAAAATACATGGGCAACCAGAGGTTTCTTGTTGAATTCCATAGTGTGCTCTAGCCAGATGTTGGAAGACTTTTGTAAACCAATGGAAAATGAAATGTCTTCAATAAGAAAGAATTTTTCAGAAGATCCAAGTAGAGTTGACCTTCTACCCACTAAACCTTTAAAAGGAATGATCCCACCCTCTGATGTTCTTCTTCCCTCTGGAAGTTACATCATGGAGTATTTTCATTGAGTGGTCAGATAGGGAGATCAGTCCCCACCCCCAGACATTTATGGTAGCTTCGGATATATCTGTTGCCCAAGTAAGTCTAATCCTAGGCTACAAATCTCAGACTGCCTCTTCTATTTTGTGTTTCTTTCTCTGAGAATAAGCACCTGAAGAGCAATTGCATTCATACTACTAGGATCCAAATGTAAAGGAGAAATTTGTGCTATGTCATGAGCAGTTGGAATATTGTAATGCTGTGAATATAAACTGTTTTTACAAGTTCAGTTCGATTTAACAAATATTTATTAAGTGCCTACTATATGCCTTTGTGAGACATTGTAGTGTGCAGAGATGAAAAAGAACCACTCTCTGACACCAAAGCATTTACAACCTAGTAAAAGGAATGAGACATTTACACTTATTAACTCTAACACAAGTTAATGTTGCAATTAACTTGTAAGTTATGTTATACTAAAAATTCTATTACAATTCTATTACAATACAATTAAGTGCACAAGACAGGCCAAAGAAGCAGAGTCAAGAAATTTGAAGAAGGAACACTTCTAATTGGGAGTAATCAGATAATCCTTCAAGGAGCAATAGAACCTGAAATAAGATTTGAAGGAAGAAAAGAACTTTAAGAAGCAAAGATGTTAGGAGAATGTTTCAGGCATGATGCTTGTCAAATGCAAATTTATCAAGACTGGAAAAACAATAAGGAGATCAGGAAAGTGGAAATATTATGGAGCCCTTCCATTATTGTAGTAGTGCAGGTGAGAGGAAATGGGGACCTTAAATACAGTCATTGTAAAAAGGGGGGGGCAGAGAGACAGAAAGAGAGAGAGACAGACAGACAGACAGACAGAGAGACAGAGAGAACATATAGCATATGGGGATTAATGAAGAAGTCATTAAGCAGGTTAATTACCACCTGCCTTTTTTCCTTAATGTTTGTAAAACATAAACTCATTGGACATTATATCCCAGCATTTAGGGGATTTTTCACTTAACTCTAAATTTGTGTTATCTCCATCCAAAATTTTGAGCCTGGATCACTTGAAGAACTCTGAACCATCAATAGAAATAAAGAATAAGAGACACAGGAAAAGCAACATGGTAGTGAATAGAGCACCAGACTAAGAGTCAGGTAGATCTGGGTCAAATCCTAGTGCTAATAATTACCAACTATATGACCCTTGGAAGTCACTTAACTGCGCTGTGCCTCCATTTCCTTGTATGTAAAATTAGGGTGTTGAATTGGAAGGGCTCCAAGGTGCTTTTCAGTTCCAAATTTGTGATACTATGAGGAGTGGTAGGCTGTGAGGCAAAGACAATGAATTCAATTCAACATGTGTTAAGCTTGCAATGATAGTAGGATCTCCAGATAGAGATATCTGTAAATGAGGAACTAAAGCTTAGAGAAGGCACCTGGAAATGAGGAACTAAAGCTTAGAGAAGAGGATGAGGATGGATATATAGATTTAGAAGTCATCCTAACAGAGTTCATAATTAAAGCAATTGGAGTTAATGAGACTGCCAAGAGAGAGAATGGGAAGAGAGCGAGAAGGGGGCTAAAACCCTTGAGAGTATGCCCATAGTTACGTGATGGGAACAAAAGAAGCAGGAAATTTAAGAAATACATATCCATCTATTTTGGCCAGTAAAGAATACAATCAGAGAAGTATTGATTGGGAAAAAATGTAAGGGATAAACTAATGGATAACCTCTGCATAGCACTGCTATCCACACAATGTCAAGAGATATAGAAGAGAAAACCCCAAGTAGATGTTCAAGGTAAATTTATGGGAGGAGATAGCCTAGGAAGGTCAGGCCTGGATAGATTGCAATCAACTTCATCAAGGGTCCTCCCCATATCAATGAGTAGTGGATCCAACCAATGGCTTTTTTCAAAACCAATCTATCTAAACAGACCTTTCATGTGAGTAGTACTTTTTTTTTTAACAGTTCCTGCTTTTTGCCTCTATGTACTTTCTCAATGGTATCATCTTGAAGATACCACTCCCACTTTTCATCTGTTATTTTCTTGTATGCTTAGGCCCCCTAAGTCCAAAAGTCATTCTGTCTATGTAATTATCCCTCATTATCTAATCATAGTCATAGCCCCACCTGGTTTCACTCCTTTGGATTAGACTCCATCATGATCATTATCAGAAAACTTAGGATCCTGTAAGATTACATCAGCCTTGGTACTCACACCTCATCAGTCCCTTCAATACACTCTGCCCCTCTGATTGGAGGGTTGGAAGGGCAGAGCAAAGAACTCCACCCAAAGTCTCCATTTAAAGAGGGTTCCCAGGCCAAACATTTCTCGATTCCCCACCTGGCTGCACTCTTTTTGGACTGAATTCATTGTAATTGTGTTCCTTCACTGTGTATCTCTCCCTGTATTATCTTCCCAACATTAGATTGTGAATTCCTTGAGCACAGGAACTATTTCATTTTTCATATCTGTACCCCCAATGCCTAGTGCAGTGCTTGGCACATAGTAGGTGCTTGTTAAACATCTATTGACTAATTAAATCATAGCTATTGATTTCAAACTGGAAAAGACTTCAGGAAAAAAAAATCCAATACTCTCATTTTACATATGAAGAACTTCTGAGAGAAGATGAATGACTTTCCCAGGGTCACATAGCTAGTAAGTATCAGGGTGATATTTGAACCTGTCTTCCTGACTCCAAGTATAGGACTTTATCTGCTATACCACACTGCCTCCTAGTTATTATTTTTGTTTTTAGGTTAGATAGAGAAAAAAATATATTAGTCTTAGTTGGCTTTTTATCTTCAACATCTCTGATCACATAGAGTGAGAATTAATCAGAGGCTTTTTGTAAGATGTGAGGTTTGTCAAATATATGAAAAGCAAGCAGTACAATTTGACACATAAGTTAAATATAGGAGGTGTTAACAGTCAGTTTTAAATAACTTTGATCTCCTGGATAAGAGAGGGGAGTAGGGCTCATAATTAACACAATCCTTCAGCCAATAGCTGATGTTATTTCTGCATTTTTCAAATACTTTTCCTTGAATCTTTTCAAAATAAACTGCACAATTCTGCTCTATGTGCTTATAAGGCAAGGTTGATCTCCTATGATATGATTACAATGCTGCAAAGCATAAAAATCCACTTAGCTGTTCCTGCCAAAGCATGAATCAGATGCAAAATAATGGCCCCAAGTATGCTCTTTTTTCCATTCTCTAATATTTCTTCATAGCTCAGCCCAAACAATTGCTCATAATTAAACTGATTGGAGGAGCAGACTGGCAGGAAATGCTGTTGGCAGGGATCTGGCTGCCCTTCATTGTACTAGATATAGAAAAATTACATCAGTTCCTTCCATTTCCAGAGAAAGAGCTGATTTTAGAGGGCCAGTGATAAAAGAGAAGAGGAAGGGGGTAGCTCAATTTACATATGCTCAATCAGGTTAATATATATATGTGTGTGTGTGTGTATATATATACATACATACATATATATACACAAATGAGGAAAGGAAGTGCCTTTAACAACAGAAGGGTCATTTTTTTCATCTGTTTTCACTTCCTCTAGGGGCTTACACAGTGCTGCTAACCACGAATGCTCTGTTTGCCAGTGACTGAATTGTCTGTAAAAGAATACCCCAGGTTCAAAGGAAAAATTTACCCAATGTGTGTGACATATACCAGGCTTCCCAAAACTTCAAGGAAAGTTAAATGCCTTCAGTGTTTCTGTTTGCAAAGTTAGAAATGCACCATCAGTCAGTTATTTAACATCTGTTATTTACTCAACAGACTCAGCATGAAACCAAATGTTAAAAAGAGATTTAATGTCTAAACAGAGTCAGGGGTAAGATAAGAGATGGCTTATGGGTTGTCTGGTTTCAGCAAAGCTATTCTCCTTCCAAACAGCAACAGAAACAAACCAGATCTAATTAAAGCTAAGACTGTGATGTCATAATTATCTTTATGTTTTATTAGCATATTGCCGTGTCATAAAGCCTTACCAAAAGCAACAACAAATCTTAAATGAATTCTACTTATGCTTAATAATCAATAAGTCCTGTAGAAAAAAGTAACATTAAAGCAGTAGGTTTCTCATCATAATTTATGACAAATTATGTGAAGTATATGATACCCATTTGTCAAATATAGAAATACTGTCTCAGAAAGACTTCCTCACTTTGGTTTGAACTGGACTCTGCCATGATCATCATCAAGGAAACTTATCATCCTGTAATGTTGCATCAGCTTTGGTACTCATACCTCATTAGTACCCTCAGTACCCCTACAGCCACAGTGGGGGAAAAGAACCTTGATAAGACCAAGCTTAAGCTCAAGTAAAATTGTGAAGGGGGCCAAGTGCCAATGCCCTTCAGCCTATGACTGCAAAGGTCCTGCAATATCTGACAGGCACAACTATAAGGCTAAGGAGTGGCTCAGAAAGTATTGTCAAGAACACAGCTATAGTTGACCTTATGATGCAGAATTAGCATTCTCAAACCCCACTGTATTCTATGTACTTAAGACCTCAGGCAGATTACAGTATAGCCTGTCATACAAGGCTTCCACAGAGACCCATACAACACAATAGAATGCAGACACAGAAATACAAGGAAAGCTAGTTTCTGACAGCTGCATGCTCCAATGTGAAAGGATCTCACTTCCATTTTTCAAAAGCAATCATCTCTGAAAATAGATGTGTGATGAGCCAGCCTGGAATGCCATACCAGAGGTTCTGTCTCTCTTTGCTTTTATGTGTTGCCTGCAGTCAGCCTCAAAATAATTAAAGGTGATATTGCCTTCCTGACCTCTCTCCATAGTTGTTCTACTTCCCTAATTATGGTAACACAATGTCTGCCCAGTATAGCTACCACTCACGTTTCCTTTCAGTGCTTTTCACCTTCTGACGGTGCCCACTATCCTTTTGCCTTCTGACTGCCCAGGGCTTCTCCCAAAAGTCTGCCCTTCCCTATTAGCATCCAATGTTCTAAATCTATCTTTTGTCCTTCCTATATATCAAGATATGCTCTCAGTTTGGAAAGTACCTGGTAAATTCATACTAAATTCTCTTTTTTCTTTAAATATCTTGCAGCTTAATAAGATGACACAAATCAATAAAAACCAATGACCCCTTGTTCCCTCTTTCTATCTCAGTTCAAAAGTCAAATCACTGGCCCATTCCATGGAGTTTTCAGTTTCCTACTCAGTCATTTGTGTTCCCATGGAATCCAGTCTTTTAATCAGATGGCCTATCTTTATTCATTATTTTTGTTTGCTATATAAACTCATAGATTTAGAGACCTTAGAGGTCATGTAATCTAAACCTCTCAATTTACGTGTGAGGAAATGGAGGTCTAGAATGTTAAGCAAATAGAATATACACACATACATATGTACATATATATGTATATTTTTTCTACACACATTTTTTTTTGGAGGGAGGAGCGCAGGGCAATTGCGTTTGGCAGAGCATGGATTCAAATTTTGTTCTCTGATTCAAAATCTAGTACTCTTTCTACTCATAAATTGTCTAGTATATTCCTGAATAATGACCTTTCTTCAGTAAATATTAATTTCTTGAAATCTGGAGAGCTCTAAATTTATCCTACTGTTGGAGAAACATAAGAATAGTATATTGTACACTACACTGTAGGCACTAGTCTTCCAGAAATAATTTACCATTGTTCAGAGCACTGGGGAAAAGGCTGCTACTCTCAGGTGAATCAATCAAGAGCTCCTTGCCATTGTTCTTCTTCTTGTTCAGTTACCACCTTAATTACTTCAAAGGATGAGCCCGTCCTTGACTGATCCGAGAGAGGGGAGCAGGACTTTCTTTCAGAATTGATAAAGAAAGACTAATAAGGAATTCTTTTTTAGATTAATCCAAAGGGTTCAGAATAGGATACTGGAAAGATGCTTTCTTTTTTTAAAATTTGTTTTGTTTTTTGGAAGGGGGATGGTAGGGCAATAGGGGTTAAGTGACTTGCCCAAGGTCACACAGCTAGTAAGTGTGTCAGGTGTCTGAGGTTGGGTTTGAACTCAGGTCTTCCTGACTCCAGGGCCAGGACTCTATTCACTACACCACCTAGCTGTCCCAAGATGCTTTCTTAACATTTCAAGTTGGGAGTCAGGGGAAGAGATGTTCCAGTTACATCCATATTACCACTATATAAGAAGATTCAACACACTTTTTTTTTCTATCACAGACTGCATGATCATGTGTCACCTCCCTCAATTTGAGATATTTGTAATTTAGAAAGAAAAAAAATGCCTTAACCTAATGTAATGCATAGTGTAATTTTAGTTATCATTGCCAAAATTAAGGAAAAGTATTTTCACAATGGGGCAGTGGTCTTATATATTTTGAAATCACTTCATGTAAGAAGTCACCTAACCAGGGCATAACAATAGTCACATGACCTAACGTCATACAGGCAAAAGACAAAGAGTTGGTATGATGTGATGGAAACAACACTGTCCTAAAACTCAGAATCCTGGGCTCTAATCCCAGTCCTTTCCATGAATCATTCATTATAGCCTTAGTCAAGTCCCTTGATATCTCAGAGTATGTTTCCTCTTTGGGAGAGTGGGAATAATTATACCTGCCCTACTTACATCACAATATTGACATGGGATTCAAGTGAGAGGATTTATATGAAAGTCTTCTATGACTGAACCCCTGGTTACAAAGCAGAATAAATTCCATCAAACCACAAAACAACTAGAAACTCTTAACTAGAGGCACAAAAAATCTTTGGGTTTTATTAGTCTTTGGCAAATATGCAGACACATACCTCAGGGGGAAATGCTTTTGGGTGTCTAGGTAAGGAAGCATAGAAAAGAAGATAACAAAACACCAAAGACAAACTTAACCTAACTAGCTTGGACCACTGGTGAATGTAGAGCTCACTGTGTCACTGTGAAAGAAAAAAGAAATCTCATTGCTCTATGTAGGATCCTATGTAGGATTGCCAGTTTTCACAGATATGGCCAAGACTAGGATATGTGACATTAATTATTGGGTTAGTATGAGTCAAGATTATCCTTGGGAGGTCATGTAGAGTAACCCTGAGGGAACCGAGGGAACAGACATAAGTTGAAGCCAAGTACAAGCTGGATCAAGTGAATGAGGTTCCCAAGAGGTGAAGACCAAGCACACATGAAAATGAAAAACTAGAATTTTAAAACTTGGGTCAAAGAGAGTAGCAAAGTAGACAGAAAGATGTGAAGCTAGATCACTGCTAAGATACTTTGTAATATTAATGGGAGTCTACCCAGTGAGCTAAAAGTGTTTTTAAAAGTCTCCAGACTAAATGTCATGCCCTGATATATCACAAAATCACTGGATTTTTCCTGAACCAAAACATGGGAACATTATGTATGTGCTTATATAATGCTATGTACAATATGTTATATATCATGTATGTATATGATGTAATATACATGAACATGAAAATTAATATAGTTTGATGATCATGTAAGAAAGATCCTCGGCAATTTCTTGTTTTTCTAAGTAGTACTTCTGGCCAACTCTCATGCTGAATTGCTCTGGCAGAGTATTGGTGTAGAGGCGTCTCATTTTACACAACATCTGTGTTCCTGAAAATTTATGCTTCTGATTCATTGCTCTCCGGCTTCCACTTCCCACTCTCCAGACTTCTTTCTCCACCATTCCTCATTCCCTTTTCATTCTGGAAGATCACTCCACCCCTGGGGACCCTTCTTTTACTTGGTCATTTCTTTACATGAGCTCCTTTTTAAGGGAGGGCTCTGGTCAGCCATGTCAAACTGTTGTGGTAACTCCCAGTTTGACAAGCTTATTCATTGTAATAGGGACTCATTAGCAAAAGGCCTGGGGAATCCTTGTGAGGCTACAATAATTTATTGCAGGCTTTCCATCTTATTTTCTAAGAAATGATGTCTAATGAACTTTAATTATCCATTTCCTATGTGAACTTGTGGAAAACAACCTAAAGAAGGGGCCAAAGAAGACAAATCTTCCGCATAGGAAAGGTTGCTGGGATAAGATGGAGAAATAAGTGTAGTCAGGAGTCAGGGAATAAAGAAGTGAACATGGCTGACCAGAGCCCTTGCTTGGAAAGGAGATCTTGGGAAGAAATGGCCAAGTAGAAAAAGGGGCCCCAGGGGTGGAGGGATCTTCCAGAATGAAAAGAAGATGTGCCAATACGAAAAGAGGATAAAAGATCTTCATCCCCACAAGTATGTAGGATTCAAAAAATTTTGCAGTGTGTTATGTTTTTATGTCTGCCAATGGCAAGTCCCACTATTTATGCATAAAATATGTATTGATCTCCCTACCTATGCCTAAAGGGCTTTGGAAATATTGTACCACTCTATTCTATGGGGTCATAAAGTGTTCCATGAAAGAATTCAAGAAGTGTTCCAAAGAGTAAACAAAGAAAAAAGGATCTAAAAAGGCAGGGGAGAATCCTAACTTGTTTCAGGAAGCTGTAGAGTGGAAGAATGTGATACAAAAAAAAGAATGGCTGAATATCTAGGGCTATATCATAGGAAGGATGTTCATCCACTAGAGGAGGGACCAAAAGTCTCTCAGAAAAAAAAATTTTCTTATTCTTCCAGGATGGGTGATGTGGATCATAGGTTTCCTATAGAGAAAGATGGTACAGTAATAGACGAAGAAGAAACAAGCAGTGGTGGTCTGTGGTTCCCTGCTCAGAAGTACCAAAATGGCTATTCACTAAACTGAAAGAAATAATAGAGAAGTCTCCTTTTTTTCTGGAAGATGTAGCCATAATAATACTAATAATAGCATTTATATACCATTCTAAGGTTTGCAAAGCACTATCATCTCCTTTCCTTCTTGCAACAACCCTGGGAAGTTGATGTCATTAGTATCTCCATTTTGCAGATGAGGAAACTAAGAGAGATGGGCAGAGGCTCCTTGATTTGCCCAGTCACACAGCTAGTGACTTGGTGGAGAACCTTGTCAGACTTGATTACACTTGTCAGAACTAAATATCATAAGCTGCACCTCGTGAATCTTATAGGGATAAATGATTCTGTGAGAAAGAAGCGAAACAGTTTTATTAGGAGTTACAAAATCCTGCATAAGAAAATTAAGACCTTGCTGGACTAGGGGACATTTTCCTAAGTATTTCTAATTGCAAGTGTGGACTTCAGAAGAGAAAGACCAATTTGCAACATGATTGAGTTGTTAAAAAGTGTTGTGTCTAAGATTATTTTAAAACCATTGATAAAATACAGGGATGGAAAACATCTTAATACTGTTAAAAATATAATTGCCTAAAGTTTTGCAAATATGATCAAGAAGATTTTAAACTGAAAAGGAAGGAGAAAACTGCCTACATATGTCTGCCAAACCAGATACCATAGAGAGTTGTAAGCACAACACAGAAAGAAAAATAGCACTTGAGAAAACCAGTAATTCACAGGAGACATCCAAGAAGAGAGTCATCAATAAAACGCATGGCCTTATATGTCTATACACAAATGGGCAATAAACAATGTGAACTAGAGATGCTAACGAAAGGAGACAGAACTGACCTCAAAGGAATCACTGCCTTGCTAGGACAAGACTAGTGACTAAAATATTACTATGTGTACATTACTCCAAAGGAAAAGAGTAGGTAAAAGGAGAAATGGAATGCCATTTTATTTTTTAAAATATATTCATGCTTATATGAACTGATACTGAGAGAAGTGAGCAGAACCAGGGGAACATCTTACACAGTAACAGTCACATGGTGTGATGACTAATTTTGATAGACTTAGCTCTTCTCAGCAATGCAAAGATCTAAGACAACTCTGAAAGATTCATGTTGGAAAATGCCATCCACATGCGGAGAAAGAACTATGGAGCCTGAATGTAGATTGAAGCATACCATTTGCTCTCTTTTTTTGTTTTGTTTTGTTTCTTCTTTTTCATGGTTCCTCTCATGGGTTCTGATTCTTCTTGACAACATGACTAATGTGAAAATACATTTAATATGAATGTATATGTAGAGTCTAAACCAGACTGCCTGCTGTCTTAGGGAAAGAGTAGAAGAGGAAGACAGAGAAAATTCAAAACTCAAAAGCTTATGGAATTGAATGTTGAAAACTAAAAATAAATTAATTACAAAATATATTCATGTGAGGAAATTCTGGAAGCAAAGTGAGAAAACACCATCATGAATATTTGAATGAGGACCAATGGAAGGAAAAATAGAAATGATACAGACCATCTCTGGACAAGAGAATGAAAGAGATAAGGAGTTCAGGCACCTGGCAAGTTATAAACTGGAAGATCACAAACCTAGCAAGAAAATATGACATAGCAGTGATGAAGGGACTTGCATTGTCTCAGTGTCCAACTACAGTTCTCTTTCTTGTTCAATCTCTGTCAAGGGCAAAGCAGCTAATAAATTGCAAACTTATTAATATATCAGAATTAAGGAAAGCAAGAGAAAGAAGGGGTGGAAGGAAGAAGCAAAAGCCAAAGGAATAGGAGCACTTAAACTAGAAGAATAGGAGAAGGAAAAGTGAAAGAGATAGAAGGAGAAAAAAGTAGGAAGAACATACAAGGAGGTTGGCAAAGTAAAGGAAAGGAAATTGGGTGATATTGTCAATATATGAACAAGGTGAGAGAAGTTTTCATACATCTTCATAGGAAGATTTTCCACATAGCAAAGAAAGTAAAGAGGCTCAGTGAATACCGATCTATTCTGCAGGATGTAAAAGAAAATGAAGTGTTCCTTTACGGATAGCTAGGTAGCACTATGGATAGAGCACTGGCCCTGGAATCAGGATAATCTGAATTCAAATGCTGCCTCAGATACTTTCTAGTTTTGTGACTCTGGGTAAGTTACTTAACTCCAATTGCTTCACCAAAAAATAGGGGTGGGGAAGAGTTTAATGTGAAAACAAAGAAGAAAAATTATCTGAAAAGGCAGAGGGAGATAGAGCCTGGTCTGTGTCATTTTGGCAAGGGGCAGAATGTGACACAGAAGAGAAAGAGAAAAACCACTAAACACATGGGGCTAAGTAACAAATATAAAGCTCTTTCTGAAAAGGAGAGAGCTGGGCTTGACAAGGAAGCAATTATTTGTTTTCCAAGATAGATTTCCAGTTGCCATCAGGTAAGAAATCTTATAAGAGTCAGAGAAAGAAGAGACAAGAAGTAATCATTGATGACTCCCTACGGATTCAGCTCTTTTTGCACCTGATGAGAGAGGTCTGCTTTCTTCCTGGGACATGTATTTAGGAAATGACAGAGAATATCTCAAGACTTGAAAAATTATATACTTGAAAAATTATACTGCCATGAGGGATATAGAAAGCTTTGCTAAGAATCATGAAGCCTCTGATAAAATATTGAAGAATTTTGGGGTACAAGTGACATTTTCATTACTGATGAGGACATGAGCTTTAAGGCAGTTTAAGAAACTGGTACTTGAAAATAGGATTTAGATTACTAGAACATGGCTTCATCATAAGGATGATGAACTCCTTGCCGGGGACAGAACACATCTAACAAAATTTGTCAAAAATGTACTTGCCTCACTTCTTGAAGATATAATAAAAAGGCATTTAAATAGAAAAGTATAGCATGTGCTCTGGATTCAGTATCCCAACTCCTATTTGCATTGGCGTCATGGGTCCCAAGACCCATGTTGCTACTTCTTCTTTCATGATTCTAGGAATAGTTCTGGGAGGTTGGTGAAAGTATGTTTTTTCCAATGGTATAAAAAAAGCCCCCATTAGGGTGCTTCCTATCATGATTATCAGTTGATATCAATGAGTTAGTCATAATTAGTTTTAAGAAAGGGTACATAGAGATGGAGCCAAGATGGCAAAGTGAAAGCAATGAGTCACCTGAACTCGTCCATGAATTCCTTCAGTTACACCTAAAAAGTGAATCTAAATGGATTTCAGAGTGGTAGAATCCACGGGGAGACAGGCTGTGGCAGATTTCTAGCTCAGGAGAGTGAGAAAAGTTGAATGGTAGGGTTTGTTGCACTGGGCAGAGGATTGCAGAGTGCTGCCCTAGCACAGATCCAACCATAGAGGAGCAGGAGCCAGAGCAAGCCTGGGCAAACTGAATCGTCTACCACAGGAGTGATTCCCAAACCTCTCACCACAGGGCAGGGATCTCTTGGATCTGGCAGAATGGATTAAAAACTATAATCCTACAATATCTGTTTATAAGAAACACATCTGAAACAAGGGGATACATATAGGGTAAAAGTGAAAAACTGAAGTAAAATATATTGTGCTTCAGCTAAAGTAAAAAAAAAAAGCAGGAGTAGCAATCCTAATCTCAGGCAAAATAAAAGCAAAAATAAATCTAATTAAGAGATAAGGAAGGAAATTATATGCTGCTAAAAGGTACCATTGACAGTGAAGTAATATCGTTACTAAATAAATATATATGCACCAGGTAGTGTAACAGCCATATTCTTAGAGGAGAAGTTAAGGGAATTACAGGAAGAAATAAATAGCAAAACTTATACTAGTAGGGGACCTCAACCTCCCCCTCTGTGAACTTAATAAATCTAACCTCAAACAAAGAAGTTAAGGAGGTGAATAGAATTTTAGAGAAGGTAGACATGATAGACCTCTTGAGAAAAACTGAATGGGGATATAAAGGAATATACTTTCTTCTCAGCAATACATGGAATATACACAAAAATTGATTTTAAACTGTATTATAAAGCAGCAGTCATCAAAACTACTTGGTACTGGTAGAGGAATAGAGTGGTAGATCAGTGGAATAGAACAGATACTCAAGACACAACAGTCAATGACCATAGTAATCTACTGTTTGATAAACCCAAAGACTCCAGTTTCTGGAATAAGCACTCTCTATTTGACAAAAATGCTGGGAAAAATAGAAAATAGTATGGCAGAAACTGGGCATAGACCAGCATCTTACATTGTATACCAAAATAAAGTTTAAATGGGTTCATGATTTATATATAAAGGCTGATACTATAAGCAATCTGGGAGAACAAGGAATAGTTTATCTGTCACACTTATGGAGAAGGGAAGAATTTATGACCAAACAAGAGATAGAGAGCATTACAAAATGCAAAATGGATAGCTTTGATTACATTAAATTGAAAAGTTTTTGTACAAACAAAGCCAAAGTAACAAAGATTAGGAGGGGTGCAGAAAATTGGGAAAGAATTTCTATAACCAGTGTCTCTGATAAAGGCCTCATTACTAAAGCATAGAAAACTGAGTCAAATTCATAAGAATACAAGTCGTTCACCAATTGATAAATGGTCAAAGGATATGAAGAAGCAGTTTTCAGAGGAAGAAATTAAAGATATCTATAAGTATATGATAAAATGCCCTAAATAACTATTGATCAGAGAAATGCAAATCAAAACAACTCTTAGGTACCATATTTCATTGGTCAGATTGGCTAACAAGACAAAACAGGAAAATGAGAAATGCTGGAGAAGATGTAGGAAAATTGGAACACTAATGCCTTGTTGGTGGAGTTGTGAACTGACCCATCCATTCTGGAGAGCAATTTGGAACCATGCCCAAAGGGTTATAAAATATGTATACCCTTTAACCCAGCAGTACCCCTTTTAGGGCTATATCCCAAAGAGATCATACAAGTGGGAAAAGGAACCCTGTGTAGAAAAATATTTATAGCAGCTCTTTTTGTGGTGGTAAAGTATTGGAAATCAAGGTGATGCCCATCAATTGGGAAATGACTAAATAAGTTGTGGTATATGAATGTAATGGAATATTATTGTGCTATATGAAATGAGGAGCAGATGGACTTCGTAATAACCTGGAGAAACTTATATAAACTGATACTGAGTGAGGGGAGCAGAACCAGGAGAAGATTGTGCACAATTACTGACACATTATATCTGTGGTGACTGACTTTGATAGACTGAACTTCCCTCAGCAATGCAAGGTTATAAGACAACTCCAAAGGACTCATGATGGAAAAGGCTATCCACATTCACAGAAAGAATTATGGAGTCTGAATGTAGATTGAAGCAAACTGCTTACTCTTTTTCTCTTTTTCGTTTCATTTTATTTTGTCTCTTCTTTCTCATTATTCATTCCATTGGTTATAATTCTTCTTTACAA
Source organism: Pseudochirops cupreus (assembly GCA_028627135.1). Classification (NCBI taxonomy): domain Eukaryota; kingdom Metazoa; phylum Chordata; class Mammalia; order Diprotodontia; family Pseudocheiridae; genus Pseudochirops; species Pseudochirops cupreus. Next base: position 221,110,642 of record CM053584.1, read on the forward strand.
CTTGACTAATGTTTAATATGAAGGTATATGTAGAACCAATATTGGATTGCATGCCACCATGGTGGAGTAGGGGGAGGAGAAAATTTGGAACTCAAAAACTCATGGAAATGAATACTGTAAACTAATAGTAAATAATTTTTTTTTAAAAAAGGGATACACACATACAATGGAATGTTTTGACATTTCCTTTTCCAGCTCATTTTACAGATAAGGAAGCTGAGGCAAATAGGGTTAAATGATTTGCTTAGGGTCATGCAGCTAGTAAGTCTCTGAGACTGGAATTGAATTCAGGTCTTGCTGACTCCAGGCTGGGAGCTCTATCCCCTGGGATAGTTAAATGACCACCAAAGTGAAGGTCTACAGAGCTATTGTGCTGACCCCATTGTTGTATGCCTGTGAAACCTGGACAGTCTCCCAGCACCATGCCAGAAAACTGAATCACTTCCATTTGGTTTGTTTTAGGAAGATTCTGAAGATCACCTGGCAGGATAAGGTACCAGACACTGAGGTCCTTACTCAAACTAAACTGCCAAGCATTCAGACTCTGCTTCAGAGAGCACAGCTCTGATGAACTGGCCACATTGTTTGAATGCAAAAAGTACACTTGCCAAAAAGACTTTTATGGAGAACTCATACAGGGCAAGCATTCACATGGTGATCAGAAGAGGCAATACAAGGATACTGTCAAAGTCTCAAGAACTTTGGAATTGATTGTGTGACATGGGAGACACTGGCTCAGGACTGCTCAACCTGGCATGCCCACCTCAGAGAAGATGCTGTGCTCTATGAGCAAAGCAGAATTGAAACAGCTCAAAGGAAACACAGGATACACAGATTTGGAGAATCCACCCCCAAGCGTTCACATGGATTGTTTGTGCCTGACTTGTGGTAGAACATTCCAAGCTTATATTGATCTGATTAGCCACAGTTGGACAACTTGAAACTTGATTTTAGCATGGCGATGTCATTTTGGTCCTCTTCGAGAATGAAGGACAGCAACCAACCAAGATACATACAAAAAAAACATCCAACTAAGGTGGTATAATAAGAATAGTTAGTATAATATATCCTTTTGAATATCTGTAACACTTTGCAACAGTTTCTAGCTACCAAATTATGCAAATGCACAATTGGGTACCTTTGTAAGCTACCTGTGGGTATCATCTTACATCTCTTCCTGAAAGTCTTCAAAATGTTTCCAGTATTCTCACCAGTCCGACTCCTGGGTCTAACTTGGCAGTTTGTACACTGCCAGGACTAGTCCCTAGACTTCCAGGAAAGACAAAGTACATTGCCTCTTTAATAAGCAGAGTGCTACCTACTTTGCACTGCAAAACAACACAACCCTCTAAGCTAGTCTTTTCTATTCCCCACTTAAATTCTTTCGGGGTTTTAATGAAGGTCAATGTGAAAACACTTCCAACTTGCCATAACTAGGAGTTAAATGTTTTTTTAAAAATTATAGATTTTTTTTTATCAATTAACCAGCATTTATTAAGTGGCCACTTGATAGGTGAAAGTCAGTGGGGGTAACAGAAAGAGAGTAGGATTGGTGTCAGGAAGACCTGGGTTTAAGTCCCAACTCTAGGACATAATATGTGATCTTGGGCAAATCACTTAAAGTCTTATTGTCTCATTGTAATTTCTAAGGTTATAAGTTATTCTGAGCTGCATCAGAAAAGGAAGTGTTTTGTCAGATTCCCCTACACCAAGGAAATCATGTTTCTATTTGGAAGCCTATTCTCAACCAAACTGGGTAGGTGAGCAGTAGCCCTGTCCTGCATATTGCCTGTGTAATATGATGCTAGACTGGTGGAGAGACTGCTGACATGATCCTGTGAGAAGAGTGGTCCAACCAAGAGTTGGTCAAGAACTTTGGAAATGGAAGACATTTTTCATTTCTTTTTTGAGAGAGGGTATATGTATTTTAAAAATTTTTCTGGCTACTAACTCCAGACACATATAGAAAACAGTAGACTTCAGAAAACAGACCTCTAGGGGAAGTTAACTTCTTTACATGATACATTTCCTACTTGCTTCCCAAAAGACTTTGGGGAATTTTCCCCCGAGTTATATTAGGTATCTCTCGGTTCTTGAGCTCTCATATCACTCTACTCTAAAGAATTTATTTACATTTGTGTATTTTCTGGCATATTCAAATCTATAAAATATTTTTGGATTTCTGCCTGCTATCCTATTAGATATATACTCACTATTCATTACCTTTGATGATCTTTTATGTAACTAGCATTTGGTAGGAAGGCGTTGGTCCTGTGGATTAAAGCATTAAATACCCTCTCTCTTTATGAGATAGAAACTGTAGAAGCAACTTTCTGTTTTGAACCAAAAACCAAAGTAACCTTAGAATAGTAATATTTGGGGATGTAAAAAAGATAATACTAATATGGTGCCCCTTTCCCTCAGAATAGAACAGAACAGTCAACCTAATGGCCCTCTCTCTTATCCTTTCACGTTAGGATTAGCAGTCTCCTTGGAGAAAGTAAGAAATATTCCAGAGATATTTATCCATGTTTCCCTGCAAATCTGCATTTAGACAACCCATATAGATATACACATATTACATGGACAACATAATACCTTAAACGGAAATATGTTTGTATGTATAAACACACACACACACACACACACACACATATATATACATATACACACACATATATATACATATACACATATACATACATATATATACACATACATAAAAATGAAACAATTCCTGCCCTCAAGGAGTTTATGCTTTAGAGTGGGAAGCAACATGTACACTTATAAGTTTATGTAATATCTAGCATTTATATGGCACTTTAATGTTTGAAAAGTCCTTTATATATGTTATCCCAGTTGATCCTCACATCAACTCCATGAAGTAGGTGTTATTATTATGCATTCTCAAAGAAAGAAAGAATATAGACAATTACGTAAGACAAAATACATGATTTTGATTATATGCAATTGAAAAGCTTTTGCACAAACAAAATTAATGAGTCTAGGATGATAATAGAATTTTTAAAGAGGAAAAGAATTATCTTAGCATCAAATTTTTCAGCTAAAGGCTTAGCTGAATACATATATCCTCTCTTAACCCTCCTTCCAACAAGTATAAAAATCCACATTTTACAAATGAAGAAGCTCAGGCTAAGAGATATTAAGTGACTTACTCAGAAACTTACACAGTTAAGTAGATATCTAAGGCTAGATTTGAACTCAGGTCTTCCAGACTCAAATTCTAACACTCTATTTGCTGCACCACATAGTTGCTTACATATACTTTCCAAAAAGTTTGTATTAATTCACAGTTCTACCAATATAATAAGATGTGAACTTGTGAATATCTTCCCTAGTGTGTGGTGTCACTAGTGCATATCTTCCCATAACCCCTTCAATATTGACTATTCTCAAATTTGTCATCTTGTCTAATTTGCAAGATGCAAGGTAAAACCTCAAGGTTTTTTAAAAATGTCTATATTTTGTTCCTGGTATGAAGCATTCTTTCATATGTTGCTTATCTAGGAAGGAATAGCTTTTGGTTACACACAGACACACACACACAGACACACACACATGTATTAGCTATGTACCCATTGATTTTATTTAACTATTAGCTATCTAGTTTGCTTTTGGTCAGACATGTATATATGTGTGTGTATATGCGTATATAGTATACTATGTGTTTTATAGGAGGATGTATATAAAATACTAAGCCTTTAGCTGAGAAATTTGATGCTAAGATAATTCTTTTCCTCTTTGAAAATTATATTATCATCCCAGACTCGTTAATTTTGTTTGTGCAAAAGCTTTTCAATTGCATATAATCAAAATTATATATTTTGTGTTATGTAATTGCCTATATTCTTTCTTTCCTGGAGAATGCATGTCCTACTCATAACTGTAAAAGGTGAGTAATCTGCTTCTCATCTAATTTCTTTTATATTATTATATTAATATTCTAGTCACATCCATTTTGAATTTATTCTGGAACATAGTATAAGATATTAGGCTAAATCTATTTTCTGCCAAACCATTTTTGAGATTTCCCCTCAGTTCTTATCTAAAAGAGTTCTTTCCATTTTATGATTTCAGTTTTAGTGAACTGGGTGCTGTGTTCTGTTGTTTCTGTTCCATTGGTATATTTCTCTATTTTTTTAACAGCTAGCAAATTATTTTGACTTCTTTATATTTTAATTTCCATATAATATAGTTGAAGTCTATAATTGCTTTTCCTCCTTCTTTCCTACTTTTTTTTACTGTCTTCCATAATATTCTAGATATTACATTCCTTCAAATGAATTTTGTTTTCGTTTTGATCAAGTTTTATAAGATATTTGATTGAGATGACATAGAAACTATAAATTAACTTTTATAATAATGCCATTTTTATTATATTGGCACATTCCAGTCCAGAAAACTGAATTTTCCTTCAAACATTTCATTTTTTTTCTTTATTTCTTTAAGGAGTATCTCATAATTGAATGTATACAAGTATTTTGTATGCTTTGGTAAATGTGGGCAGGTGCAAATAACCTAAGATATTGTTATCACTTGATCCAGAAAGTCCATAACTAGGCATATTTCATTGACATGATTGGAGGTCACTGATAAAAATAAAGTGTCCATATAAGCTAAAATATCTATAGTACCATTTTTCTTCTGGCAGCAAAAAACTAGAAAAGAAAAAACTAGAAAATGCCGATTAATTGAGGGCTGAGTAAACAAATTATATGTGAATGTTGTAAAACATTTCTGTACTATAAGAAATGACAACTGTGATGAATAAAGCACAAAAACCTCACGTGAACTAATGCAGAATGAAGTAAGCAGAGCTAAGAAATCAATATACTCAGTATACGCAATCATATAAATAAAAAATAACCACAGAGCAACCAAATGTGAATGCTACAAAATTGCAGTGATCAAGCATGACTATAAATGAGAGCTTTGGGAAGACACCCTACTCCCACCACACACACACACACACACACACACACACACACACACACACACACACACATGCCCTTTTGCAGAGGGCCACAGGTATAGAATATTTCATGTTTGGGGATTTTTTAATGTATTGATCACTTTTGTTAATTGAGCTTCCCTTCTTCCTCTTTTTCTTTATTCTTATGAAAATACTATTTATTATAGGGGGTGGATATCTGGGAAGAGAAAAGGAGAAAGATACAGAAAAAAAAATTGGGCAATGCAAAGATAAATCATAGCAAAAAAAAATCTCTCATATATGTGCATATGGATAACAATGCCAGTTTTGTTATATTGGCCCATCCCTGCCAATAGAACTGAATATCCCTCCAAATATTTATTTTTTTCTTTATTTCTTTAGTGAATTTTTCATAATTAAATACATATATATATAT